>JAFIDM010001028.1:8807148-8874904 GCA_023159025.1 Thereuonema tuberculata
ATTATTATTATTATTATTATTATTATTATTATTATTATTATTATTATAGATTTAAGTAATGAATTACAATCAAAACTATCTCTAACAAATATCCCAGTTCTGTTTAGTAAGTAGTTAATCACTAGTTTTGGTTTAACACTAAATTTAGATATTTATTTAGATTTTGACTAATGGGTATCTTTGCTGATTTTTTTTTTTTTTTTAATTAGAGAAACACAAATTACTAATTCTAGCGACGATCTATCGAAACAATGATAACCTAGTGCTAGAAATACAAATAAAAAATACAAATTCGCAGTTTTGAAACATTTCTCTTATAACATGTGTGTAAAAATTTCGATTTGATATCTGAAAGTCCAAAATTTGCTGAAACTCTCAATATATTTTAACGAATATTTTTGTCCAAATTTATTCCTAATTTGAAAATGACTTCAGCAGCGCTTTGATAACGGCATTTATTGAAAATAATCAAAGCGATTTTCTAAAGATTTCAGTTTCAATTTCAAATACGGCGCATGAGCTATCAGATGGCGTTGTTAGTTTCTTAGAAGAGATGAAAGCGTAGCGTGCCCTGATGGTATTTTATGATTGAGTTAAACGCCAATATGATATGTATTCATTACGTTACGTAGCTATTTTTGTCCCATTTAAAACAAACTCCTTTTTCTTTTAACTTTAGAAATTATATTTACTTTTTATAATTTTTTTAAAATAAATATCGCCGGATTAATCAAACAAATGTTACTCAATTTTTATAAAAACATTGTGAAAGAAATAAATAATAAAGGAAGAGAAACAAAAAGATGTTTACCTTATCAACGGCCACCCTCACAATAAATTCAGCAAAAGATAATAAAACACTGATAATCTCCATTGGAATCCATAAAATCATCATAGCACTATTTTTCTGTAATAAAATAATACTTGGAATTACTTAAAAATCTATGGAAACTTGATTACTTCTGTAATTCTTGATTTTCCCTTCTTCAAAATAAATCTAAAACATTGCAAACTAATATTATTTAAATAGTATCTGAAATAGAGAAGTCCAAACATTGCCTTCGCGACTGAGTGGGAAAAAAAAAACCCCAAGAAATGATTTGTCTTTTTAAGAACAGGTCACTTGCTTAATGGTTATTCATACAACAAAGTATATTAATAAAGAATGTTCAACATATGACTGACTGTTGAAAACTATGCATTATAAATATTATAAATATCTTTCTCTTGCTGTTTCTCTCTCCCTCCGTTATATTCGTATTCTGAATATACAGGGTATTCCAGGAGGAAAGGTAGTATTATGGGAGATCATAGTATCAGACATTCTAACAAGAGAGAATTCATGTGAAAATATGTCCAATTACCAATGGCTTCGTTATTGGTCGAGATCGTTATTTGAATGTACAGTTGCAAAATTATTAATAAGAAAGAGATGTATTTACTGTTTTTAATAAGTATTGTTGAAGTGACAGTTTTGTTACAGCTTATAATAATTTTCAAAAAATTCCACAGTAACGTCAATTCACCTTCCACTCTTGTGGGAATCAGACAGTGAAGTATTACGGAGGGAAGGAATGACAATATTGTCATTCCCTCAAAATTCAAAATACTATATTTATTACAATACAGTAGCAACATCTTGGAAACCCTTCGGAATAAAACAGAAATAAGTTTGTTTGTTTTTTTTCTACTAGGATGGTTTGACCTTCCGGAATATTGATCTTTCCTCATTGGACATCTTATCTTAAATGTAGATTGGTGTACAGTGATACCTCGGTTCACGAACATAATCCGTTCCTTGACCCTGTTCGTGAACCGAAAAGTTCGTGATCCGAATCAGTTTTTCTCATTGCAATTAATGTAAATCCATATAATACGTTTTTGTCCTAGAAATTTTTTTTTTAATATGTTATGGCTTTATTTGTGAGAATAATACCGAAAGGAAATAAAAATAACAGTAATATTAGAAGCAGTTTAATTACCAAAATAAAACTAATTTTACAGTACATATGCAATTTATCTTTGCGGTTGATAATTGCTGCACACGGGGATAGAGGAAGTGGAGAGGGGGAGGAGGAAGATTACTGCTTCGAAGGAGAGGCAGTTGGCAATTGCATAAGATAACGATTCAGAGAAATTTGCCTTTTTCTTTGCTTGAGAATTTTGCGAAAATGGGCCATTACATTATCATTTAAAATTTCCACTGCTTTTCTGAGAGCCATAATAAGGGATAAATTTAATTAAATAAAGAAAAAACTAAAATATCAACAGTTGTTGTTGGGACTCTACTGCAACCACTCGAGCTAGGCGAACTGCAAATCACGTGCGCTCAATGAGCTCCGTGCGTGCATGTTCCGAAGCATCGTTCATGAAGCGAAGCAAAATTTGTTCGCAAATGGTGTTCGTAAACCGATTTGTTCGTAGACAGAGACGTTCGTTATCCGAGGTATCACTGTATATAGATTGCCGGACTGTTTCTTCACAGCAACAAAGTTAGAAATTATAAAAGTTTTGCTATAGTGTAAATAATGCTGCTATAGTTTAAATAATGTATTTATTAATGATTAAAGTGGATATTTACAGATTAATTCTAAATTTGAATACTTCATAATCAATTGTAAATTTTTCATAAAAAAATATTTAAATAATGGCTTTTGTAAAAAAAATTATATTTTACTCGTTAACAAAAGATTTAGATATATAATTTTTCAAAAATTATAAAATTAAAAATATTTATAATCATTTTCAGTTACAATTTTTCAATTTAATTAATTTTTATATTTATTTATTTATTTATCACCGTCGTATTAATAACATAAGTTGTATAAGCAACTATTAAGATAATGATCCAGATAATTAAGTTATTTTAATTATCAATTAACAAACGAAGGCACATTCAGGCATGTTAAATCTATTTTAATTATCAACTTTTAAATTTAAATAAATATAAATCTTTAATAAAAAAAAATAATTGGGAGAAAAAGAAAGAAGAGAGTAAGAAACAAGAAAGAAAAATCTATTAAAATAATTTCAGAATATTTTTGCATTTTTATACTTCAATTTTAAATTTAAGGTAATTATAAAAAAATAGATAATAAAATAATCAACAAATAAACATAAATAATAAATTAAGAAATATACTATTCATATATATATTTATATTTAATTTCTTAATTGAATAGGAATTATACGAATTGATATCTATAAATTTCAACAAACAATCTGCCACTGACGAGAAATTACATAACAATTAATATATAACAAACGCGATTTCGAAACTGCTTTCTGGCTACAACTCTGTGGCTTCAAAGGAACTGTCTGAGCATTTAATTTTCTTTAATAATGTAATGGATTTCTTACAATCCCTAAAAGATTTATATTATTTCTAAATTTATATTCTAAATTAGTGTTCTATTTTTTTTGCTACAGTTGAATATAAGCCTGCAATATCAGTTTGATAATAATTAAGATACATAGATACATACAGTTTTCGAGGATTCAAGAACAGCTGTTTTGTGCTCATTACTCGTATGATGATTAGTTCAAATTGCAGATCAATCCAGATTGATATTTTTGTTTTTGTTTCACCTCTGTACTTGAAAACCTTTTATTTTAAACAATATAAATTTACTACATTGTGAAAATTTGACAGATTCAATTCAAGAGCACATAAATGTCATTTTAGGTTAAAAAAAATCAAAAAGTAAATGTAATTGTGATTTATGCTTTACAGAAAAGAGCAAAAAAAAAATAAGTAACAAAATTTAATAGAAGTTAGAAAATGTAAATTGTTTTAAATTAAAATTTGAGTTTTTGAGCAGGATCTCAATCTGCTTCTTCGAAGTAGAGAAATAATAATTGGGTCTTCTTCTGAATTTTTGCATCAAAGTTTTAGCAAAAGAAGACGCAGGATATTTAGCAATGGATGGATTATTTTCAAGCGAAAAGAAACAAATAGATTTTGCTCTGTGACACTCGCCAATATCTGCAACCTGGTACTCGCGAAACCGGATTAAGAAACACTGATCTATACTTTTGGAGAGAGAGAGAGAGAAAATCAATTTTCAGCCTTCAAGAACATGAAGTAATCGAGGAAAAAAGTGAAAATATCTTCTCTGTGTAACTTCATCTGATATTTGATCAATAACAATACTAGACTTTTAAGTATTAAAAAAATACATTTAGTTCAGTTTCTATTAAAATAAATCAGTTCATGAAGACCAACTTCAGCACTCAAAAGAATCGCCTCGTTTCTTTTCTTTTGCTTTCTGTTATTTATAAGTAAGTTCAATAAATTTGTAAATAAATAAATAAATGAATAAATAAATAAATAAAGCATTGTTACCTGAGATAAACCTAAGAAGAGAAAGGCCCAGAATATAAAACGGAGAATAGTGATAGAGACGTAAGTACCTCCAAATACTCGCAATCCTAAAAGAAAATATTTCTATTTATTTGAATATCAAAACAAACACTTTCAGCAAAGCACATTTAAAAGTCACGAAGGAAACTGAAAGTGAATTTAAAATTGAAAATAAAAATCAGTGAAGTAAAACGCTCCTATGATAAGATGAATGTTTTTCGCCGCAGTCCCTTCAGGGTGAGATATAAGAAGAAACGAGGGTCGCCATTAAGAAAAAGGAAAGTGGAGTAAGGTCAGATGTTGTAAGATGTGAGTGCTCTTTAAAAAATACATACAAACAACTTAGCATGGCAGAGATACTTCAACCGATATAAGAACAAAAAATAGTAAAAATTCTAAATGATTTTTAATAGGATAGTAATACAACAAAGAACTTCAAGTCCACTTTCCTTAAAAAAAAATTTTTTCTTTTTTAAACAGACGGAAAAAATCTCTATTTTAAAAATATATATTATATTAAAAATATTATATTATATTGTACTATTTTGTATTATATTATATTATATTACAATGTATTATATTATATATATATTATATGTTTTTAAAAAAGAGCATATTTTTTTCGTTTATCTACACTTTTACATAAAATGAAGAGTCTATAAGCCCTTTTCCTAGGGAACCACGTGAGATACAGGGGTAAATATGATATCTAATTTAAGGCCCCAATGTGGAGGCGTGCATGAGCAGGTTGATTTTTTATTAAAAGTGATTTTAATAGAAAAAATTATAAAACATTGACTCCTCCTGGGTCCCTGTTATTGCATCCTCCTAAATCTAGAAAGTGGCTGAATCTGTTCGCATCGAAGTAATCGCGTAATTTAAGTAATTTTTTTCCCCTTAAATATAATTAAAATATCTTATTTTTATTCTGAATTGTCACTTAATTATCATTAGGAGAACTGTATTTCCAATCGTAGAATTTCTACGGGTTCTACTTGTTCTATGATGTTCTACTTGTTCTATTATGTTCTACTTGTTCTATTATGTTCTACTTGTTCTTATGTATCATCTACTGAATATAAGCAGTAGTAATTTTTTTCTTTTTCTGAAAAGATTAATTAAATCCGAATTATTTACTTAAGTCATCGGAATCAATTAATTTTAATTGTTTTACAGCTGACGCAGACATTACTGATTTTCGTCTCTTTCTCGAGTAATTTTTGGACATGAACTTACACGAAAGAAATGTAATGTATAAAAGTTTGATTGTCTCTTATCCTTAAATGTGCAAGCCACACTTCAAGAAGATTCATCCAGCGGTTGTAAATTTAGTAGAAACCACACACAAACGGTAACTGTTTCATTCCCAAGAATGGTGACTACAAAACGGAAAGGACTTTATTTTATGATTTATTTATGGAAGGGTCAGTTCTGGGAGAATGGAGATGAGTTCAAACAGATAAATAAAGAAGATAAATAAAAAAGACTATATAAGCTTCATCACAAAGATATAAAAATTCAGAATACTGCAGGGGAATAAAAAAGCACATTGATCAAACGAGGAAAAAAAGGTGAGTGAGTGAAGAACCATTAGCCAGCACGTGCTTCGTGCAACACAAATTTTAAGGTAGTGTTAAAAAATGAAAAATAACCATAAAATTTTCTTTACCATATCGGCTTTGATAGTCGTAAGTTCCACCCGCTCTGATCAACCACGTGACACCAAAACAAAACAATATCACAGACTCCAGCTAAAAGTAGAAATCAGGCTACATTAAATCAATCGAACCATTTCAAGTTGTAATATTCGATTGAGGAAGAAATGATTTAACATTAATAAAACACTCTGAATCTTTTTACCAGAGATATGGTTGCTGCTACGATGGCTGCATGGCGAATAGTGACTGCCATGTTGATGTTGTGTGGTCACTAACTCATGCAACGGCTGCGCAAGTGTTTTCCGCTACGTTTATTCACAACCTCACTCTGAATTCTGTAAACAACGAGATTGAAATATTGTAAATATTTTTTTTTCGTTATTTCCGGGAAAATGGTGTTTGCCAGAAGGTGATGACTTTTTCCAACACAGACAATCAGGAAATAGTGACATTGAAAGGAAGTCAGCGGAACGAAGCGTGAGCTCACGCTAAATCATTTCTAAAATTAAGCATTAATTTAAACGGAATTATTACATCACTTAATATAATCTATCAACAACGAGAAGTTAGTTATGGATAGTTAACAAATTTTATTTTACTTTCCATAGATCAAATATTGGGTACTAATTAAAAATCACTTACAATGTAAATACTCCAAAAATGACTAAAAATTCATTATTCTACGCATGGTAGAACACAAGTCACGTGTCACTTAGAATGTACCAGTGTTCTAATTGTGAAAACAAAATGAACTTTTCCGTCTGACAGGGGTGAAAGGTAGAAATCAAAAGCGTGACAAAAATATGCTATTTAGTCAAAGGAACATATTTGATTGATTTATATTGTCATATAATTATAATAAAAATCTATGCATTAGATTTAGTATTAATACGCAATTATTAAATATTAATATCATTATTACTTAATATTAAACTTTTTGAAAACTTCCAAAACCTTACTATTCAAATTACAAATATTGTTTTTGATATTAAAGAAATTAATTCTTCAAAAATTAACATGAAATTTATATCATTTTATTTTAATAATGTTTCTCCTTAAAACATTTCTATTACATTTGTTTTTTTTTAACTGCATTATTAAAATAAATAAATATATAAAACAACATTCTCAAATGATCCAATTAGAAAAGTCTGGAGTCGCACATCATCTTTCATAGAGCCGCTCCTGTGTTGGTTGATTGAACAGCAATTGCAGTGAATGAAAAATAAAGAGTATGAATCAATTTAGACAAAGAAATCCATTCAGATACCTTTTTTAATTCATTGTGTATTTTACATACATTTACTTTCTCAGAGGATAGAAATGGGAAAGAATAATAATCACGCAAGCAAAATGAAACAAAAAAGTCTCAATATATGTAATCATTTTAATTTTCTGAAAACTCTCATGTAGAATAGGACATTTAGTGTACTAAATAATCATTAATCTTCCATCTATAAACATATCCTAAGAATATTATATTTAAATGTTTACTTTTTGTGAATTTGATCTTGTTTCGTTAAGTTGTTTTCGATAATGTAAAATTCTATCATCAACAAGGTTGGTTGGTTGATTTTTTTTAATTCAAATGAATGGAACAGTAGATGATGATCATTGTAACTTTTTAATCTGTAAAATCTCTTCTACGTTCTCTTGCATATAAATGAGATTTTCATTTCAGTGCCTTTTAAAACCCTTTGGTTGTGATATTAAAAGAATGTATTTACTTTGTAATCCACCCGTTGGCTGCTCCATTGTCTAGCATGTGCGTGTTTAGAACACGAGGGATGTTTTGTTGTACGCATCTTCCCATGGCGAGGGTAAGAACGATTTCACTATTTATTAGGTGGGAGTTCTCTGTATTGTCTGTTGATGCGTGGCAACAAAAATATCCTCCTGCGCTGTCTGATGGGAAAACTCAAGTCTTTTCCCGCGCGAAGTCAACCCTCAAGGAGTGGATCTGTTGTTCTCGTAGATCAGATCAGATCTACATTGGAAAGATTTTATTTAATGACTATTTTTATGTATCTTCAAGCATCCATCTATTTATCTATTTTTCTATCAATCTACGTTATCCAACTCATAATTTCGCTAAAGCAAAGTTCTGCATTATAATTAAAAATTTATGATTTTCCTCAATAAAAAGGCAATTCTTATAAAATAAGAAAAAGATTTTTTATTTTTTTTTATTTTACCGTTTCTTAATTTTAAAAAACCGTCTCCCATTACAGTTGCTTCATTTTCATTTTAAAGTAAGAAAATTGTATAATTTTATCTTTATGTTTAAAGGCTATTATTTTAATTGCATTATAATTAGTAAGTGAATTAATTGCAAGTTCACCGCATAGAAAGGGTCACCGGTATCGGTCCCAAATTTCGAGAAGGACCACATGGGTCTTTACAAATTTAAACAAATTTATTATGTCTGCGGTAACAAAATGACAGGGGATTCAAAAAAAAAGGTGTAATTATTACTGAATTACGACTCTGATATTTCTAACTATTATAATCAATGTAGCAACGCATACTTAAAAAACGTCACATTACAAATTATAATTGATGCATAATAAATACGTTTTTAAGATCCGTACAAATGATCTCAACGTCTTTTGTAATAATTTGAAGGCCACTCACCAAACCTGATATAGGGGGGGGGGGGGTTACACACTGAAGTCGTGGTTTGAGTCTTTAGGGCTAAACGCACTTCTCCGTCTTCCGTTATGTTTCCGTAACGTAATTGCTTTAGTGACGTAGTTACGTATTCAGGGTCACCAGAATTGAATCTCGTAAGACGTAACGGAGATCTTCAAATCGACGAACATAGCCATTAGTTTTATGTAACATATGTTCGTCGATTTGAAGATCTCCGTTACGTCTTACGTGGCTTAATTCTGGTGACCCTGAATACGTAACTACGTCACTAATGCAATTACGTTACGGAAATATAACGGAAGACGGAGAAGTGCGACTAGCCTTTTAGTTAAGTAAATGGGTTTTTGATATATCTATTTTTATTAACTATTCCGGTTTTACAGGACAATAAATTCTGATTGTTTTCATCTACTATGAGATCTGTCTTTCAAAACCAACAATCAGATAAAGTTTATCTAAAATTAAAATTTCAGCTATGTAAGCTACATAATCCAGGGGAGGTTTTTTTTTATTAATCCAAGTGGATGTATTTAATAGGAATGTCAAATCTGGTTTTAATTTTACTCTATCGGGCTATCGGGTTTTTCAACAATATCAAAACAAAGGTAATAATAAACATAAATTTTAACTAAATATTACAGTTACAAAATACACGTTCTATTTATCCAATTTAGCTAAGCTAAAACTGTGCCTGTATGTATTTAATTTAGTCTTAAATATGAAAACAAAAAATAGAAATATGACAGCTGTGTTCATGAATTTCAATTCTTCTTCATTGGGAAGAAAACGAGTTTTTCGAAGCACTGCTATGTTGATCACAAGTGAGGAGCAAACATTCACACCGTGTTTTCTCCAAAAAAAAAAAAAAAGTTATTGATACTAGTATACACTCTATGATAAACTATACATGAATAAAGTATGTATTATTAAAGTATGTATTAATTTCTACCAAAACAAATTTTATCCAATAATAAACTAATTTAGAAAATTTATATTTCAATCAAAGAGTGCTTCCAAAGCCTTCTTGCAGTCAAACAGTGATTCCTCCAGTCAGCCAATCAGAGTTGGTCGTACTCGTCACGTGACCCGAAGCTATCAACAACTATGTTTTATGTTAGTTTGGTTGTGTCCATTTTGTTATTTAGTCCAATGTATTGTAATCTGCTTTGTTGAGTAAAATAATCAGATATGTAAATATATTTTGTGATGGAAGAAATAGTAGATGGTGTAGTATTAAGCACTAGAAATTCCGGATCACGAAAAAGACAGAAAACTGGCAGGAAGAGGAAAGAAGAAAAAAAAGAAAAGGTATTCAGCACCTTCAGGCAGCAATGTTTATGTTCCAAGCAAACATCCTAGCAAGACACTTTTATGTATTGTTGTTAGGCCTAATGATGTGAAGACACTTAGAGATAGACTTTACAAAGTTCGATATAAACAGCGACAAGATTCCATTATAGCTTCATTGGTTGCTAAAAAAAATGTTACTCGACGTAGACCTAATGACCCAAACAAAAACAAATCTCAATAGTCGGGATCGCAGCATGGCTTTTCTGCTTCTTATTTTATTACTACTAGGAGTGGTATAGGAATACCTGTTTGTAGAAACAATTTCATAGCTATAACTAAAGTAGGTAGGACAAGGCTTCCAACATTGTTCATAAGGTATATGCCGGAGATTTTATTGAGGAAAAGAGAGGTGATGACAGGAAAAGCAATTTAAGTATTCACAAAAAAATTAAGTAAGAGGGTTTATCTCAAACTTAAAGGCATCAGAAAGACATTGTGGACGAAAGAAATCTAAGCGTCTGTATTTACATTGTAGATTAAGTATAAAGAAATTGCACGACATTTACAACAAAAACTGCAACGGAGATGTGAACAAAGTTAGTTTCGCTGTGTTTAGAAGAATATTCGTAAATGAATTTAATACAGGATTCAAATCTCCGTCTAGTGATGTTTGTAGCACATGTTCTTTACTGGACCAAAAAATAAAAACTTCCTCTGCAGGATCTACTGAACGAACGAATCTTATAACTGAAAAAAGAATTCATAAATTAAGAGCCAATTCATTTTATTCTTTTATGAAAGAAGAATCTGTTGTTAGTTTATGTTTCGACTTGCAACAAATTCAACAGCTGCCGAAAACTAATATTCAAAATATCTATTACTTGCCGCAATTCAACTTCTACAGCTTTTGTATAATGAGTTTGGATGGGATGAATCCAACATTCTACACTTGGTCTCAAGAGTTGGGAGGCAAAGGCAGTACTGAAATTTCATCTGCTTTACAATGTCTTTTAAGCAAAATGAACTTTGAAGGTAAAAAAACTTTGAGGCTCTTAGGTGATGGGAGTAATGCCGAGAATAACACCAACATAAATATTCAAATGCTTCTGCAGTTTTTATATGCTTCAAATTCTAGCATTGAAAATATTCTATTGTACTTCCCTGTGAAATGACACAGTTTCCTCCCGGCGGATCGTGTTTTTGGCCGTGTTGAGAAGATTCTCAAGAAAAATGTAACAATATCAAAGGAACAGTATTATGAAGAAAACAGAAATGTTGGTGATGGGAAAATTTTGGGGACTGATTGGAAACTTTTGAAAACCAAATCACTTAATGTTTATTTTCGAAACCTACCAAAAGTATCTGAATTAAAACGGATAGTTTTCGGGAAAAGACGTAGAGGAGCTATTATGGTCAAAGGCTTCCAAAATGACAGATTTGAAGATTTTAGTGAACAGTCTGGTCTAAACCTCCTTAAAAAGGGGATTACTGTTGCTGTTGTCAAGAGTGTTGTTTTAGAATCTCTTACTCTTAGTCATGCCATATCAGTTGAAAAAAAAAAAAGTTGTGGACAAACTTTTGAAGTTAATGAATGGTGAAGAGTGGCAAAATCAACCTGATGATGCTTTTAAGTGGTACAAACACATTATCTATGATTTACCAGCCTGCAATGAAAATACAGAGGAAGTGTGTGACTGTTATGAAGATACAGGTTTTAGAATTTAAAGTAGATGTTGACAATTTTTTTTATTTGCAAATGTTCAAAGAATGTTGCCAGTTATAAAACTACCATAATTAGTCACTTTATTTGATAAATAATTAACTTTTTCAGTTAATGTTTATAATTGCTCAATTAATAATGGTTGTGTATTATTCATGAGTTGTAACTTATTTCATTCGAAGCATGTTTTATCCACTTGTCAAACTAAACATGTTTTCTCCTGTAAATTCACCCAAAACTCGATTTCTCCAAATTTTAAATGCCTTTTCCTAATTAGTTTTAGATTCACTATCTTACGTATGTTTGCAATTCATCCTAATAACCAGTAATATAAATACAAAAAACAAGATTTAGGATTTAGTACGAGTTTATTTTTTATTTATTCGTTTTTTGTGTTTCCTGAAAAATTGTATCTGAAGGAGAAAGCACGGTTTGAATGTTTGCTCCTCAAGTGTCTCTTTTCAAACACTAATAGCTGTTAAAGTTTAGTAACATTTCCTTATAGTTCTAATTTGTTATTGCCTAGAAAGTTTCCTGTCCCTTTGTTATACGCCAACCTTGCCGACTTTTCCAACTCGGACATCGACTGAGGGAAGGTTTCATCCCGCATGAGCTTAAGGATTTGGGTCCATCAAAAATGCTTGCTGCTGTCTTTACCTTCTGTTATCGGAAGGAACTTCGTAATAAGAAAATGGAAGCAGTTACTGTCTTATCTAAGCATCCTTAATATATCTTGTAAATAATTTACTCTTAGAAATCCTATTAATATAACAACACTCCTTTAATTCCCACGATATTTCATCCTTCTTTGCTAAGGACTTCTTCAGGTGGTACTAGAGGACAAGAAACTATTCTTCTTCCTCTACATTTCATAAGGATTACCATAAGAACTAAAAATAAGCAATTGAAAACTATATAGCGTAGTTATTAATAATGATAACAATTAACACATTAATAATAATGATGCTTCATAAACAACAATAATAACAATACTAACATTACTCACATTACATCATTAATATCTAAAAACTTATTTTTTCATAAATTCTTTAACATATCCAAATGATGCACTACTCATTTTAAGAAACTTATCCTTATTAACATAATTTTTGCTATTGATCAAATAAGATTCGCTCATATGAATTACGTGTGCTGTTCATACTTTCACAAACAAAAACTAAGCCTGCACACCTGCTTAAATTGATAACTTTATGAAACATTAATTTTACAATGACACGCTACATTTAGTGACTGAAACCTGATCGTGTCATTGTAAAATTAATGTTTCATAAAGTTATCAATTTAAGCAGGTGTACAGGCTTAGTTACTATTCGTCAAATGATTCGATCATGAGTCTCTCTTTTTCTTCAGAAATTTTGCATTCAATTTTGATTGGATGAACATATTAGAGCTTTTAGGAATAAAAAAGTTGAATTTCTGACTGGGCAGATCGCTGTGAGGAAGAAGGACACAACCCAGATCCAACTATCAAAATGGAATGTAAAATTTCTGAAGAAAAAGAGAGGCTCACGATCGTTTGCTCAATAGCAAAAATTGTTTTAATAAGGATAAGTTTCTTAAATGAGTAATCCTTCATTTAGATATGTTAAAACTTATTTTTTCATTAATTCTTTAAGATATAAATGATGTAAAGTCCTATGTAGCCAATTTTTCTGATCCAGTACTTTGACGTAACCTTACTGTCCTACTCACAAAGGAGACAGGGGTAGTGAAGCAGTCTCCGACCAACAGGCTCCGCTCAGATCAACAAACACTTGAATACCTGCAAGAGCGTATACAACACAAATTCGCCGTTCAAAAACCTTCACCCCCGTGGTATAGGAATGACAACTCTGCACTATATTTATCATGTTTAACACTCAGAAATAATTTTTCTTAATTGTTTGCTTAATAAAAGAATAGTGAAAACTTATTTTGTCTAATACCTACTTCTGAAAAACTGTCGTCTGACGAAACAAACAAAGGCCAGTTTGATAAGATTTCATGGAGATCAGAAAATAGGAGCAGTTTTCAGTGACAAAAATCATGTAGACCAGTGTAATTATTGGTCTTTGACAGAAATGTATTATTTTGACAAGAACTGCTAAACCTCTTACTATTCATTGCATAGCTACCAAATCAACAAACAAATCTATAGCAAACTAAACCTATATATCAAATTTCAGTTTGCTAGGACATTTAGTTTTTGAGTTATCTTAATCGTAGATGGAAACTCTATTTAGTTTTTGTTCTTTCTCCGATGCAGATTAGTAGACCTTATGGTGATCATCTTAATAGATTTAATAACATTTCATTCAACTGATGTGGTTACTAGTAGTAGATTTTAATGGCGCAAAAACTGATGTGGTTAAATTATGAGTTTTAAATTATTAGCGATGACTTTTATATGTATTCATATATAACAGTTGAGTTGTAACAGTCAATGAAATGGAAGTATAATGAGAATATATGTGAATATTAATACAAATTAAATATTATAAAAATGTAATTTGCTTTGAAAATACTTATCACTCTAATCACACACTGAGGATTCATTTCTTGTTATATGAATCAAGCCAATAGAATTCCTTGCAAAACTGTGTATGAGTGAAGAGGACTTGGGTATTTTTTTTCCCTTCAAGTCAAAAAAAGAAACCAAAGACCCTTGAGGCGATGTTGATTATTCAACAGCGGCCAAAAAGTCCACTTGTAGAAGACACGAATTTCGTATTTCTCTATTATTTCGAATAAAAAAAACAAAATGTCGAGTTCTCAGATGAGCTGTAATCTCGAAAATTCCAAAGATAGATCCACACCTTAATTCATATATTACGGAGAACTGAAGCTATTAGGCCTATGTCTCTTCTTGTTGATCTTCTATATCTTTATATCGCAATATTTAACGGTAAAACATGAAAATCTGATTTCATGATGTTTTCTTTCTTAGGTTTTAATGGATGTAAACAAGGCAGCCAATCAGGAAAGACCTAACACTCTTAAGTACATTTCGTATCTTCTGATTGGTTCTTTTCGTAGACTATTAATTCCTTGCTTATGGAAAGTTACAGGAATAATGAAGCTAAAATGTTACTGCGAATTATGTAATTTTTGAGAATGAAAAATTAGCTTTTAGGAAATATTATTATTTGAAAATTCGCTTCGCTCTATTCGCTAATTTTGGCAAAATGCTTTTGTTGTAACGGATCAAAATACTTCATCTAGCGATTATTCAAGCAAACAAAACTTTAATATTTCAAGTTATTTAAAATACTCATTTCTTCTAAATTGGATTGTTTTAAACTATTTTACTAATGACAGTGCTACCCATAATGAAAATAATTATTTTATTTAAAGACTTTATTTACAAAAAATATTGAAACATATTGAAGAACAGGTTATTATTTAAACTACATAGTGATTATGCAGATTATGATTAATATTATTATTAACATGGGTAAATGTAAGTTGTTAAAAAAATAAATGATTTCTGTTAGTGATGTTTCAGTTTCAAATATTCCTTTAATAACGACGCATCGCGCCATCTGGTGGAAAAAGAACAATTTAGCCCATTCAAAATTATTTTGATATTTTTTGAAAAAGGAATTATTTTCAAATTCCGAGAAAGACCTAAAAATAAAAATGAAAACGTCTACAAAAATATTAAGGGAGAGTTATTTTCACCTTCTAACTTTGAAGTTCCAAAAACGCATTTGGAATCTAATAATATGGCACGAAAATGAGATTGACTTGAGTATTGTGGAAGCTGCCTCATAATAAATAAGATTAATAAATACAAAGAATACTAAATAAATTAATAAATAACTTATACAGGAAATAACAGTCAAAATAAAAATCTACAATCACATTTTTAACTACAAATACTGCACAGTAGTTTTTTGATATTTCAAGGCATTTGATTTATACTCGCCTATAGAAAAAAAAATGTCAATTTACAAAAATAAGTTGAACGACAAGAGATTATGAAAATGAAAGATTTGCATTCAATTCAATTGCAGTCGACTTGCGTCAATTTGAACTCGGAATTGCTAAAAAAGAATTAAAATATATATACAAGTAAATGAAGATGTTAAAAAACATATTTTCCTGTGACTTAAACTGAATGGTTGAATGTTTAAAATAAACCTAATAACAGAAGAAATCTAAAACAACAGCAGATTCAACATTTCAAATGAATGTGTAGTAATCATTTCAAACATGTAAAATAAGACAATAAAAATTGCCCCAATTAAAAGAGTGCCTCTCTTCATTTTGTATGATTGGCCTTGTCTTATGGTCAAACTTTAGAATTACTATCAGACGGTAACCCAAAGGTTAGGTCATAATGTTTTCAATTGTTTCAATTTTCCTTAACAACCTTTCAAAGGAAAGAAATCTTATATCCTTCCTCCTAAAAGCTGTACATTTCCTGCTATTTAATGTTTGGAAAATCGAATTTGAAATTTATCAAATAACAAACAACAAGATTATTAAGGCTATAATTTTCTTGATAAAAACTAAAATGACAAATTAATTTAGTACTGTAGTTTTATTTGTAAAGATTAATCTATGAACTTAAAACTACACTAAATTAATTTATAAATTTAAATTAAGTTTATAAAATTAAAGACAAATAAGTAAACTATACTTGAATTTTGTGCAATCTTGGTTGTCTTTTAAAAAATGTTTTCATAAAATTTTACTCAAATTCTTACGCTATTGTTAATATTTGAATAAAATTTGTTTGATTTCTGTTAAAATGCCATCAACACATAACATACAGTTTGAAACACATAAGTCTCTAAAAATACTTTAGTTGTAAAAAGTATAAATATGCAGATGGATATATATACTGAAGTAACAAAGCAGTGGTATATATCAGTAACATCACAAATTGCTACTTTGTAATTCGGTGGTTTCTAAATAAAGAATAAATGGTTTTTCAATTTCAATAAAGCAATTCAAAATAATAACTGTGGAGGATTTTGTTCGAAAAACAGTGGAACTTCGATTATCCGTACATTCTTAACGTATTATTGACCACAATATCCAACATTACTTGAGAATTATGTTAAAGAAAAGTTGCTTTCTTGGAGGTATAGTAAGATCTTGACTTCAAAATCAGGTAACATTCGAGGAATGAAGACGGAAAAGTTATAATAGAGGAAAGAAACAAAAATCCTTTTTTCTTTTTTTTCATTGAATAATAACCTTCGAATAATATATTTCATCAATATATGATGTCAAAAATGCTGCCTTATAATTAGGCCTATACACTTAATAGTATAGCTTTGTGTTAGCATCTAAAAAGACATATTTCGAATTACAACAAAATGATATTCTTAAATATATTAACGAAGAGCAGGATTAAAAAAGAAAAAAAAGGAGGAGTTGCATCTGTTTGAAATAAAAAATTGAATTATTGTATAAAATTATGAAAAATGGAAGTTTTCAAATCTAACGTGAATTTTAAAAAGGCACTTGGCAGTGGAATCATCTTTAACAGTTGTTGAATATTGTGGACCAGTATAAAAAGAATATCAGGCTTATCGCTTGTCATGGGGTAAGTGGCGCCACCACGTAGCTCGGACAATCATCGTTCCACTGTAGTGTAGGCGTAAATGGGGTTGTAACTACTCAGACGGAAGACACTGGGAAGAGAGGGTGGGGTTTCATCGCATCAAAATGGGTGTAAATCCACGTGGTTTCTTCAGTTCCTTATGGTAAGACCGAACCACAACCCACAGATAGATCTGAAAAATACAAAACAATTATTTTAAATATCATTATTTATAAGTTAAAAAGCGTGATATTCCACTACATCCAAAACTTTATTTACTCACCAACAGCAGAATAAAAGGCAGTGCCACCAAACTGAAGTAATTCTAAAAAACAAAAACAAATTAATAATTAACAGTTATTTAATTTAATTGAGTTTAAATCAGTTCAACATATAAGAACAAGAGAGAAAATGAACCCATAGTATTTAAGGAATTATAAAACTTTACTATCTGCCATTTTCATCGGACGTTATGATTATTAAAACATTTAATTAAGAAAGTGGATATTATTTGTTTACTTTTGGAACAGCTCAAAAACGATACAGAATTTACCTACTAAATCACAATACATCACAATAACAAATTTATAAAGATATAACATATAATTAAGAAAAAAAAAACCACACAACTGGACAGTAAACATTGGCTCGCACACTGAGTCAACATCAACGGGAATCCTGAACAGCTGTTTCATCCTTATTAGGAATCATCAGCAGAATTTACCCTTGATATTTGGCTCAGACCCTGCGCGAAAGTTACAGGGAATGGCCGCCGAAAATAAAAACAATCAAATAAAAATAATCCTGTGAAATCCACAGTATTTATTGTCCAGTTGTGTTTTTTCTTAATTTGTAAATTATTGCGGACTTTAAATTTTGCTTTTCTCTTAATATAAAATATTTAATTCTAAAATTATACATCAATATTTTGCAATTGCTTTTCTCAACTCTTTATGTAATAATGAATAATGACTGGAAACGGGCAATTCATTTACTTCCTATTTTAGATATAACGGGGGTTTTTTAATATGAAACCCAATATATTGGGTTTCACATTAAAACTGCCATTATATCTAAAATAGGAAGTAAATGAATTGCCCGTTGCCGGTCATTATTTATAATTATTATTTTTAATAAAATATTGAATATTTTATATATATATATATATATATATATATATATATATATTATTTATTTATTACAAATTACAATTTCAGTCCTGTGAGATTCTTGCATGTTGAATCTGTATGTCCAATAAAAGACACACAATCCAATAAATTTTCACCCATAAACGTTATTGAGTTTTTAGAGCTTAAACTTCCTACGTCTTCACATTAATGTGATTTTTAGCGGCCCCTAGGTTACAGCTTTCCTGTAAAACCGCTAGGAGACAGCTCTTGTTTTTATCCTGTCTGTATGTAGCGGCCAAACGGTTAGTCAGTATCAATAAGTAGGCGTCCACGTACAAAAAAATCGGACCTCTAGAACCACCTTGACGCCCCACGTTTTCTGTCTTTTAAAGGCGTTTTTAAAAGATGCCTTGGGGGGGGGGGGGTCAGGGAGTGGTCCTAGAGGTCTGATTTTTTGGGTGTCATCACCTACTTTTTGATGCTGAACACAACGGTGAAGGTTTCATTCGAATATCTCTAACCTTTTGGCTGCACAGAGTGTGCCATCTTGACAGCATAAAAGCAATATTAGCGGCCCCTAGATTACAGCTTGCCTGTAAAGCATAGGGACTGAAACCTTCACCATTGTGTTCAGCATCAAAAAATAGGTGACCACGTCCAAAAAATCAGACCTCTAGGACCACTCCCTGACCGGAAGTTGGGGGTCAAAAGTGGTCGCTTCCGATAAAGTTTTGTCTATAAAAATTGTGCATATTATGAGGTCGCTTTGCATTTGACACTGTCTAAAAGCATTAATTATCTTGTTTTTCAAAAAAAAACCAATTGGGAGAGATGCTTAAAGTAGTTCAATAACTGGCCTTCAAAAATTTTAAAGTTAATTTTCATTGCAATGCTTTTTATATATTAATAATAATAATGAAGAAATTAAGAAGTAAATATATAGGATATTTGAAAAAAAAAAAAAAGCGATATGCAGAAATGAAAGTGGATTTTTTTTTTTTGATTAATTTAACTTTTAATATAAGATAAATGAGTGAATTTAGAAAAAAATAAACATAAAACGTTAATTTTTTTTTTAATTTTTTTTTGCGATTTCGAAAATTTATATGAAATTTTATGACTTAAATAACAGAATGACTTAAATAACAGAAGGGAAATAAAATAAAGACCATTTGGTTTAAGTTTTAAAAATAAAGACAGTGGCGCCCCTCTACAGGGAAACTCGGAACTATTTAAAATAATTGTCAATCTTTAATACACAAAGCAGATAAATAAATAATTATTTTTTTAATTATTTTTTTTACAAATAAAAGAATAAATATTTTTAGATATTATTAGTAGTAATGGAGAGAATGTATAAAACAATTGTTTTTTGTCCATTTGGGCAATTGCTTTAATGCCATTCTTTCAAGTTTCTTAAAAACCGATTTTTCGAAAGGATCTGTATCGATCTATCAATGACTTCAAATAAAAGTACATATCTGAAAATATGTATATTAAATAGAAGACGTAAAGTAGCTAACATTACATATATTCATTAAATGTAATAATATAAATGTGTCAAATATGAAGTATATTTTTAAATATTTTTAGATATTACTTTTATTTGGTAAACTTTACAAAAAAATATGTATATCGGATTTATGTTGGGAAATTCATGTTACATAGATTAAGTTAAGAGTACATAATCTTTAATTAAATGTTTATTTTATAAAATGATGAAAAGTTAGGCTAATTTTGTTTGCAACATTATTTCTAGGACATGAATTCCTAATAATTAGACCATTTAAAAAAAAAAAAGCAAAAACAATAGCAATTGTAATCATTAATTATAATTGTCTGATTATTAAGAATTAAAATAATTTTATAATGTTAATTTGAGTTGATTTCAGTGTTCATTCATAAAATTTAATGTCATTATTTTTTTTTAACTTTCAGAAAAGAAACTCAATTAATTTCGTGTAGTAAAGAAATATCTGTTATTTTCATTAGTGTTTCGTAGTAACACTCCCTTTAAGGCGAAGCATTCCATTTTGTTGTGACGTCACAGTCACGTGATGTACTTCCTCGAATTTTGAATAACGAAAATACTCTTACCGAGAGGTAAAAATCTGATTCAGGATTTCAATTTATTCAAGTGAAGAAAATCCAATAATTATGTTAAATTGCTTTAAACAATTTTAAAAATATTAAAATTAACGAATTCTTTCAGCAAAAATATATTTATTTTTATTAAGATCAATTTACATTAAAGGCTTAAGGGTAATTGGAATTTTCAGATATTAAAATTTATTTTAAAATAATAAAAACAAAAACAAAAAAACTACAATATAATATTTTTAATCATTCCTCTTTGAATAGATTTGTTAAAAATATAAATACTGAAGATTGTAAATGAGAGAGTGATAGTTTGGAAAGCAGATGGTCTTACCTGATAGTAGACGTCGTAGGCGAGAGCAGCTAATGCCAGTAAGAAAGCAAAAGGTAAAAAAACCAGCCACGGAATCAGAAAACCTGGTTTTCTCTGTAGAAAGCAAAAAAAAATCAAATGACCTTGAGCAAGAAATACATTGTCACGGTGTAATATAAGAATAGAAACACAGTTCAAGAGGAGGGTTTCTTCAACAACTAAATATTCGCTAAAAAAACAAAGTTCAAAAGTTTTCAATCTTTTTAAATATTCTTGCAAAAATATTAATCAAAACGTTATTTTAAAAGCTCTTTTTTTTACTTTTTGTTATTTTCTTAATTTAATAGAAACTTTGCTCTTTAATATAAATAAAAATATATTATCTAACAAATAAAATAAAAAAAAAATAAAAGACAAAAACAAATAGCAATAAAAATTTTATTTAAAAATGTAAATAAATGAAAATAGAGAAATAAACTTAAAGAAAATATTATGAAAACTGTAAGTAAAAATTAATTAATTAATTTATTAATTTTTATTTATACTTTTTATAATATTTCTTCTAAGTTTATTTCTCTACTTTATTAAATATATTCTATATTAAATAAAAAATGTAATTAAAACGTATATATTTAAATAAAACCTTATATTAATTAAAATCTTTGTTTTGTTCATTTGGTTCTTTTATTTATTTCCTCTGGGTTGATTTCCTGTTATTTAAAGTCTATCATCGTCTGTGTAATGAACATAAATTGAATATTAAAGATAGATTATTCTGAAATAAGTTTTCAAAAAGTCTTTTTGGCGATTGTTAATATGAATGGATGGAAATAATATCACACAAGTTCAAATTCTAAATTGATTTTCTGCGCGAATCCATTTCAATCTTTGACAAGTCAAACAAATGATTTTATTCTATTTTAGAATAAACGATATTCTGTTGCTATTTTTTTTTTTTTTTTTTTTTGGAAAGTTGCAGAATTAAATTAATGGAAATTTTTTTAACTTTTCGATTTATTTAACCAGTCAATAATAAATATTGTCAAATTAATTTAAATTTTAATAATTCTGGTCGTGTGTTAATCTTCAAAATTAACTATTAAAAATGCAAGTAAATTAGCTATTATGGAAATAGCAATTATAAAATCAAACAAAAATTGCATGTGTTTTTCTTCAAACCAAAAAATTACAACATTACGAAGTTTTAATTTTTTTCTTTTTTTTTCAGTTTGAAAACTTTCTAAAATGTTTTAATTCATTCAGCAATTCTGAATAGTCATTTTAATAAATAATAATATAATTTTATTTTAAATCCTGTATTCAAGCAATATTTAAAATGTAAGTAGCAGGGCATTAAGCGTGATCAAGTGATGTCGCCATGATGCTCGGCTCAGTGGGTTTGGTTGTTTTTCTTTCTTTCTTCTGTGTTAGTTCCTGTGTATCTGTCTTTGCACTGTGTACGTATGGCAAAGATTATTCGCAAACAATGAACAAAACACCTCACAGAAGCTACGAAATAGTTTGGAATGAATGAAACTAATAATTTGAATGCATTATTTAAAATAACAAGTTGTAATAACAACTGAATTATTAGGTTAACTTATCAACATATTTAATTAACTATCTGATGTCAATTGTCAAATTAGAATCGAAAGTGCCGTAGGCAGGTGAAGAGCTCTGCGACGAAGTCGCGAAAAATTTCGATTATCATTAAATTAAGTTTACATCTAGAACCAAAATATGAGGAAAATCCCATCACATTTTCAGGACTTGCCAAATATTTATTCTAATGCCATTTATTCACTGTATTCCTGAGTTACACCTATGTTTTGAATGTTTCTAAGATGCTACAAACCTATCTGTTAAACGTCATATCCCCCCTCCCCCGCCTTATTATAAGAAGTAATAAATGAGGCAGTAGAGCTCAAATATTCAGCACCTATGGGAGTAAAGCACCTGAAGAAATTTCACTATTCCCAGGTGAATTAGTTTTCTTCTACAAATAATTAAATATTCTCAAAAATGATTTTTAATAGAAGGTAAATAAAGTTTAATGATCAACAACATCAGAGAAAAACTTCAGTGAAATTGTCTAATTTATGAATAAGTCAATACATATTAAAAATCCATGTGTTTTCATTAAAAAAAAAAAAATGAAATTACATGTAAACTTTAGAACGGAAATAGTAAAGATATCTGACGTGACAGACAGACAGACAGACGTAACTATGGTAATACATCTTTTTCGGCAGTGATTGCACTACATAAACTGAAGAGTAACTGGGCTAATTTCCTTTCTTTTTACTTCGTTGTTTCTTTGACTATATTAGGTTTGGAGGTCGACTCGTGAACTTTTACTTTTATGGAGGATAGAAAAAGGTCAACCACTGCCTCTGCTGTGAATAAATGTTAACAACAGGAACAACGTTAAAGACAAAGTATTATTATAATCCTTTTCATCCTTAAACTATGTCGTATCTCTCTTGAAATAAGTAAGTACTTTTTCTTCATCTGAACGCGTGAAATGAAATTCCATCCGATGCAGGAAACAAAGCTCCTATTTATTCTAATGGAAACCATTGCGTTTATTTTAACGAATTAATCACAAAACAAATGCGGATCAAGACGATAATATTCAATATCAACCTCTATTCTTCACTAGCAATTATGTTATCTAAAACGAGATTTACAGATATTCAGTACGGTGGTTTCAGCTTTATTAACGATCATCAGCTAGAAGCATCTAAACAATGGATCTTCATGATAACGGGTGTTTTAATCAAAGTACGAGTTAGTCACGAAAAGAACATATCCTTTTTAACATATTTTTTTTACATCTTTCTAATGTAACTGTGAATTGTGGATAGTTATTATTTTTTATTGAAACAATTGCTTAGGAAACGCATTTCTTTATTTTACTACATCTCGGAATCTTTTTTCTTTATTTTAATACATTTTGGAAATCTTTTTTCTTTTTTAATTATTAATTTATTTGTGTTTATTTGTTTGTTATCTCTTAATGTTTTTCTGGAGATTTATTACTGACTTAATGTTAGAAAAATAATGATTAAAAGTACAGGGCAAAGTAATATTTTATTACAGTAAACTCCCGATTATCCGCGGGCGGATTATCCGTGGATCTCTCCTTTTTCCATTTTTTTTACTGAACATAATTATGGAATTAAAAAAAGAAAAAAAAATTAAATCTAGAATAAGGTAAACAATCGAAGAGGCTAACAAAGTAAGTGAAGACAATTATAGACAACCAATTTAAAGAACGACCTCGTGGGCGGAACTTAGGCCGGCAGTTTACACGAAATTACGGGAGAGCCTTCCCATAATAATAAAATTTAAAAACAAATAATCTAAAATAAAATAACTGTTTATAATGTATGTACTATAACTGTATGTATTGCCATTTAATGTAAATAAAATATATTAAAAG
This sequence comes from Thereuonema tuberculata, assembly GCA_023159025.1. Classification (NCBI taxonomy): domain Eukaryota; kingdom Metazoa; phylum Arthropoda; class Chilopoda; order Scutigeromorpha; family Scutigeridae; genus Thereuonema; species Thereuonema tuberculata. The sequence continues at coordinate 8,831,374 of JAFIDM010001028.1, forward strand.
CATTTCGAAAAGAATATCATCAATCTGTGAATAAATGATACAAGGATTGACGAGTGATATTTTTGGAGTTCATCAGTTCCAACGTTTCCACAGTAAATAAAATCTACTATTGATAAAAATGAAGACACCGGACATTTAAGTACATTCAATTACCTTAATTATAAATCTGTTCATAAGCAAATAAATTCTTAAATTAAATACAATCATATTCCTTAGCTCATTCCTTTCAGTTCTCCCTGAGCGCCCAGATGTAAAAACTAACACTGTTTTTGTTTGTTTGTTTATCCTTATTAAAAAAAAATAAAAATGTATTAATATGTAACAATAATCAGCCATTTAATCTTCCCATATGTTCTGTCAATCATTCTAAAGGTATTTATTCTAACATGCTGAAATTTTCGTGTAAATATTAAAGCAAGTCATTATTGTTTGCTGTAAATTGGACGTGGCACGAAATTTAGGTTTAAGAAAACGAGAAATGTTTTGGGGAAAAATTATTGTAAGTTAAATCCGTTGTCAAGTAGACACAACAAATATGCATTATTCTTTGTTTTTACAAATCGGAAGTAAAAGCTTCAAAAGCTATCTTTTAGAAGATCTTCAAACCCGTAATACCAGGGTTGCAGTGATATTAATATGTGAGGGTGACAATGATGTCATTGTATTCTCTCTCCCCACACGTAAATGCCGATGTCGGTCAAGGCAGGTCTGTCTGCTTTTGGTCAACTTAGATGCAACCACCAAAATGATGACGCAAACAAACGCACACAAAATGATGATGTCACAGGAGTGCCTACCTTTCCAATTCCGATTAACAGCAACACCGACGTCACTAACAGAATAGATCCAACCGAGATGAACGCCACACCATTGAAGAAATAATCTGTAAGCATCAGATTAGGAAGGATTAACAAGTTAATCAGTTACTCAAACATCAACACATGTAAATATTGCCATTAGTTATGAGGGTGTGTCAATTCAGTATGACATGAAAACAATCAACAAAACAAATAAAATAACAAGAGATCAGAAAAACAAGGAATGCTTGTAAATATAAGCATTTCTTTTAAGTCATTAATGAAATATTGTGCGTCTGTTTAATCGTCTTTCCAATTTAAGAATTCAAATGTAGAGTAAATTAATTACGCAATTAATATTAGTACTAAAAAAAATTAATGTGAAATACATTTCAAAGATTTCATATAAATAATTTCATAAAAATGAAACGTACTTGAATTATTTTTCAACCTTTATTTGATAAAATGTCAAAAAAAGACATTAAATTTTAAATAATTGTAATTTTATTTTAATGTATAATTTTACTTATTATTTAAAATTAAAAAGATAACTTTCAAGCTAATTTTTTTTAGAACTTTAAACTAATTTAGAATAACTGAAAAAAAAAAAAAAAAAAAAAAAAAAGGAAAAAAAGAAAAGGAAACATTACATTTTCATAGATTTATCTTTTCTTTCTTGATATTATAATTACAATAAAAATAAACAATAATAGTCTAATAAAAGTTATTTGGGGCTTTATTATTTTAATAGATCGACTCAGACTACTTATGCGATCTATTGAGCTCTATATTAAAAAAGCAATGCTGTATAGATCAGTTACGCCGATTTGGAATTATTCTAAAAAATACCTAAACGAGTTTATGTAAATGTTTAAGACATCTCATATTAAAGAATAAATAACATTAATCATACTTTTACATTTAAAGCATAATTTCTAACAGCTTTTGAACCAGTGCAATAGAACTTCTTGAAGCATTCATCTACGGATAAGAAACGATGATGTGTAATAGAAGTTTAACGAATGAAAACAATTTGTAAAACAAATTTCTTTCGGAACCTCTTTTACAATGTCATGGATGAATGAAGTACACGAACGCTATTTCTTTCGTTTACCAACAGAACCTTGTGTTTGGGGAATTCCGTTGCAGGCAATGGGAAGGGTTCCAAGTCGAGCAAGGCTGGATGTCAGCTTCGTCTGCACGGAATTCGAACCTTGACTTTTACAAGGCATTGGAAACACCTAAGCGTGAATAGCCATTGGTAGGCGTGTCCTGAACTCACCAGACGCCCAACAACCTCCAGCCATTAATAAAATCATCTGATTTATTGAATTTCAATCGACGAGAATCTCTCTTCGATCCAGACTAATTTGGGTTCGCCCTAAATAACCAGACACAGTATCTTCGCAAATGAATCGTTATGAAGAGCGATTTAAATAATTCCTATTTATTATAAAATTTTGTAAATATCATTTTATCTAATTTAAGAATCAATTGGAGAAAAGTTCTTATCTCTATAAAAACTACTGTCAACAATGACAATGATAAACATTTTTATCCAACTTCAAATAACTAAAAGTATTCTATAATCTCAGTCTCTTGTGCATTAACTAAAAGAAAATCTTCTCATCGTGCTTTTATTTGTATGCATTGTGCTTTTATTTGAAAACTAACACGGTTTCCTTCCGTTAACGATTTAATGCATCTCCTGATCTGTAAATGTACTATTACGGCTGCTTTACACGGTCTCAAAAATTGCCTCAAACGCGCTCGAAAATATGTCGTTTGCCAGTTGCAGCTTGACTGAAAAGTGATCACTTTACACGTGAGCGCGCAAATCGCGTTTTGTTCTCGTTTAGATCGCGATTAACAATACTTGTCGGCGAAGCGACCAAAAAGTTAATTTCGCAGCTTAGTTTTGCTATTAATTTCATCTCATTTCACAGCAGAGATAAAGACCCAGGAAAAAGATATCGGAGGAAGAGAATGTGGTGAATGAAGCCATGGATTGAAACCACGAGCAACGAATATCCAGAGTTCAGCGTAAATAGTGTTAACTATTTAAAAACCACAACAGATTTTCTCGCCGCCAAGAGCGCTGGTGTCGATTTGCTTCTAAAATTTCCCTGAATTTAGAACTCGTTTTATTTAGAGCAGCTGGCAGATTTTCGGGCAAGTGAGAGATCTTCGAGCCATTTGCCCGTTTGAGGAAAGTTTTCAACGTGTTAAGCGGCCATTAGATCTATAATGGCCTCGAAACTGCTGTACTGAAGGACGTTTCGTTATGAATCTCACCTGTATACTTTTCATTGCTTTCCACGTACACATACCAGATGGCCATAATTAAAAAGGTGTTTAGAGCCCAATTACCAAAAACTTATAGGGCCAAACACTATTTAGATCATGGGGTTTTGATTTCTAAAAAAAAAAGAAAATTGTTCAAAATTTCGCAACCAGGAAAAAAAATGGCGCTGGAAACTATATGTGCCGAGAAAATTGGGCGTAAAATAAATAACATCATTTCTTTCAGCAGAACGTAACATATCTCCAGTGATTTGCCTCACGTACAGCGTTATTTGGTCCTTTAACGTTACTAAGTTATCCACCCCTCCTTGTTTCACCAATCTTTCCAAATATCCCCAGAAATAAAAGTCATAGGGAGTGAGATCAGGCGAACGGGCTAGCCAACTCGAAGGAAACGTTAGACTAATTATTCTAACTTCTGTGAAACGCTGCCGTAAGATTTGCACCCAATCCAATGTGAGGGGTTGTGCTCCATCCTGCACAAATATGGAGGCATCCATATTGTTGAAGTTATGGAATTTTAGAACAGTTCATTTTTACTAACAGAAATTGGAAGTGTTGCTAAAAAATGGTTTAGCAAAGGATTGAGAGTTGAGTGATTGATGTTTGAGCATTGTTTTTTTTATTTATTTATTTGTTTGAAGGGAAGAGGCCTTGGGTCCTTCATAATTTCTTATTCGAAGTAGGTTTTTCAATTTACGAATGCTTTTGAGGAATGGTCCGCTTATAAATCGAGTAAATATTTATGATAGGGATTAGTTTCACATAATTACAACATTACGATCAATATTATGATTTCATATTCTATGAAATTTAAAAACTGGCTCATAATTATCATCATTTAAAGATTAGTTTCAGGAAAAAAAATATAATAATCCCTAAACTTCGAAGAGACTACGTACTCAATAGAAAAGCCACGCGACCTGCTTCACTATTCAGGAACTACGTTTTAGAAATGATTTTCAATTCATTCTTATCATTGGCTGCTATTTCGGCTGACCATTGGGCGCTAATCAGTTCGTGTATGATAATAACAGTTTCCCTTCCTGTAACCTTCAATTAAGTTCAGAAGCAGAACTTCGATTAAGTGAATATGGATATTTTAATCACAAAAAATACAAAAATTAATTCTAACTCCTATAGAACTAAAAAGGGAAGAACTAAATAATGAAATTATTCTTTATTAGAAGTGTATGAGAACGGTTTATTAATAGCCGTTAATTCGTTCGTGGAGTTTCTTAATTTAAAAACAAAATAGTATTACATACTGGTTTATTTAATTATTATTTACTTACAATCTTTGTTTCTTGGAGATTGATAAGTCAGGATGTGATAAATGGCTGTTCCAATGAATGCTAAGCTATCCAACTGAAAAAATAAATAAATAAAATTTAATTAAAAAAAAGCACACACCCATAATAAAACATAATTAACATATTTAAATTCTTATGTTTCCCCTGCTATTCGACATAGGGAAATTGAAGAAAACCTTAAGAAATGACATTTTGATTTTAATTGATTAATTAGCAGAAGAGATAAAAAAAAAGAATTTTCTAGAACATTTAAAATTGTATAAATTGATAAATAAATCTCATCACATTTAGACACATTTTATTTCCTTTTCCTTCAGAGATATCTTTACAGTTCACCAAGATTTCTTCAATGGTTTTCTTTCTCAGTATTAAGTCAGGCGACCGTCGGACTGGCTCTTTGTGGTTGCAGGAGTCTATATTTCCTGTGCTGTCATTTTGTGGATTGTAGGTAATGTACAATAAAATATAAGACAACAAAAAGCATGAAATCAATTTAACAAATTTCTTCAATACAACGAAGTCACCCACATTACTTTCAACTACGTAAATCTTTGAAAATCTCTGAAGACCCAACTACGTAAATCTTTGAAATAAAATAATGAACCATTATTACATTTATATTCACAATAAATTACCTCTCAAATTAAAGTTTGTCATTTGATTCGCTTGCTTACACAAAGTGCATATTTCTATATTTGTACTTTTATATAGTTTATTAACTTTATTTTCGACGACCGTCCAAAATCATCCTTCACTTCATTCCTGCAAAATATATCCAACAAAAATTACAATACGGCCCAAAATATGTCCAATATGGTCCAATATACAGACAACGCTTAAACCGAAAGAATAATCAACTGTGGAATTGTTGACAAATACATGTTCAATTGTCTTCCACAATAAACATTTTCTCTTCGGTAGTTAATACCATTTTCACAGCAACAATGATTAATCTCATATTCACAATCATTACTGTTCCGAATACAACAAACGCCTACGTGTTCATCTCGCAGTGCCACCTTTCATGAGGTCAAAATGTTCAGTGTCGTTTGTTTTGGGCCATTTGGTAACAAAAAAAAGTAACAAAAAAAAAAGTATGTATATAAAAAAAAAGAACAAGAACGTATCATTTGTTTGATACTTGGATGAAATCTAATATTTTAGGGAAAATAAAATCATTTTGTTACGAAATTTCATGAAAGTTTTCTGTGATTGAATTGAGAATCATCCAGAACATTTTCTCTGGGAAATAAAAAACTGAAGAAAAAAATAAAGAAAACGGAATATTTAGCAATGAAAGTATTAGTGCTGTTTGAGAAATAACAAATTTTACTGAAATTTTGAAAACGGCAGAACTATTCATACTAAACTAATCCTACTGTCTTTTGTTATAAAATTCGCCATCAGAATAAAACCGGTACATTGTTGCTCCTCATTATTCGCGAGCACATCTTCAAGTTTAAATGCATTTGTTGCATTTTAATTTTTTATTTTAAACACCTCAACGTTAGCTTTTCTTAGGCAAAATAGGTTGTGGTAAAATTCTTTTCACTGCAATAAGTTTAAGTAGACAATTTCGGTTTCCGCAATAAATTTCGCTTGTGTAATTTTTAGGGGTCCTGAAACGGAGAAGGGAAACATTTATTTTTTTGGAGCTTTAAGAAGAAACATTCTTTGAGGATCTAATGACTTCGTTTTTTCTGTCTGTGTGTTCTCCCTCTAGTCTGGATTTTCTATTTATCTATTTTCTGATAAAACATAGTTTAATCAAAAAAGGATATAATTCCATTTCATTTTTTGATGATTAATTTTTCCGTATTCTTTTTACAACTGTAACCTATGATCAAACTGACACAAAACTCCATCTAACGTGCATCTGAAATAACAAAAGCAAGCGCGCTTAATAATTGCTAAGGCATTGTTAATGTTCTTATTGTGAACGAATGGCTTCTTAGAGAATTGGAAAGATTTTATGAAACTTAACATGAAGTTAAGACGATATAACATGAAATTTTCATTCAGACACCATAGATAGATTTACGTTTTATGGATTATTTTGGAAGGAACCTGTGAAACTCATGAATATTAGCATTTTTTACTGCAGGCTGCCTTATTAGTTATATATAAATGTCGAAATTACTTGGTTAACGAACTGCCGAAATTCTTAAACTGTAGATTTCAATATTATAAATCTTATTTTCACAATTTTACCTAAAAGCTTTGCAGAAACATTAAGATTACTGAATAGTTAGGTTATTCTGCTAAGTGATTGACGTAACAGAAAACTTGGCTGCGTGGTTGGCGTTATCGGTAAGACACTGGCCTCTCACCTCTGAGTACCGGGTTCGGTTCTCAGGTGCGATTCGTTGATGGTGGCGATCCGCGCTGGGCAGGTTTTCCCGGGGTTCTCCCATTTCCCCTGCATTTCTCACACCATCCTTTCTCAGTCTTTCTCTCCGTCTGTCCTTCTTTCCGTGGGATAGTACAAAAGATCTTTCAGGTCGACGTGCTTGGCTGTCAAGCCACCCACATTCACAAGTAATCTAATCTAAACAGAAAACTTGCTCTACTTCGCCTAGGGAAGAGTAGAATAGAAAACAAAATGTCCATGTAAGAAGTTGGAACAGAAATCGACCAAAGAGATCAAGAAAATAAAACTATTGCGAAGCAATGGTTCTTTTAATTAGAAATCAGAATACATTTTAGTCTTAGATACATTGTTTTTTTTTTAATTTACAAAGTGACAAACAAACAAACAAAACACAGACAAACATACAACTTATCAATGAATTAAACGTCGCGTTACTGTTCTCGTTTTGTGTAATTTTTTTTTTATTTTATTTCCTGATGTATAACAATGTCATTTGAATTTCCTTGACTGGAACACAGAGATTATGGATGAGAAGAGAGAATTAATATAGAGAGAAAAAAAGGTCTCTATTGAAATCTACAGTTTAAGAATTGCGGCAGTTCGTTAACCAACTAATTTCGACATTTGTATATAACTAATAAGGTGGACCTCAGTAAAAAATGCTAACAGAATGTGATGTTATACAATACAAGATGGAGACAGTGACCCCTCAATAACTAAAAGTAAGAAAATAAAAAACAAGAATCAAATGTGGAATTCAAATCCTTGGATAGCGCATATTAAAGAATGTGATGTTCTTTAATACCTAATGTAATATTGGTAATATTCGTGAGTTTCACAGGTTCCTTCCAAAATAATCCATAAGACTATCTATCTATCTACGGAGTCTTTAGGAAATCCACTAAAAATGCGTTACATTTGAACAATTTCAAGTTCCATTCAAATGTTTTACGCCCGAACTTCTCAGTTAATCTAATGAAATGTAATTTAATGTAGTAACTGAGTTATTTACAACTTCGCCAGAATTTGACTTTATAGCCTTCTTTAATGTTGGTGTGCATTTTCATTAGGCTAAGTATGATTAAGACAGTTTCTGAATAATAAATATAACAATCGTGGTAAGATTATGGGAACGTCATTTTAAAATAGGGTAGATTTCAGTGAATGGGGTCTGACAAAGTTTGCACCTGAGTCATTGATTGCCTAGTTACGCCAAGATATCAATCACATGCGGTGGTGGCAACCGACCTCAGACGACGCCCACAACCTCGTCTTCACCGAAACCTCGCCTTTAAACGAATGAAACAGGCTTTTTTTCTAAAACCAGGGTTCTGACATATATCAAACCTCTCAAGGAACACAGAGAAGAAAACAAAAGTTACTCATTTTATAATAAAAATTAAAAAGTAAAATGTCTTCGAACTGTTTCGATATCTGGACCTGATTAAATTAAAAAGCAAGATAGAGTTGGCGTCAAAACTTTTGAGCATGATATACTCGTATTTACACAACTGTTTTCCCTTAACTCCATGCCTATTGGTCCAATTTTTACGAAAATCAATTCAGCTCTTCCTCATAAACACCTAAACCTTCTAAAAATTTCAGATTTATAGGTCAAACACTTTTCTAGTTATTGTGAGCACAGAAGGATCAGTTTTTTGGCCCTAGATCCTTAGGATAAATGTCGAAAATGAGATATTATCAAAATCAGTACAAAGCTTCCTCGAAATGTCTAAAATTCATCTCTCTACATAATTACGTAATTTTTCAGTTACTCTGAAGGACGGACAGACTTATTTCGAATTAGACTACTGCATTGTAGAATGTTTTTGTTCTACTACTTTTAGCTGTTCGATATAAATTAAAGGGTTTTTGTAATGTTCGACCAAATCTCTAATATTCTGCAGCTGCAAAAAGATATCAGGGCGTGTCTAAATATTTTGTAATAAACCTTTCTTAAGTAAGAAAGGTTTCTTCAGTGATATTCTAATATCAAACAAAATTTCTAGAAATTAATCCATTTGTCTAGGTTCAGTTCCAATTTCAAATGGTTTTCATTAACCGAAGTAATCCACGTGCAGCAACTTGAAATTAACAATAATCCTTTACTTTCAATTTCTCAGCATTCGTTGGCATTTTCCTAGAGAATAAGAAACAAAAATGCAAAAGAAATAAAGTATACTGTAAAATAACAGTTCAAATTTCTCACTTGCACATAGAACGTAAAAAAAGACAAGGAAAAAAAAAATCCTCGATCACCGGCGGGAATCGAACCCGCGACCTCCTCATACACTTCAGCAAGATAGTGTTTTCGAAATTTCTATTTTAATTCTGAAAAGATCTCATTCCAACTGAATTTAATTCCACTCCGATGAAAGTGTATCTTAAACCAGCAAAGTTAAAATACTTTAACTGAAAATAGGAATTAATAACATGTGGAGGGAAAATGACTGATGCGCCACCTTTTCAAAACTAAACTATTAACTTTCGATATACAATTTTAAAATCCACAATCACGGAGATATTTTCAATATTAAATAAATCAACTTAATAATATTACGACTAAAAAACCAAAAATTAGAACAATTTTATAAATTCATTTTGAGCTACAGCAATCAATTCAATTTTATAACTAAATAAAAAAATATTAAAGCTAGGGATTTTAATACAAATGTGCGTTATGTTTTTTGTATGTTAGTACTAGACTATTATGTTCTTTATTTTACTTTTCCAACAGACGTCTGACATCGTGCAGCGATAAGCTACTTTATGAGGCTTTTATCTTCGTTATCCACCATCACCACTTTACAGTAAAAACAAAAAACCCGACATCTCCTCTTTTCTCAGCTGCATTAAGAGTTGGCAACAGCGGTTTCGATGACGTCAGAAACTTTGGTGTTGACGTCACTGATTCTTCTCTAGTAACAACATCATGTTTGGACTTTATTTGGCAAAAGAGGTCACGCCTGAGCTGCGTTCCAACGCCATTCAATTACGCCGATAAAAAGAAGAGGAGAAATAAACGGCATTTAAATAAACGGAAGATAAAGAGGAAATTGAAGAAGAACGCCACGAAAACGAGAACCTATTCTAGAAGATTCTTCCTTGAAGATACAAGTGTGACTCACGACAGGGCAAACTTAAATTAAGAATTTGCACGATGCTTTTAGAAACTGGAAGAAAAGAAGCAACTCTTTTTTTTTCGTTGAGTTTTTCTCTTCTTTTTTATCACAAGTTAAAACACGAATTTAAACACATCTTCATATTTTCTTTTAATTTTACGAGAAAAAAAATAGCAATATTTAATCAGTTTTAAAATTTTTAAAACAAGCTATTTATTAATTAATTTCCTCAACGTAGTTAATATAAAGTTAATAGAATATAAAGTTTTTTTTTTATTAAAAGTCATACAAATAAAATAAATAAATATATAATTGATTATATAAATATTGAAAGCCAAATACATATTCGCGAATTTATTTTCGCTCTTTATCTTTAATATTACATTCTGCAAAAATCTAATATTTTTGTTGTGTTATTATTTGTGGTACAATTATCACTGTTATTCACTCCTTTTTTCAAAGTAATTTAGTAAACATGAAATTTTCATTCATATTTTCATTCATGCCGATACCAAGTCTAACGCGGGAGTTTGTTGATTAAATCACAACGATTGGTTCCTCTCAATTTAATTATAACTTTCAACCAAAATCAGATTAACGATTAAGATCTAAGTTAATTATGACTGAATATGGGAGATAAAACCCCGAAATTTCTCTGTGTTTTTTTAGCTTTTTAAAATAAATGTGATGGTAACTAATTAGAAATAGATCTCTTCTGTTAAATTTGGTATTTAATGAAAAAACTATTTTAACAACGTGAATAGAAAAATAAAATAAACGTCTGATGTTTGTAAGGCAACGGAGGTGGCTCCAAGATGAAAACAGTTCTATGATGAACCAATTCATTCATGTGACACCATTACTAAAATAGAAGTCACTTTTATATCAACAGCAAAAAGTAAACAACCGCAAATCAAGACATGTCCAATATTACATAAGACACTAGGAAGTAACGTCTTTCAATTTTTACCATTTTAAATTGTTTTTTTATAAGTTTTTTAATTAGAATTTTTGAAATTTTTCTTTCATATTACAACAAATAACTATGAAGCCATCATATGATGGTACAAGATTATTAATATTATTCGTACGAATTCAGGTGTGCCAAATACGTAATTGATTTAAAATGGTAATTGGAAATGGGTTTAAGATAAGCGAAAGTGTGGCCTTAAGTAGGTCTCATTCACAAAAAACCGGGACAATGAAGTTCAATAGAACAAGGTCTTATAACCTGGAAAAAAAAAATTTACCTCAATTGCAAGTTTCACTTTTAGAAGTCTAATCATCCGTAAAGGACTTTCATTCAGAAGTTAAATATTTATTATATGGTATTTTTTTGATGCGTTGTTAATATGTGGGGCAAAATCTAAGATTTAATTTAATCTTACACAGCTGCCATTTTTCAATGTTTAAAAAGAATAAAACACTAAAAGAAAATAACTAAAAAAATTATTGTTTATTTTGTTGAATGATCTACGTGTTTCAATGAAATTACGGGTTACTTAATTCTAATATTAATTAATAAAAAATGTTATTTCTCAAGTATGTTTTAATTATTACAATTTATGTTTAAATTTTATTAATACCGAAGTTTTATATTTATTAAATTTCCTCTTAAGTTTAACTTTATATTTAACTTTTAAAATATAGTAGTTAAGTTGCAGATTTGATAAATTTTTAATATAAAAGGGGTATTCCCTTCTGGCATTTCATTAATTAATGTATCATTATTATCCCAACCCAAGCGACCGTTAGGAGGGGAAAGGAATAATAAACTTAATAAATAAAATAATTATATATTGAGAAACTTTTTAAGATATCGTTATATCTTCCTTCTGATTCAAGTAAATAAAAAGGGTATTGTTTTTGTTTCTTTAGGGCCCTGTTCTAAGCAATGTTATTATCCCGAGTCTATTTTTAAATGTTATGTCATAAATCGCTCTAGAAACGCAATTGCGAAGAATGAATCGACCTTGAGAAAATAGTTGCGTCACACGGCGAAGATGCAACAAGTGAAGACCCGACCACACCTTCCTGCCATCATCTTTCCCTCACCTCGGCGCGGTGTCATGGCAAAGGGAGTTCAACAAAGCAACTCACCAGTGTACTGATACCAGCGACGATGGACCCCTGGCGAAGCGAACAGCCGCAGCAGAAGCCTTCCACAAGACACGCCATTGCGTACACAAATGCACCGTCTCCGCCGAAGAAAACTAGACGCAGCAACACGCTCGCCGCTCGGATTGCCAACAGCCAATCAGCGCCATCAACCAATCAGAATATAGTGACGTCACAATTCGCCTTTAGGTACAAAAAAAAAAAAATCCCACTTGGATTCAGTTTCGATGCTTGTTTCTTTGGGATAATTGAGTGGTCGAAAGAAATTCAGAGGTTAATTGAATCAGGCATTAATACTCTAATGAGGATTATATAATTATGGTTATCGTACTTCTAAAAAAATTAATTGAATCAAACATTCGAGAACAACAACATTAGAAATTCCAATTTAAAAAGAGATTAAAAAAAATGGTTGCCCGACCAAATAAATTAATGTTTTCTTATCAGAAATTGATTTAATTGGCAATAACCAACTAATTATTTGATAGATGGATTTTTTTTTCTTATCTTATATAACTACTTAATAGTTGGTCTGGAATTTTCCAATTTAAGAGACCTCGAACACTGGACAAGGCGTCGTCCCCTTTCATTTTAATGCAGAAGATATTCGAAAGTTCAAAATGATATTATTATTATTATCATTATTATTACGAGTCATTATGATATATATTATTGTTAGAAGCAATGTTATTTAGTATCAATTTTATTGGCTAGGATTCAAACTACAGTATCTCTTGTTAATTGTATCCCATATTAATATTATTTGTTAAAAGAACTGCTAAAATGTCCTCATTATAAATAATTCTGTAAAAAATTCTGTCGAATAAAAACATCTTCCGCAGTGTCATGGCAAAGAAATATAATAATAATTAAATAATAATAATATACCAAAAAACCTTGGTAAGCACTTACAAGATCTAAATATTGACAGAATCTCCATCGGTCAACTCCAAAAAGCCGCACTGCTTGGATCAGCACATATTTTGCGCCGATACATTACGACATCCTAGATTCTTGGGAAGAATTCGATGCGTTTGAAGGCCAACACCAGCTAAAGAACTGGCAGCTGTGATACACATTGTTTTGTAGTGTCCTGTATAATAATAATAATAATAAATTACAGAAAATATATTATAAAAGATGAAAGCCTTCCAAATCATGTGTAGAAAATGCAACATTCATCCTGATACAATATAATAGCAAATGCACCATATTGTCTCAAAAAGAAAAGAAAATGGGACATGATACATGGGGAAAATAATACAGTAGAATCTCGATTAACCGAAGTGCTCGGGACCGGACCTCTGTCGATAAATCGAAAATTCCGGATAAAAGAGAGCACTTAATAATAGCCGTCAGGAGACCACAAAAATTTTAACACTGGATTTTAAACATGTACACATGTACAAAATTACTAAATGTGATGTTTTTAATTATATTACTATAAATATAAACAATAAATTTGTTCAATAGATGTCACACAAGTCAGAAAATGCAATGTAAATGTTTATATGACATATGATACATACTTTACATTGGCTTAAACGGAAGTTTGCTCTGCCATAAGCATGACTGACGTCGTTTAGCCTGTCTGTCCCGAAGTTGTTTCAGTAGCATAAGTTCTGTAGAATCAGAGTTAGTCTGTTGATCCAATCACATCATTCCTTTAATAAAACATTCAAAAGCATCGGAGTTGCTTATTTTAGAAGTTTCACATGCTTCAAATTTGCTCACAACTTGGAACTTCTATTCCACTGTTAACAAAACGCGGTTTTCGTTTAGTGGGCTCCATGGTATAAATGAATGTTCTACATTTCGTTAAAGCCAACGCTTCTGAGTCGGACATAAAGTAGCAGAAGCCAGAAGGTCTTGGAGACGAATGGAATTTCCGTTATAGGGGGACAACAGAATAAAATTTCCGACAGGAGTGGGGATGGATTAAAAAAAAAAAAAAAACTTAGGGAAACCGACATCGGTTATACGAGGTTCCGGTTAAAAGAGTTTCGGATATTAGAGGTTCTACAGTACTTAAAGAATTAGCCCTGAAATATGGTCTAACAATAGAGTCCGATTAGAGCCAGAACCACATTTAATAATATAATTCAGTAGAATTGTACTGAAATAAAGAACAACAACATATAACAGATCAAATGATAAAGAAAACAAGATAATTAATACTTTTAGACAGTGTCAAAAGCAAAGCGGCCCCATAATATGCACAATTTTATCAACAAAACTTTATCGGAAGCGACCACTTTTGACCCCCCAACTTCCGGTCAGGGAGTGGTCCTAGAGGTCTGATTTTTTGGGTGTGATCACCTACTTTTTGATGCTGAACACAATGGTGAAGGTTTCATTCGAATATCTCTAACCGTTTGGCCGCTACAGAGTGTGACTCTGGTCCTCTAGTGGCTTTACAGGCAAGGTGTAACCTAGGGACCGCTAAAAGGAAATATAGGTTATCGACTACGCAGTAACAAATTCTAATAATATCGAAGGCATCGACTTTGAGGAAAAAAAATTAGAAAAATATCAAGATTTCGCCGAAGAACTGAAGAAAATGTTCACTTCAAAAGTATTGAAGTGAGATCAATAGATTATCCACTTTAATTATCCACTTAATTCACAATCCATAAATCCATAAGATCTAGATTCACAAATTTTAGTGATTCTTAGCTCCATATCCAGAAGATTCTCGATTATATATGACTCATTTTTAAATTAACAATTATTTTGTATTTAAAATACTTAAAATAATACTTGTAATAACAGTTATTATAAGTTATATTGCTTGTTTAATTATGTAAACGCAATATAAATTAGGTAAATCCAGTAAAGGAAAATCATAATAATAATAAACTTAAAAATAATGTTAAAATGTATTCATATGCTAATAAATTAAAATGCATAAACAGTTTCGCGTCTTCTTTATAAAATGCCCATTAGATCACTTGATATTAAATTTCAGTCAATTTAAATTGGAACATCATTACACCAATAACAGAAGTCTGCAGGCGAACAACCAATCAGATGCTGCGTCGCTTAAATCTGGATGTAACTATCATTTGAAAAGGAGGGGGAAGGGTAATACTGGGCCCCAAGTCATCTTTAATTAGATGGAACCATCTGAGAAAAAAAAACAAAAACAACGTAATAAATAAATAAATAAATAAATAAATAAATAAATAAAAAAAGAAATAAAAGAATGGCTAAGGAGGGAAAAAAATAAAAACTAATAACTAAAATAAAGAATTTTTTAGAAATAGCTCGGAAATAAGAAGAAAGAAAAAAGGCAAGAAAACAGAAAAATGAAATTTAATTTTTTTTTAATTATTTCAATTTAATTAATTTTTAAATGTTTTTTTTTTTTAATTATTTTTAAATTTTATTTTTCTTCATAAAGAATATATGTACCAATTACTGTTATTAAAATTATCTAATGAATTCCAATTTGTGTGAAGATAATCCGAAAACCATTTTCTATTAAAAGTATTTAAGTTACAGTTTCATATATGAATGCTTTTAAAAGAGTTTCTTTACTTATAAAGAAGAATAGTTGCGTCATTAATCAAAATGAGACTATCTATAAGTTGGAACCAAAATATCGGTTAATTTCACTCGGAATGGGAAAAATCGAAGATTAAATTATTTGTATCAGATGATCACTGAGTCTGAACTTCTTACAAGTCACAATATTTACATTTCAGTTTCCTAGATAATTTATTTTACAGATAAATTCAGAATTTGCTTAATTGAAATTAGAATTAAACTCAAGAATCAGAGTTAAAAGAATAGTAAGAATAGTTACAAAGACAGAAAGAAAATAGAGGATTTCAACGTAAGTAGAACGACCTCTAACCTGAATGTTTATGATCCTTATTATTTTTTTGGAATTATTACTTAGTATATTATGTAATGATACATTTCGAGAAATCACCGGCATTTCATGTGTTTTCGTCTAACAAGGGAAGTGCGTATCCTCGAAGGCTGAGAACCGCACGAAAATGTACTTAGAATATAAATACGTGCCAAAAACAGTGATATGAGTCATTCTCATACAAAACTGCACGTCTTACCACGAGAGACATTTGAATGATCACCTATTGAAGGTCCAAGATAGGAACTTTGGTAACGTGAAGAAACAAAATTTAGGTATAATAGGACCAAAAATACATATATTTTAATGTCGTGACTATATTGCTGTATTTCCCTCTTGTTGTATTTATTTTGTAAATATTTTGTTGTCTTCGGTGGCAATATCTTCAGATTAAGTATGTGTTAGTGCAGATACAACATGCCACCGACGGATGGCGTTAGCAGACAACAGCTGAGTTTTTCATGAGAATGACTCATACCACTGTTTTTGGGATGAGCGATTTATATTCTAAGCACATTTTCGTGCGGTTCTCAGCGTTCGAGGTCACGCACTTCCCTTGTAGGTATATCGTGGATAAGGATCATACGAAAGAATGAATTAAATAAAACTGCACGGGCGCCATTCAAATATTATGTAAGCACATTTTTACTCATTTTAGACCCCACTCTTGTATCTTGTGCTTACGTAAGATTTGCCAAATCAACGGTAAATTAACAGTAATTAACAGTAAATACAATTGAACAATAAATTACAAAGGGTAAAATCACATGATATTTACTCTTGAATTAAACTGTAACAAATTAAATATAAAAGTACAAATGAAATACTGAGAAAAAAATTTATCTCGCGCAGCGCACTCTCTCGCGTGCGTGTTTGTCTGTCTTACGCAAGCATTGCTCTGATCCCCCCTCCCCCTTTTCAGCAAAAATAAGCAAAGTTTGAATCCTCTCCCCCCCTTTAATACTTTCCTAATACTTGAATGGCCCCATGTATTCATTAAATAAAATAATAGAATTGATAAATACCTTTATTTAGATAAATGCAGATGTATTTATATAAAATGAGTTATTCATAATTTGATGACCTAATTTTCATTACTACAGTATTACTGTTTCATGAGTAGTAAGTTTGTTGGTGATATGAAATTATTTATTACTCCTGAGAAATATTTTCAATGAAGTAGTAGTTTAAAATAATAAAAAAAAAAAGGAAAAAAAAAAGTAGAAAAATGAAATTGCTTGAAAATAAATTTATTTTATTTTTATTGAATATGAGCAAAGCTCATTGGTGCTAATTTGAATATGCAGTTTTTTCTTTATGACGTAACGAGAGTTGACATGTGATCGATGAGACGTGTCGATTGGCATTTGTGCAGTTGAAGTGTGGAGCTCAAAGGAGATGGACGACTGTAGTCCAATCGAATGCTCCGAGTATGTGCGGTAATCTCAAATCATCTTAATAGGGAAAAGCAAGTAATGAACCGTTTTTCCCTGAAGTTATGGAGAGTGATAAGCTTGCGTCGACAGCAACTGAAGAATGATAGAATATAACTTCCTTAGCATTCATATTCTGGATAATATTATGGAATAGAAGAAACCGGAAAAATCCCTTGAATAAAGTTGAAGTTAAGCAAAAGCTGAAGATAATTAAATCCGACAGTTAATGCGTGAAGTCAGGCGAGTACATTATTCGTTCGAGGGAAGAAGTCGTTCGAAGCCGGTGTAAATTGGAAGACGTGATATTGAAGTTTATGCTAATAACTGTAACCAGTAAGTTGCCAATATTGTTGCTATTAAGAAGACGAAGTTTAATTCACGAAAGTATTATAATAATGGAACTGAATCTATTAATGCGGATTGTCGTAAATTCTCAGAAGAATTAATTACGGAAGATTTTGTTATAAAGAAGACGGAACGGATATTATCATTCACGAGTATTGACTGTGTATTGAAATAAATAGAAATCCACACAAATTGTTGCGGTGATACCGAAGACAGCTATTAAGAATAATAGTTATTATTATCAGCCAAATAAAAGTTCTGTATCTTGAAGACGGAGGAAGACCCATTTCGCTTTAGAGGGAACGGGAAAGTTCAGGAGAGCCGAAGTCAACTTAAAGTATCTTCGAAAAGGTGATACAGCTTTATGTTCCGATATCAACGGTTATTAAGAAGACCAAATGAAGTTTGCACATTGAATATAAGAATATTCATTTATTCATATTTGTGTTGTTTAGTCACATAAGGTGAGAAGCCAACACCTTACGTCAAATAGAAGACGGGATAAAAAGTGAAAAGTGTTAGTGTTAAATCTAAAGGTTTCAAAGAGAAACCGAAGTGCTTTCGTAAAGTGAAATATTTAATTTATCAGTGTGGATATATCAAGAAGGCAGTGAGCAATCTACAAGTAGGTGGATCTTGAAGACAACAACTGTAAGTTTATTTAATCTATTTAAATTATTGCTGAAGATAAGAAGTATAGAAATACACGCATAGTAATGTACTTTCTATATACTAGTATTCAAAGTGATTATGAGTTGTTAATATATGATGCTAGTGCAATTGATTTGTAATTGATAATTAGAGGATTAATTCGTACAAATACACTTACCTGGATTAGTAAGTTAGTATTTCCTGAGATTAGTATTGTTACACATTCACAGAGGTGAAAAACCATTTCGTTTAGTAGTGACTGTGAATCAATTAATTGTTAGTATTGAATAAAGTTAAATGCCTTTGAGTGCAATAAGTAAAAGAGTTTATTAAATTAAATAAATTCTATTCACATACAAGCGAAAAGTTAGATAGCTTTAAGTAGTGTAAAGTAGTTTTTTTGTAATTGTATTGAAGTGTAAACTATAAATTACATAATCGAAGATTGATTTAGAAATATTGTTTTTGAAGTTAAACATAAACTTATTACTAGTTATTGATTGTAAGGTTAATATATTGTTATTAATAATTGTTATCAGGAAATAGTGATCACATTCCTTAATTACATTTTGTAAATAATGTTGATTCTCTCATATGTTTCAGTTATTAAATTTTTTTTTAAATTTTAACCAAACTTGCTGTATACTCTTTTTGGGCGCTCTGTTTGTCAAGTATGCGTTCTGCGCAAATCTCGCAGCAAAGTTAATACCAAAAGATCTTCCAAACTTTCTATCAAATGGATTTCAGTGTCAGCAAAAGGAAGAACTTGAATGTTGATGATTTTTTAATTTAGCAATTATTGTGTTTAATTAATAATTCATTAAGAAAGGGTCCTTCAGGAAATTTAATTTTGGTACATCTCTACAATGTGGATCATATACATGAAATGAATGAAAAATAGCAAATATGTATTTTTTGTTGATATTGAAATTAAATCCCTTATATAAATGACGAAAAAAGATACATTTATAATTATTTATTAGTTACAAAAGGATTCATCAGTTTGCTTACGTATAGCTATTTCTATTTATGCTCAAAATCTTATAGTTTCTACACTTCTACATTATATTTCTCATTATCTTTTCCATTAAGGTCCTGACTCAAGCAAATGCAGGCGACTGCAAACCTTTTATTTCTTTTATGTATTTCTTTTTCCAATGCACCTAAAATTCTGAAAATTTAAATATGAACTTGTGAAGCATCTGGGAATTTTATTTTGTTGTTTTAATTTTCAAATTTTTCTGCAATTAATTAATAATTCAATAACACTCTTTTTTTTTTTTTTTTTTTTTACGAGGTATTACCCGGTATTTTAAACTCAAAAAAACTTGACAAAAACCTGAAATGATAAACAATTTATAAAATAATAATTTGTATTTAAAATATTTATTATTAGTGCAATAGTTAATTTTTAAAAAAATAATTTATTCTTACACAATTTAAAAATTATCTGTTGCACTTATAATAAATATTTTAAATACAAATTATTATTTTACGATTATTTTATCATTTATTTTTAATAAATAAAATAATTTATTTATTAATTTAAGTAATGGGAGTTATTATTTCAATTCTCCTCCAATCCTCATAAATGATCCGCGCAAACTCTCGCTAAAACGGCTGACCCGATTTTCTTGAAATTTTGTATGATGATTATTTATGATTACCTCTTTTAACCTGAGATGGTAGCCAAGTGATAAGGCACTTGAGTGCAGGTTGGATGAGCAATTCCCGTTCTCCATGTTCAGAGTAGAATTCTAAACGGGTCGTAGGGTCCACCTAGTCGTCCGTAGAATGAGTATCGGATAACGGGGTACAGGAGGGCGAGCGTTGGACTGATCACCCGAGCTCAGTCATTGAAACATTGGGAGACTAATTACCTCCAACGGTCGACGGGCCATCTAATTATCTATCTTTGAAAATTAGCAAGATAATTTATGTATCTCCCCCTTCTCCCATCGCAATCTTTTGGGGCGGATGAGGGGATAACTGATATACGATGAGTAACTGAGAATACTTGGAAAACCACTTTGGAAAAGTGTAATTGGAAAATTTTGTAATTAATTTTTGATTTTCCAAAGCTTGTATTTTCCCAATACAATCTTTACTGTTTCAAAAATACTCTCTTATTTGTAACACTAAATTGATGCATTCTTACTTGGAGATTTGCTAGTTCAGTCAGATTATTGAATGAATTAGTAAATTAGAATTACATTCAGGTGTTTTCTGAGGGATTAACAAAGGAAGGATTTCATCGCTGGAACACGGATTTAATAAAAATTGGCAGAAAGCGAAAATCCACTGGCTCGGGTTCGATTCCAGACACAGGCAGTTTTTAATTAAAATTTCATTTCATTTTAATTAATTTTTAATTGCTTTTAATGCATTTTTAATTATTGCTAATTATTACAATTTATTTGTTGGACAATTATGTGTAATTTTACAGAAGAAACAGTGATGTTTAGATGGAATAGTTCACTATAGCGAGGGAATATAGTTTTTTAAAATATCTACATGTCAAATGCAATGATTCAGTATAGCGAGTGCTTCTCATGGCAATTTCATTGATTTTAAGTTTAATTAGAGCTGTTATTGAAAAGTTAATTATAGTTTAATACTTTGATGTATCAAATTAGTTTTGAAGTGTTTTACATGAATTACTTTTACTTTGCTAAACAGGCAGCGCTAATTTAAAATCTTAATCCTTATTTATTATTTAAAAAAATGTGGAGAAAGCCTGTGTTGGGAATCGAACCTAACCCAGTGGATTACCCTTCTCACTCCTTAGACCACTCAGCCATTTACGTTCGGTCTAAATATTTTTATTATTTTTAATTTTTATCTGAATTCAAGGCCCGTACACCTTGACCAGTGTCCACGCAGCACTGGGGACAAATGTTTTCGTGTTTTCCAAGCTGAAAACTATATCCCTGCCATTCTTTTTTAAATCCGTGTTCTTAGTGATGGAATGTTTCCCTTATAATAGAGTGAAGAACAAAAGTAATTGCGATCACGTATGTTTTGTACGTTGTACAAGGGTATAAAATATTACGGATATCCGTCCAACCGTTCTAGTGTAATACGCGTAACAACGCAATGGAGTAGCAAGACTAAGAAAGCCCAATCAACAGTAAACTTAAATAAATTAAATTTATTTAATATTTATTGATGCATAAGAAAAGCGAGAATCTCCAAAGATTATATTTCGTATCGAACGTCTTTAAGAGCATTAATGATCACGGTAACTCACAAACTATTTCGAGGGTCCCAAGCCAAAAGGTTCTATGTGCACTTTTGATAAATTTTAGTTCTGTGTGCTAAACGGTTTGTTTTGGCGACTTCTGTCGTGTGCCAGAAGGTTTTGTTTGAAAAACTAGTTCTAGCCTGTCAGCTGATTGTTCCAAAAGGTTCTATTTTCACTTCTTTTACTTCTTTCAGCTTTCTCTGTGCCGGAAAGTTCTATGGACAAAAATTAGGCAAAACGCACATAGAACCTTTTGGCTTGAGACCCTCGATTTATCTCAAGGAGCTCGAATTTAGATGAAAAGCTACAGTAAAAACTATGAGCTCTATATTATTTTAACACAAACTGTTTTTAATAAATAAATAATTGAGGTAACGCTAAATGAATTTGTATATTAAGTAATTTATTTACTAGTTTCTTTCTGGCTATTATTTTAATTTTTTTAAATAAAATTATAAATTTAATTTTTTGGGTTTTTTTGTTAAAAATTCAATCCTTTCAAGCTAATTTCCTAATTGGAACCTGCCCATCCTCCCCAAAAGTAAGAAGTGGACCACACCTTGAGAGAAACGCTTGGAAGTTTCTATTTCCTTTTCATTAACCCTTCTACTGAATTACCCCTTTGATTGGATTTATCTCGTGAGTTCATCAGTGGAGGCTGCTTCGGATTTCTAAACAGAGCCACTGCGAGAACAACTTATTTCCAACGAAGAATCTCTCAATCAGTGGAACAGTGGCTGTTTTATGATATGTCTGTCTGTCAGTTTTTCTGTCCACGTCAAAACTCAATCGCAATTGATTAGCTGTTGATGAAATTTTGTATTTAATACTTAAAATTAATTCACCAATCAAGTAATTTCCTTTATAAATGTTAAGATGACCAGAATATATGCAGTTTTTATAAAAAAAAAACACAAAAAAGTAAATAAATCGGCACAGCAGTTTCGAAAATCCATTTTGTTCGATTTTCTTCTTCTAAGATGAATAATTTCATGTTTATGTTTCAATTTTGAATAATATCTTTAGTAGAATTTGCATAAATTCTAAAAAGAATATTTAATTACATGAAATCTGAGAACTTTATGTTATCTATATATTTTACTCAATTTATCTATATTTTACCTATTTTTTTGCATAAAGTAGAATTTTGTTTCGATTTTTTTTCTCCTTTTTGTTTTTATCTGTCTTTCATACAAAATTCTGTTAACAGTTAATTAAAAGTTTTCCTGTGTTTACTGTGGCAGAAAACATACGTACTGTTCGGTTATGTTTACGAGAGCCTTCAACGCTTTTGAGCATGCGTCAGGTCTCCTTCGATTTCATCCAAATAGGGGTGAGGAGAAATAAAGAGAGGATATTTACTTTTATCAGTGTTAGTTTACTAATAGCTTCGTTCTATTTGCGCTTTTCGGGAAAGAATTATGGAAAGAATAAATAATATTGCAAAAATAACAGGTACTAAAAGAAAAACAGATCTTAGGAAAATGCCCATCTCAGCGTATCACCCCTTTGCGGAGTAGAATCGTCTGTGAGTTGTGGTTCTCGCTTTTCACAACGAACAGTAGCTAAGTTTACATCTTTCATTCTTTTATTTATCATTTAATACTTTTTAAGAAGTGTTTTATTTTAATGAAAACGATTAGAACAGCTTTGATTAAAGCAAAACTCACCGTCACATACGTATTTGTAGAGATGTAATATAGGGGTAAAATGCAGCGCAGCTTGAGATTTTTCAACTTTTATTTATTTGTTTCAGTTTTTATTTCATAATGCCAACCTGATTTTCGATGTTATTGAGCTAAAACCATATTTAACCCTTTTCTTCAAATACCAAAATATAATAAAGTCGGCTCAGTCGTTTTGGAAGAGTTAGATTAAAGGAATCGTCTTTCAGCTTCAGAAAAAAACAATAGATTTTTGAGGATAATCCTGAAAAGTACGACCTTTTTATCAGAAATCTTTTACTGATGAGAATGGCTTCAAACAGGTAACATCAATTTGGTGCCAAATTTCAACGGTGGCGTCGGTCTGGAATAAATCCTATTTTCAATTCGACTGAAGCTTCTCTTCGCTTCTGTCTAGTTAATGTTTATTCAAGGATATATAATTTTAAATAATTTTATTATCAGAGACTATCAGTTATTGGCTTAGCAGGTGACATCATCAAATACCCACATGTAAGATAGGCGTCGTTATTTCACTCTTTTCGTCCGAAATCACGTGGTGAGAGGTTCTCTAATCGACCCACGAAATCTACTCCCCTTGTAGAAAGTTATAGCCCTGTATAAAATGAAGGGAAATCCAATCTAAGCTATTTAGTAGGAGGTATCGTAGTTGCGAACCTATAGTCCGACCACGATAACGAGACGAGCACATGACAATCAAGCGCGCCTCAAAGCACAGGTCTCTATTAATTTCCCTCAAAATGTCGTCCCACAGTATTTTACAGATCAGTGCTCGAAAAATTATTTTACAGATTTCCGAAAGGAATTGGGAAAATGGAGGACTAAAATTAAAACTAAATTTTTGTTTTTGTTTTGTTTTGTTTTATAGCTGTAATGTAATATTCTTCGGAACCTCTGAGAGAGGCTAGTGCTGACGTCGAATCGTCACGTCATCGTGGTCGGAATATCTGTAGATAAAACAAGATATATAGTTAGCGTACCATATTTCGAATATCCACATGACAAAATCCAAATAGTTGTACCAAAAGTAAGATCTCAAAAGTTGATTGTACATTTCTATGCAATAAATATTTATAATTTCTGAAGAATCGTAGATTGTTTAATTTTCAGCTCCTATGTGTTCAATTTTTAACAGAATCAACAGCAGTCACATCCGCTGACTTATTCTATCAATAATTTTTAGATTTTTAAGATAAATAATTGTTAGCGACCCATTTGGGAGCAATTGTGATAGTGACCAAAACGCTGTTGCGTTTGTCCTGTGCATCCACCCCTAACAACTCCCGAACGGAAGGTCGGATCGACGAAAGAATTTCAACATCGTATTCAGAGGCCCTAAAACTGTAGGAATGAGACATTTTCAGGCGCCAACGCCTCCCGTGTTCGAGATATTTGGCATTGTTGTCATTGCACTCCCCTAAAAATTCCCGAATGAAAGGTTGGATCGACCAACGGACTTCATCATCGTGTTCAGAGGCCGAAGCAACGTAAGAATAGGGTATTTTCAGGTGCCAAAGCCCCCCCCCCCCCGTTCAAGATATTTCTTGTTTTCATAGGATTTCCGCTATTAGCTTAAATGTTAGAAATGCAACCATTTCAAACAATTGAGGGGTTGACATGGGAAAGGTAGTTAGTCATGAAAAGCAAGTTTTCAAGGGAAGCAAAAAACAGTTTTGCCACCTCAAATATACTTACCATAGTTGCTATCTTGTATCGTTCGTAGGAACTACATCACTCAAAATTTTGACTTACTGCCATTGCTACGCCATTGGCGATATGTCTTAGTATCTTTTCAATGAAAAATCTGAAATTTTTTTTTTTTTTTACTTACTATCTTTTCCATGTCAATGCCTCAAATCTGAGCTATAGCTTGATGGTTAAGGTTTTGGAATCGTAAACTGAAGGTTGTTGGTTCAAACCCGTATATTTTACTCTTTTTTTTTCAATGTACGCGTGGGTTTTTTTTTCTTATTTTCCTAACGTTTTTTATTTTTTTCCTAACTTTTTTTTTTATTTTTTCCTTTTCTGCTTATACTTCCTTTTTTTTTTACTATTATTTTTTAAATTTTTTTATTACTATGGAACGCCCTTAAATTTACGCTTTAGCACAAAATTATATTCACTTGTTATCTTAAAAATCTGAAAGTTATGAAGG
The DNA here is from genome assembly GCA_023159025.1 of Thereuonema tuberculata. Lineage (NCBI taxonomy): Eukaryota > Metazoa > Arthropoda > Chilopoda > Scutigeromorpha > Scutigeridae > Thereuonema > Thereuonema tuberculata. The sequence goes on from JAFIDM010001028.1 coordinate 8,856,792, forward strand.
TTGTTGAGCTTTAAAGGCAATGCTTATCTTACCACTTGGTAAAGTGCTTGGACCTACAGCTGCCAACCCATGGGAGATCTCCTACTCAATAGGGTTGGTTGGTTGGTTGGTTGGTTGGTTGGTGTTTAATGGCGCAAAAGCAGCTGCGGCTAAGCTGCGCCAAACTCAATAGGGAATGGTAACAATCTACATCTAACTGGAAACGCTCAGTTTGTAAAGATATACAATTTTCACTTGATAACAATGAACGTGCTTTGACTTACAATTGTTTTTTAATTTTTTTTCTCTCCTCGATGCACATTAACAGTACAAATATTAGATGACATCCTTCGATAGCTTCAATGCGGATATTAAAATCAGTAGCAACGCCAAATAACAAAGTTTTCAGCTGATTTCATATTGATTGTAATATAAATATTCTTTATATAAGAACAGAAATAAAGCAAAATAAAAAAAAAATTATTTGTACAACTGAGGAATTTTGACTGAATTATTGTTATTTAATTTTATAATGAAAGCAAATAATGATACCAAAGAAAACAATTCTATATTATTAAGCAACTCCATCTGCAAGGTCATCCCATTTAATTGTTGGTCGTCATCTGCCATCTTTCTGTTGTATCTTGCGTTGAGTTCCATCAAAGCCAGAAATTTAATTCCGTTACAAGTTGGTGATTAAGTGTATCTCGATGATTGCTCTACTAAAAAGCCAATCCCCAGCGCTGGATCCAACTGTGGAGGTAAATCACTTGTTATTAGTACTTAGAGGTAACAATTGCTCATCGAAAACAGATTAGAAATGAAAATTATGTTTCATATTTATAAGACACATTTGTATCAACAGCAAGATTAAGAAATTCCTTTAAAGTATTTCAGTCGTTCACGCTTGTTTTATTTTATAAATTTGAACTTCATGGAAGAAAAACTTCATATTAATAAATAAAAGTTAATAATTGATTAGTACTTCTGTTGAAGGTACAATGAAATCATTTGTTTCAGTTATTTTTTAAAATTTGGCTACTCTAAAATTTGTCCCATACTTAAAATCACAAACATAAGATTATTATGCCTTGACTTAATATGATTAAAATTTAAATGAGGGAAGTATTTAGTATTTCAGTTTTGCCTCCTCATGGCGCTAGATGGAAACGGCTGAAAGCTAGCAAAAACACTAAAAATTGCGTGGATAGTAGAGGGTCCCTAGTCCTAGGCCAACCATAACTTGAAAATACCTCCCTAACTTAATGAGGTTTACGATGTAGAATGACTTGTATCAGACATAGAATTAACGATAATCTGAGCCAAGACGGTTCGGTAACAAGAGGAAACAGATGCTTGTCCCTCAACGAGGACCACCCATTGGCATCTGTTTTACTCGCTGCCCGAGAGGCTTTCTAAATCTGAGTACGGCAAATTCGGCTCCCAGCCGAAGACATCACAGAACAGGTAGTCATTCCTCGTGAACTAACTCGATGCTAACCTATGTAACATAGTACGGAAAGGCTCTACTGTCCTATCTGCCCGGCTCGCTGGCCACTCGAACGTCCATTGCAGGACGGCCGACAGCCTCCTTCTCCAAAGGAAACCGGCTATGTTCGGTCAATGTGGTATTTAATGGAAGTGTGTAGCTTCCGTGGTCACCTAAAAGACATAATTATCCCCGGGTAAGTTTTCAGAGGTGCTCCCGAGCCTCTGTGGTTTTCTCATTACCACCGTGAGGAAATTTGTGTTTTGCATGAGTGATGTCCTTTACGTGCGTCGTCGTCCATGGGTAACTCTATCCCCCTTGTGAACAATCCTTCGCCGCCTTCTCTCCTCCTCTTCCGCGGGCCCATTTCTTCCGGGATTGGTGGTTTCGTCCCAGTTTAGATTGTAGGAACTTAATTCCTCTTCCGCTGAAACTCTTAGTTGAGTATAATGCGTGTACAGATTGTATACCTACATAAATTATCGCAAATTATCGCACCTCTATAAATGTTTTTATTCCATAATGTTGATTTTGAAAAAAAAGGGAAGGGAATTTAGTCAACTGTCGGTCTCTTTTTGTTTACTGCACTGATCTAAGATGTGTCTTGAATATCCCAATAGCTTTCTCCCATCTATCAGTTCATCTATAAACAGCATAACATATCCTAGAAGACTGAAATTTTAATATAGGCTAGTTATTTGTCAAATTATATATTATTTATGTATATATATATATGAAAATATGTCCTACTCCAAATGATTTCCGAGATAGAGCTATTTGAATATACAGTTGCAAGGTTTTTGCTAAGAAAGAGATATTATACAGTGTTTTTAATTGTTCAAGTGACAAATTGTTAAAGTTTATAGTAAATTTTCAAAAATTCCACCGTCAACATCAATGCACTTTGCAACTCGTATGAGAACACTTGACGTTCCATTAAGCAGGCGCTACATTTATTATGAATCGAGCAGTTCGTCTAGTATTTTCACTCTTCGTCTGAATGCTTCTGTCTTCATCCAACCCCATAATTAAAAACTGATGGACTTAAGTCTGGTTATCAGGTGACCAGTTAACAGTATTGCCAAATTTAAAATATTTTACTTTCAAACAGCACTATCTCATTGGAAATAAGACACATCTTCATATAATTATTTTTTCTTAGAATAACCAATGCCTACGACTTCCCCTAGTTCTAACCTTTCCCTTCTTGAACACATTGTATATATTAATTTTAAAGTTAAAGTTAAAGTTGCGATCAGGCTCAGAGGACCGCGCAATGCTGCTGGAGGGTAGGCTCCTGTGTTCAGAACCTACGGGACAAAGTTGAGGACGGGGGGTCGGCCCGTCGCTCGCCCGCCTTTAACTCCCGGGAAAGAAACCCGGTACCCATTCTATAGAGGGCTGGGAAGACCCTAGGGCCCGTTTGGAGGAGAAAGAAGCGTGGAAAAATTCCCGTCCTCCGCCGAGGCCGGGAATCGAACCCCCCACCTCCAACCCGCAACCAAGCGCCCTTACCCACTCGGCTACCGGGCCCACATATATTAATTTACATTATTCAAATGAGCATTTGAAAGTTGGAGTATTATTTCATTTCTTTTCCTTCATCCTGCTTCTGATGGTTCAACTTATTAAACTCATCAACTGGACTTATCCAATCAATTATGGATTGTAAGATTTTAATTATTGCTTTTCATTCAAATACCTTTTGAACTACGAATGTAAATGGCAATGAACAAATGACTGACTTGGAGACACGTTATATTGTCAAAAACTGATTAACATCAAAATGTTCAGCTAAAAAATTTTTACCGGTTGAGCTCAAAGTTAAAAGTTTTTAAAAATCTCCGAAAAGGGAGGTAACCGTTACAACACTAGCGCGCATAGCGGTGAAAAGTGAAATGAATTTCGTTTTCAATTTTAAAATGGTCAATTTATGTTTATATTATCTTAAAGACTTATTAAACATTTTAATACATTATTAAACACTGATGTAACACCTTTAAATAAGTACACTTTTTTGAATAATATTAGGTGAGTGCAAAAGTTCTACCCGTTTTTATTACCCATAAAGAACAGTACCTACTATTGTGCATAATCCCCATTGCTATCTAGGACCTCTTGCCATCTTTCTGATAGGAGATGAATCCCACGGTGGTAAAATTCCGGCGGTTTCGAGTCAACAAAGTCTTTGACGGCAGTTTTCACAGCATCAAGATCATCAAAGATTTTCTGACTGAAGGAATTGTTCAGCGCACGAAACAGGTGATAGTCAGTTGGTGCCAAGTCAGGAGAATAGGGAGGGTGGTGTAAAACCTCCCAACCAAAGCTCAGTAACTTTTGGCGAGTGATATCAGCAGCATGTGGCCTGATTTGATTGTGATGAAGGATTACACCGCGACGATTGATGAGACCTGGCCGCTTTGCTACCAAATTTGAATGCAGCCTGTCCAACTGTAGACAGTGGACGCGGCAGCATTGATGGTTTGGTTGAGTGGCAGGACCTCCCAGTGAATTATTCCCTGCACATCCCACCACATACTCAGTAACACCTTCTTAGGATGAAGTTCAGCTTTCGAAGTCGATGCAGGCAGATCAGAAGGGCGACACACAGTCCTACGACGCTTTACGTTACGGTACATAACCCACTTCTCATCTCCTGTCACAATTCGTGTCAAGAATGGGTCATTTTTGTACCGTGAAAGCAAGGAAACACAGGTGGCGATTCGGTCATCCCGTTGCTTAGCTGTCAGGTTATGTGGAACCCAACGATCCAACTTTCTCGTAAAACCCAACTTCACCAGCTGTCTCTCGACCGTTGTCCGGTGTACGTTGAAGGTCTCCGCTAATTCTTGCACGGTTGTGTTCGGGCTGTTCCTTATGGCTTGGTCAATATCGTCCTCTCCAACGTGTGATGGCCGTCCACTCCTAGCCTGATCTTGGCAGCTTCTGTCTCCTTCCCTAAATTTACGAAACCATCGACGACATGTGCTTTCGTCTATTGCATCCTCCCCATAAACTTGACAAACATTGCGACATGCTGCGGCTGCCGTACTCTTTTTATCGAACTCATATAGCAAACAATGTCTTATATGCTCCTTCTCGCGTTCCATGTTACACCCTCTGATATTTTTTTTGAGATGATTAACTTTGTGAGACACGATGTATTTATATGTGAGGCATCCACACACACGTTTGATTGGCAGACGATTTGCGTCATTAAAATGTCATGTGTGAGGGCAATTCCATTGCAAACTTTCATATCCAAAAACGGGTAGAACTTTTGCACTCATCCAATACTTCATCAGAAAACATTGAAATCATAGAGCAATTTCTTAACAACCTCATTTCATTAAATACACTTTTTGTGAAATGGAAATTCGCGTTTTCATTCTATTATCAATGTGTAATTTTGCAGAAATTTAATGAAATCTTTGATTTGTTTGTAGAAATATACATCACATGGTTGACAGATGGGACAGATAGGTAGAAAGAGATGGAATCATCTGTAATCAAATGAGGTTAGTGTGAAATTGCTCTATGTTTTAAATGTTTTCTGATAAAGTATTATTCAAAAAAGTGTAGTTATTTAAGTGTTACAAGAATATTTAATAAATGTATTAAAATTTTAAATATATCTTTAAAATATACAAACTTAAATTAATCATTTATAATATTGAAACTGAATGTATATTCACTTTTCACCGCTATGCGCGCTCGTGTTGTAACCAACACTTTCTGTTTTCGGTGATTTTTAAAAGCTTATAATTTTTAACCTAGAAGTCAACCGGTAAAACTTTTGATGTCAATATTTTTATCTTTTTTAGCTGAACATTTTGATATACAATTTATGTAAATTTTTTTTTGTCAGCATAACATGTCTCCAAGTGAGAGAATCGGCCTTATGATAGGGTGTACCTTCCTTTTGCGATAATTATGCCTTCATCGCATAATTTGGGACCATTACGTTTCATATCTAAATTCTATATGCAATTCAGTTAAAAATTGCTCTATTTATATTTACGCGGATGATGTATTACTTCTAAGTAATAACAAGGATCAAAAAAGTGCTTATCTAAATCTTTAAAAAGATCTGAATAATATTTCAAAATGGGTTTTAGAAAACAAAATGATAATAAATCAGAAGAAAACAAAAATTATTAATAATTAAAATTAAAAATAAGAAACTAAATTTAATCTTATCTTTTAAATTACATAATAATTTTTGTAATAATTTAACAAACAGTAATAACATTTTAAAATATTTTTTAATAATAATAACATATTATATTGACGATAATTACAGTTGGTGTAAACAGTATAATTACGTCGTTAAGAGATTACACAATTTTATATACATGTTTTATTACTTAAGAAATATATACAATTCTAAACAAAAGCTTATTTATAAATCATTAGTTTAGTCTGTCTTCAATTATGGTTTGGAATGTTGGTGTTTTCTAACTTAGTTAAATAACATGAACAGATTGATATACAAAATCTTTAACAATATTTTTCTTAATTATAAGTACCAAACTTATAAATAAGTTAAAAATAAGAACCAAATATAAAATTTTAAATATGGAAGAAAAGTTTAATATTATTCTGAAAAATATTTGTAAATATAAAAGAAAATTATATCTCAAATTGTTCTACTAGTTCTAATTGGTTAAAAGTTTTTGATATACTTAAAATTAAAAATAATTTTGCTTTTTGAATAAATGATTATATTTATTCTAAACTTTTTAGTGAACTAAATTGGGATAATTGTAATAATAGTAGTATCAAAGCAATTAAAAATCAACTGGCTTATGATATTATCAATAAAAAAATTAAATAGAATTTCTAATATTTTAGTATTTTTTAATTTTAATAAGTGCATAACGTGTTCTATGTTAGCAAAGAGATTAAACTCTGTAAATTTAAATTTTGTTAATTTTTTTGTATTAATCTAAATAATATACATCAAATTTCCAGCACCTATAATACAGGAGTATCTAATTACACTAATAGGACTGGTTAACATTTAAAAAAAAATCGCTATAATTATATATACATTTCAGATTACTGAAAATTCTCTGCTACGCAATTAGCATCATTTAACAGAATTTCGTAGGCAGTATGTGGATAACTTAGTATCTAGATTTATTTTTCTTTGTTAGGGCAAATTTTATACAAAACAATTATATATTTTGCATGACGTATTTCTTTGTAGACTTCCATTGGTCATTGGTTCAAGTGCAGTTTGTCATGGTGTTTTATATCAACTCATTTCTAGGCTTTTTCCCGCTCAGAACTGGAGTTTATGTCTGTATGATTGTATCCATAGTAAGTATTATATTTCCTTTATATTTATATTAATGGTATTACTATAATCTGTCCAAAGAACGGTGGCTTCTCAACAAATCATCCCCTCCTCGCACCGCCACGCCCACAAGCAATCACACGACCGCCCATCCTACCTTCGGCAATTCTTCTTCCTTTTTCATCTACTGGGCCTTTTTCTACAAAACTACGTTTTTTTAAACTTTTATCTTTACTTAAGATATTTTATTACAATTATTAAATTCTCATATCATTCCATGCAAAAAGAGTCCAAACACGGTGCAATTGTGATACTTCTAAGCATTTTAATGGTCGTTTATATTTTTTAACCCACTGACCATTAAAACGCTTAGAAGAATCACAATTGCACTGCGTTTGGACTCTTTTTTGCAAGGATTAATATATAGAATTTAATAATTGTAATAAAAATTAAGTAAAGATAACAGTTTAAAAAAACGTAGTTTTATAGAAAAAGGGCCCAAAAATGAAAAAGGAAGAAGAATTGCCAAGGTAGGATGAGCGGTCGAGTGATTGCTTGTGGACGTAGCGGTGCGAGGAGGGGGTGATTTGTTCAGGGGCCACCATTCTTTGAACAGATTATAAAAACTAGCCAGTCATCCACTGCTGCAATAGATTTAAACTTTCTGCATAAAAACAGTAGGCAGCAATTTTAAGTAAAGGCTGTCATTCTATTGTTACATATCAATATAAGAATAGTATTTTAAGTATTCAGCTATTCTTATTAGTTGCAGCGTAATAATAATAGTTGAATCACAAGAGACCTTATGATTATTGTAATAAGAAATTAGAGATATATTAGGAATTATTGCTGCCAACCTTAGAATAATAAATTTTTGCAGATCATTTAGTTGTGCTTTTGTTCCACTGATTTGATTTTATGACTCACTTATTAATTCAGGAAAGTTTCATTGTGTTTAATGTAAATTGACGATATAGTTTTTTTTTTATTGTTACAGTCATTCCATGTATAAAAGGTCTGATTCTTGGGATCTTAAATTGCTATGATTTTCTGTAAAATAAGAGTATTTTCATGAATCTTCACTTGTGATTCAGCCTTGCTTTAGAAGCTTTATTGATTTTAAAAATAAATGTCCCTTTCAATGAGTATAGAAACCTTGGTGGGGAAGGCTCTAGCATTGCTAAAACTGTTTTCACTGGAATGTTCTCAATGTCTGGATAGGGATATCGATAATAGACGGATGATGATGGCCCTTTGAAATGACCTTTCAGTTTATTAAAATTTCCTCATTTGATAGTATGTTGGCATGTAGAATGGCATAATTAGTTCGTTAAACAAAACGAGCATAGTTTAATATCACTGCAAAAGTCAAGTAAGTAAAGTCTCCATCATGTATTCTCAATACCTCCCCTCGTACGCCTTTTGAGTGTTGCACTGGCTGATTAGCTCTGGCTGAGGAGAGCCCAACAAGCTCGAAACGACCGTCCCAGAGTATCAGCTCGACTCAAAAAGGCATTCTCATTTGGACTTCAAAAACACTGGTGTTAGGAGATGTTTTAAAAGTTAGTAAAGGTATACAATTGTTGTATTATAGTTGATTTATCACATTTATTGATAAATTGGTTTTTTATTTTATATTTTTCTTTAGATAACGAGTTTTTATTATTTCATAATCGGACTTACAGTAGCAACAGGTGAGTATAAAATTTGTTATTTGAAAATTCAATCACACTAAATAAATTGACCTTCTTTTGGTTTATTGATTACATTACAAATGTAAGTCAAAAGGAATGAATGATAAATGGATTCTAAGCTTGCTTTTTATTTTATTTGGATGTTTTCGACTGTTACCGATAATTTTAATGTTGCTTTGTTTTTTTTGTTTTTTTTAAAAAAAAACACTTAATAATACAATTAGAAAACAACATGTAACAACTTCAATTAATAATTTAAGTTTTTAAATTGAAATTCGGTTCATGACCTTCATCTAAATGATGTTGACAAATTGCTGATCTATCATTATTATATAATTTGCTAAGAATTATATAAGAATTGTGATGTTTTGCTTATCTAAATTTTTTGACAGTCCTATGGATGGAATCACATTGAATTCAGATTCAGTTTTTTTCTGGGACTGTGCTTTTTTGAGTTAGTTAGTTTTGTTACTCGCCTGACATAGAATTGATAATATTATATCATATTTTCTAAAATATTCAGACCTTAGAACTGTCTTATAAATTAAAACCTTTCAATTAACAGCAATTGATGTTATTAATTGATAATACTTTGCTTTCAATTAATGAGGGTTGGACTTTTAATAGTGACAACTGTATAATTACTAACGATACAAAACTCATATTTCTTTCAAGTTTTTACAATCTTTCAATGTTGTCATTAGGGTTATATAAAACCTGTTGGCAGCGATGAGGAAGTCGTAGGATATCGTTTGGTTGATCCTTCGTATAGAGCTGTCTATGGCGTGAAGGATGTCGTTGATAGTTTTAAATCGAATTCCGGAAAATGGTTCTTTTATTTTCGACATTACATTCATGTGACACGGACACCAGACCGTCAATGGTCATTTTTGGGAACACAATCTACGACCAGCTTTGAGGAAGAAGCGGAGACACTCTCTGCAGAGTCCACTCATGACAGAGAGCAGACATGAGTTGTTCAGTCGGGAGGTGTTCTATCACCCGCCGTCCTCTCCTGATTTAAGCCCTTGTGACCCCTGATCCCTAAACTAAAAGATCTACTTCCTGGACATCGATTCAAAACTATCAAAGACATACCTTTAGGATTTAATCAACAATTTTTAAGTATAGTGTGGACGGGAAGTTCCCGTACTTTTTAATTGGTAGTCTTATTTTAAGAAAATATTTACATATTAAGTGTCCAATGCGTCTGTGTGTTCGCCATCATCCTGTACACACAAGTTCATACGCCTTCACGTCCTCATTGAGATTTTTTGGAGCATGTCCGGTGTGATGGTTCGAAATGCGTCCTCAACTGAAATGCACAATTCTTCATTTGTAGCATAACGACGCAGCCTTGACGATTCCCAGCAATGAGTTGTCAGGCGTCGTGAGGTCAAGACTTCGTGGTGGCTATTTCAATGGAGCTGGCGATGATGGAATATCGCGGCCAATCCAGCGTCCTGGCAAATGTTCATGAAGAAACCTGCGCACAGTAAGAGAGAAGTGAGCAGGCCTAGCCATACGCGTTCCATGATTCCCCGCGTCTCCAAGCTGTGGGATTAATCATGTTTGCGCCATATATAAATAAGTTTCGCCATTAACATGACCATCAAAAAATATGGTCCCAACAAATGACGTGATATCTTCGCAGCCCATATCATTACGTGAGGTGGATTCCTCTCCAACACCCTGTGTGTAAAGAGGGTTCTCTTTCGCCCAAAAGACAACATTTCTGCTGCGTGAACTGCGAGAGAAACAGCTATCCCAGGTTTCTGTCAATGATGGCTGAAGGCGTGAAAGCAAGTGATTGTGCAATTTCATCGTTTTTCCGTTTTTCAAATATCATGTTAAGAAGAATTTATCTTAATAATCAATCTTATTCTCTTAATCAGCTCAGGATTGTTTTTCTATTTAACTTTAAACATTCGATAGACAGCATTTTCTGTAGTAGTTAATTTTATTATTCCTTTTAAGGAACCTATCAGCAATATCCCATCGAAGAGATACCATAGGCTTTGGTACAGTTTTGTTTTTGGTTCTATTCTAATGAAAACTTTCTCTTTGCTCATCACTCTTTCACTTTCACTCAGATTCTCAATCGAACTCGATTAAATTCAGCTCTCAAACACTATTCTACATCTAGAAGTTCAGATCCAAGATGTAATACAGTTTGAAGGGGCTTCATATCCAACAAACTTAAATTTACATATTTAAAATAGAAACGTCATTAGACGAGCGAAGTGAGTCTCTCCATTCCCAACTAGATCACATTTTGTGAACCGTTTTATTCAAAATCTAGAATTTCTTATTCACTTGTTATTTAAACTACTGGAAACTTCTTTGTTTATACTTTGCTTAAAAAGATGCTGAAGTCTTTTTAGTTTCGTCTTTTTAACAAAACCTTTCCTAAATAGGATATAATATAATGTGCTAGTAAGCTTCTTGATTTCATTTTTCTCCTTTTATTTTAGATGAAACTATGTCCTGGTTGACCCTAATTATAATATTTCCAATGTTTGGAAGTTTGTATGGACTGATAAGAGCACTACAAAATGTAAGTAAAAAATATTTTTAAAATCCTATAATAATGATTATAATATATATATATATTGTTTTTTTATTGTTCATTTGTTTATCCATTGTACAATTTGACCCGTCCAAGGTCGCTAAGTTACATTTGTATCGGAATAGGTTTTGGCCATATTTGATTCTAGTCCATTTATATTTACCGGACCCACGCTCGGAAATCGATATCCCTTTGATAAAGGAACATAGTGGGCTTAAAGATAACGTGATCTGACGATTATAAAGGTTACCATTTTCCTAAGAGAGTAAGAATAACCCAAAATGTTGGAGGGGTGGTATGGATTATTTCCAACAAGACATGTTGACTTCTATTGTAAGTTTGTTTATTTTTAAAAAAAGAAAGAAGTTGGAAAATCCTATATAACTATGGACGGTGTATCAAAATTCTCTGTACAAATTTTAACGGGACATAGGTAGCATTAGGGAGTTTCTTCTCAGCCAGTGACCCAACCAGTTTCTTTTTCTCTTCCTGATCAGTTTCAGCATTATTCTTTCTTCACCCACTCTAATGAGAAGAAACTCCCTAATGAAGGATGCACTGGAAGGAATGGTGAACGGTAAAAAAGTTCGAGGCAGAAGAAGATTTAAGATGATCGACAACATTATGGTAAATGGATCTTATGTGGAGACGAAGAGGAAGGCAGAAAATAGGAAAGATTGGAGAATGCTGGGTTTGCAGTGAAGGACCTGCCCTTGGCAGAGAACTATGTATGTATGTATGTATAGGTAGCATTATGCAAAATTCTTTTTGTCTATAAATGTATGTCATGATGGCAACCTTCGGTGCTAGAGGGGCGCTATTCAGCGGCGATGCAGTCGGCTAGAGAGGAGAATTGGAATACCAAGCACAGCTAAATGATTGGAAACAAATATGAACAACATGTTTATTCAAAGAAGGTGCTGAAAGTTGAGGTCGAAACATTGATTGCCGTAAATTTCGAGAGGTCCGGCATTTCGCGAACCGTTGCAGCGGCGATTCTTGCGGTAAGGTCTTCAATGGAAGTCTCGTAAACGAGATTCTTCCTATGTCCTTAGAGGAAGAATCGATACATTTTTAAACCGGGAGATCATTATGGCTAAGTAATAGCACCTTCTAGCGCCTCCGAGGTTTGTCTCGGTTTTCTCTATTACCCATTAAAAGTTGTACAGAGAGCTTTGATACACTCTGTGCAGCCTTCAAATTACACAAAAGCATTTGTGAAAAGATACAAGACCAACAACGGAGTCGTTTTGCCTCTTGTAATTGAATTTTGACCAGATTTGATAAGAAATTGTCATCTATATCCTCCACCCCATTCATTACCAGTGAAATAACATTTCAATTTAAAATATTTCAGTTTTCAGTCAGGCTAATGATGGCAGTAACTACAAACTAAACAATCTTTTTCAGGTTCCAGATGATCTGAAAGTTATAATGTTTTGCCTTAGTATTACTATAATTTGAAGTAATTTATGTAATTTATATTTTTCTCAAAATATATGGTTTCTGATTGTAACAAAATAAATATCTTGTTATTTGAAATTTTAGTATCTCATTTTTTAATTTTTATGGTCATCAATGTAATGTCAGGTATTTTAATTACTAAAGGTAAATCTTGTGGTTATTTCTTTGGTGAAAAGATAGGAGCAAAGGGAACATCTTTTTATTAGCTAACGTTTATCTGATGAAGAAAGTTAGTCCTTTCAAGCAATTATATTATTTTAATTATCTCTGCAATTAATTATTCAATACATCCCCAACTATGAATAAATGCATAGTGTTATCATAGTTCACACTCCTTAAATGTATTATAAAGTTTTATTCTTTCAAGCTTTATTCTCAGCATTTTGTATTAAAAGACAAATTACAATCAAACCGTATAAATCCCTAGCAAATGAATCCCTAGCAGAGATTCTACACAGGATATGTTGACGTTATATAAGAAACCGAGAACAATCTAATAGATTTCCTTTGTGGAATGTTGAAGTGAAATGAAGAGATCAAGGTCAGAAGACTAAACTTTCATCATATGTTAGTCTTTTTTGTACCCACAAGATTTTAAATAGTAGAGAAAAGTTGCGTAATATGGGGAGGGTTCCGAATATCGGGAGGTCTAATATCTTACCAAGCAAGTGGTTACGCTATCGGCGAATGATGTGACTAGTACAGTTACGTCATTTCCCATTATACATGAAGAACCAGACGCATTCCGGTCGCCATTAGTGCATTGAGAGTCGATGTGTTAAAACAGCTGTTTCGAAAACTTTGTACGTTCTGTTATGTTCATCTTTCTTTTGAAAGGTAAGCAAATTTATATTATGAATTACATTTTTAAAATCACAATTTCATAAGCTTTTGTTGTCGTGGTTTTTCTAAAATCTTTGGTGACGTTTGTTACAAAAATAATAACACTTTTGTATGAAATGTTGTGTGCCTATTATGGGGAGATAACCTGTCCCTAATATGGGGCTCATTAAAACATTTATGGCGCTAATGAAAATCATATTTATGAAATATTTATGTTTAATTTATAACTTAGTCAAGAATGATGTTATTGTATTGCCTGCTCCAAAATATCCAATAAAAAAGAATAAAAAAAAACATTAAAAAAATATTCATAATCGAAATTTTACCATTATAAAACATTACCCCATGTTGAGAACACTTATCTCCCCATATTACGGACACCCTGTTCCCAATATGGGGAGATCTCATGTTTTTTTTAATTTGTCAATACATAAAAAACTGATGGTAAAGATGGATGGAAATACATCACAATACCATCTAATATATATTTAAAAGCAATAGATGCAAAATTTCGAAATATTCCTCTATTCAGGCTGAATCTACGAGCTACTAAAAAAAAAACCTCCCCATATTAAGCAACTTTCCTCTAATCAAAAAAATAGGTCCACTGATAAACACATACGAAAAAATGTCCTCCTTGGACCAGAAAATCTAATTTTCATTTTAAATTTCGACTTATCTCACACATTTTTCCTATCTTACACCTTTAGTGTTCAGAAATTTAAAAATGTGCAAAACTAGTAATGAAAATTATTTTTGCTGTTACACTATATTTAATACTGTACTTTACCATTACATCAGAGTAGCAAAAGTAAAAATGAAACTTAAATGAAACAACTCTTTGATACAATTACATTAAAAAATTAATTTAGCTTCGTCATCTAATCACTACAGATATCCAGAATTCTAAAATGGATTCTAAAAGTTCTGTAATATTTAGTATCTTGCAATTCAAAAACAGTAACTGACGACGTTTTTTTTCCAATGAATTTTTGCACCGAATTATTTTACTTAGATCGCAACTTGAATTCTATTGGATTCCAGCAACGAGTGAACTTGACATTACGTAAATGCTGCTACGTTAGGCTCCAAGGAATCAATGTTTAAAAGTTGGAATGGTCCTTACAGTCTCCACTTTAATTCCACTGATTTTCATTAAGAAATGAACTCGAAGATTTGATTGAGAGAAACAGATACATTGGTAGCAGAACTAGAATTTAGATCTAGAACTACAAAGAATAAAATATTAAACAAACGTAAAAACTATTGTGGAAATAGTTCACAAGAAACAGAGATAAATCTTGAATTTTTTTATGATAAATTAGTGTACAGGGTGGCCGGGAAATTCCCGTACCCCTTTTATATTATTATTATATTAAGGGTTACGGGAACTTCTCTGCTTTTACAAATACTATCAGTAAGTAACTGTTGATAGTGAATCTCTTTAAACTCCTTTATTCTTATCGCGAACGACATTTAAATTATGACTAAAACAGAATCCAGAAGTAAACAGATGAATTTATCTCTTGTTGAGTCCTGACGCACTTTCTGATGATGTTACAATGCTTTAAGCTTTCTGTTAGCTTTTGATCTTTAATTGATTAAAAACTTTTACGATTTGAAGAAAAGAAACTACAGGAAGCGATTTCTTGGAAGAAAAAGTTGTTCGTATATGTATTGGATGCAACCGAACAAGAGTCAAACTTTCCCATACAGATATATTCAAGTGATATACAGGGTTGTCCCAGAGAACTTCCAGGGCACCAGGCATAGTAAAAATACAGATTCTTGGTTTACTGAAGTGTTCTGATATGTGTTACAGATAGATCATCCCGAAAATCAAAATTGATTCCAAAGTTTTAAGTAAGTAATACAAGGGAACAGTGTTTTACAGGTTTCAGGATACATTTATAATGGATAGGATGCCGTCGCACTTGTTAATAAGTTTATAAAAGAAAAAATGATTTACAACATGATAAAGGCAACTAGTTTCGGACCACTTTTATATGTCCTTCTTCAAGTGGTGCTGGCGTGGTCGTGCGGTCTCGGCGGCGGCCAGCCGTGGCGGCCAGTGCGCCAGTACCTGGGTTCGAATCCCGGCAGTGGCATGGCTCTTTCAATTTCCTTTCCTGTGTTGTCCAGCCTCTTCTTCACTTTCTCTTCGGTCTGACGTCATTCCTTAATGGCGTCCTGGGGAAGGCCACGGGAAACCACTCCAGTATCTTTCCCTTGAAATTCTAAGGAGTCTGCTAGGGGTTCGCCAACTTGGGAACACTAGCGCTCCCTGGAACACGGAGGCTTCGGATACGAAGCGCGCACTTCGGTGTGTACCGGCCATAGAGAGGCGGAAAGCTCTAGCAACAGAAACGATGTTGATTGAATCAGTATTTGCAAAAACAGATTAAGTCATTTTGTTTTTAATTTTTCGCTTTCAATGGATCTACAGTGTTCATTTGGGTCCGCATCTACTGTGAAAAAAACCAACTAAGTCAGATTAGCCATATAGCTACATCGTGGTGGCAGATCTGACTTAGCTGGCTTTTTCACAGTAAATGCGGACCCAAATGAACACTGTAGATCCATTGAAAGCGAAAAATTAAAAAAATGACTTAACCAGTTTTTGCAACTACTGATTCGATTTTGAAGGATGATGGACATGAAGAGAAAAAATATAAAGTTAAGTTAAATGCCATCGGTTTACGATAAACCTTAATATGGAAATTGGATCTAAATTTCTATACTTAATCATCTGCTATCCTGGAATTCTTTCATTTTTAAAAGTGAAGCTTAGTCTTGATGAAACATGTCAGATTTTAAAATGTTTAATGTTTTTTAACTCATTTGTTGTTGGCTTTTTATTTGCAGTATAAATAAAATTCTAGGGCATGCGACAAGCATCTAAAATAAATTACCTAATATCGCTTATCAGAGCAAAAGGTAATTGTTTACCACTACAAACCATGGAGACGCTTGGGTTGCGCGGAGGTTCCCAGCGATTCTGACCAATGGGATTCTGGAATACTAGAAGAGATCCGAGGCTTTAACCTCCGAATAAGAAATCTGGTATCGTTTGACAGTGGGCTGGGTAAACCCTACGGTTCATCTGGAGAAGAAACAAACATTGAAAAATTCTAATCACCACCGAGAATTGAACCAGGGCAGTCCATTCCTACCCCACTGGGCTACCAGACTGTCTATCAGACAAACTTTTGCTTGAAAACAAAATAAACGAGAAATAAGATTGAAAAATAAAATAATAAAACGAAATTTCTCTTACCTTTACAGCCTGTAATTTACTTCAAAGAATGAAAAATAAGAAAATTTTCCGATAGTGCAGTTGCAGTATTTTTTTGGCGCACCTTTAAATGTATTCTCGTACCCGAGGTTGAATATCACTGCTCTACAGCAAATGGAGTCCTTTTCTGTTTTATTAATAATTGTTTATGTAATTAATAGTTTATTCTAATAAAATAGCAGTTAATTGTAGGTCTTAGAGGTTGCTGTCTATTGTTGTGTTTTTCTTTTCAGGATCAGTTTGCGTGGGCGTTGCTGTGGCTTATTACAGAAGTGTGTGTGATTCCTCTTCTTATTATCAGTTTGATCTTTTTGATAGTCGACACTTTCTCAGACATTTCTGTTGTCATGGTACGTATTCTGTGGCAATTGAGTTTATTTACATTTCTAATTTAAAGAAAAAAAAGAAAGCTTTGTGAAAGAATACGAGGAACGAAAAAAAAAAACACTAAATGATCCTAGAGACTGGAATCAATTGTTTTTTTAATAAGTTAGCAGATATAATAACTTTTTAAATAACTTTTTAAATAACTTTTTAATAACTTTTTTTGTATCAAGGACTGCAGAGCAAAAGATCCTACTCCTCATAAATTGAAAATATTTCTTATTGATATTAGAAATCTGATATTTATATTTGAAATCCTTAGAACAATTAGTTTGTTTCAGTTATCAAAAAAATTACAGATAAATAGACAAAACGACAGTGAGTAAGAATTCATGTCTATTATTAGTAACGTTCGTTTAACACCATATTGAGTGGAGCGTTGACTCTCCTAGACCCAGGCTCGGACCTCCAGACAGATAATCATGCCAGGTAAATATTAAACCTGTATAATTCTTTTAGTTCAGGAACCCTTAAGTGTTCCTGAACTAAATCCATCCATCCATAGTATTCCCATCCATCCACCCATAGTATTCTGTCCGGAGACAGGTGCACATTCTATGGAATTCAAGGTACCCTTCCGCTCACTTGCTGCAGCAGCAGGTAGGGGAGGTGTTGCTACAGGGATGTCATTCGCTGCGCAGCAGCTACCCTTCCGTTAACTGGCTGTCGCCCACTGCTGGGGGGGGGGGGTATTTTCTCCCTTCTTCGACCAAGTAGGGGTTGCAAAACTGATCAATTCAGTCAACTTGGACAAGAGACAATACATAGCAATTTTAGGAATATGATTAAAAACCAATATTACTTTAGAATAATAATTTCCGATGTGTCTATAAAGTTATTTTAATTTGAAATCTGATGATTGAAGTTTATAGTTCCATGTATAAAGATTAAAAAAAAAAAAAGAACAACATTTTGATTTATTACATTTGTTATTTACAAAAGATTATTTTTTTTCCTATAATTTCGGAACAAGTATTTGCTAATGGGTTGAAAAAAGCTAAATCCGGAGGAATGTTGATAATCCGCTTACTATTTGTGATTTTTTGAAAATAAATAAATAAATAAATAAATAAATAAATAAATAAATAAATAAA
>JAFIDM010001028.1:8874914-8912103 GCA_023159025.1 Thereuonema tuberculata
AAATAAATAAATAAATAAATAAATAAATAAATAAATAAATAAATAAATAAAATATTATTTTGATTTAATATAATCCATTAAAATAAAAAGGTGACAATATGTGAAAACCTTATTAAATTTTCTCATATACATCATTTAACATTTATTTTAAATGTACTGTTTTAAATGCATTTGTATTGATTTTTAGGCGGTTTTTATTTTTGGAGAAATCTTTTTAGTGAGTTTGTTTTTTCTTTGTTTTTTCACATATCTTCTAATTTTATGTGAATACATAAATAATTCAATGTTATTTTTATTTAATATACTCGATTGAAATAAAAAAATAAATATATAGATTATTACAGAAATATCATATTCATTAACTGAACGTATTTTTTTTAATTTTGAAATATTAAAAATGCATTTGTTTTAATCCATAAACTCTTTCTTCTGACCACTTGCTGCATGCAGCAGCCAAGATGGTTGCTATTTTTTCCTTCCTTTTCGACTGCAGCCCTTCTGCTGCTCTGACGTCACGTGCAGCAGCAGTGAACAGAAGGGTTTGAATTGAAAATAGAAGGGACAACAGAGGGGCAGTCAAGGTTGCCGTCCCAGGGCTGCAGTCGCTGCTCTGCAGCAAGTGAGCGGAAGGGTACCTTCAGGAGAACTCCCAGAACCACCTGGGAAGGATACTGAGATGGTTTTCCGGGGCCTTCCTCAGGAAGCCATTACGGCAAGCTTCAGACCGAAGAGAAAGTGAAGAAGAGGCCGACAAACATAGGAAAGGAAATTGAGACAGCCAAGCCACGTCCGGGAATCGATCCGGGTGCCGACACAGTGCCCACACGGAATACCACCGTCGAGACCGCTCGGCCACGCCGGCACGGCAAGTGTACATTAATTTTGGTCACTTATATTTTCGAAAGGGTTTTTATAACTGAACAATTATTGAAGTCAATGGGTCTGAATATAAGTCAACGTAACAATATGCAGTTTAATGTTGTAGTTTAATGCAGTTATTTAATAATTAAATAGTTATTTAATTATCAATACAATTAACAATATTAAATTAATAATCTAAAAATAGTATCTAAGACTACATTTCCGGATATTTAAAAAAGTCATCCGGAAATATGGTCGAAGCTTTATAGAAATATGATGAACAAAGCCAAACACACAATGAAAGAATAAAAACTTTAAATAACAAATTAAAAATGCATACAGTTTCGGTTTGCCGAATTACAAACTTTTTCAATGCCGATGAGAAACACCGGGAACAACCCTATAAATACGGAAACAATCCTGGATACATCACAAATAACACGCCAACATCAATCGGAATGCTTGTTTAACCCAACCAATCCCAACACCTTAGGTCACCACCTGGTGTCGTTAATTATAATTAAGAAAGTAAACTGATTAATTTTTTTTTTTAAATTTCCTGTTTTAAGAGAATGGAGTACTGTTTTATAGGTGAGGTCTTTACAATTTAGGGCTCTACCGTGGTCAGCTATGCGGTCTTGTAGCTTACGGCCTGTTTCCCCAATGTACAAACAGTATTTTTGAGTCACTTCTTTGCAATTTTGGTTTGTTTTATTAATTTTTACCCAATAATTTTTATACAGCGAGTCAGAAGGCTCCATTCTCCATTGTTCCTCACTATTATTTTTTAAAAACAAATTAATCTGTTTACTTTCTTAATTATAATTAACGACACCAAATGGTGACCTAAGGTGTTGGGATTGATTGGGTTAAACAAGCATTCCGATTGATGTTTACGTACGGGGTCCTCACACCGTGTTATTTGTGATGTATCCAGGATTGTTTCCGCATTTATAGGGTTGTTCCCGGTGTTTCTCACCGGCATTGAAAAAGGTTTGTAATTCGGTAAACCGAAACTATATGCATTCTTAATTTGTTATTTAAAGTTTCCACTTCATAGGAATATGTTTAGGAATTTTGAAAGATCCGTGTTAATGAAACCAATATGTTTTTAATTTGAAATGGAATGAAGCTAGTGACATATTTGTTTTTTGATTTTAGATATATGAAACATTAATTTCTAATACTGAATAAATTCACTGTTTTTTGTTTTTTTATTTCCTTAGGTCACCATTTCAGTCGTTTATTTCATCTCGCTCCTAGCAAGGGTAACTTAATCTTACGTAACTCCAAAAAAATGTACAGTAAAACTTGGGCATTGTTTTACTTTATTTTTGTTGAACTTTAGATAAGATTTCTCATTGAAACAAAAACACCAGTGTTCTATAAAAATAATCTCTCTCTCTCTCTGTGATTTCGTTAAGCCAGTTAATAGTAAAGATTATTAATATATCTATTTTTAAATATCTTTAAATATCTTATTTTAAATATCTATCGTTATAATTGTTATAATAATAATAACTCTATAATTTCAGTATAATCTTATGTATCTTGATTCGGAAATCTCAAATGCTGAGAAAATTGTGGCGTTTTGTAAGATTAAATAAGTAAAATTTATAATCAAGGGTTGAAGAAAAATAATCTGCATCCATAAGCAAATACATCTTCATCGCCTTTCGTCATCGCAAGATTTTTTCTTCTTTCTACTCATGACATAAGTTATTTCGATAGACTGAAGTGCTGATCATAGTAATTAATTTACTATTATTTTTATTTTATAAAATGAGACCATTATTACACTGGCGTTCCTCTGTTGTTGGCAGGCAAATCTGTTCCTTAGGGTTCCACCACACTAAAATACAAATATGTATCAGGTTTCTTTTTTCGAAGTCGAGCGAGCGTCGGATTGGCCAATTAAGACCCCCTCTCAGTTCCATTGGTCCTTGTCTCCTCCGACTTTGGGGGTGAAACTTGACTAAAAGCGGCCAAACTATAAGAAATAAGATTATCTTTTTAAAAAAAAAGTCATTGCCTTGTATTATGTCTGTTCTACTTTACATTACAATCAGTTTCGAATGAATTGTTTTTGTACTAATGTGGAATCCTTATTTATTTCAGGGGTATTTTTTGGTAATTATTTGGGCATGGTATATAGAAAATACCACCTCGGATTCATCCAATTCATCTAAGTCGCAATCTAGAACATTCTCTACAGCAACAACCAGTCAAATGCCATCACAGATACCATCACAGACAGGAACCGACGATTTAGAAGAGGATAGTGAAGCCCCGCCACCTTCCCCGTCTCCTCCCCCGTCTCCTCCCCCGCCTCCACCCCCGCCTCCACCTCCACCCCCTCCTCCAAATCCCTCCCGACCAGTGAGACAACCTGCACCGAAAATAACCCCAGGAGGCACTGTTCAGCCGACAAACACAAGAAAGGCATCAGACAGGTGAATGACATTATCAAAATTATTAAGTAACAATAAGGAATATTACAGAAGACATTCCTTGAGTCTCTTAGACAAATAATTTAGCTCAGTATAGAGATCGTTTGTCCCAGTGATGTCCATCATTTAATAGAGGTCCCAGTGTATTTTGTTTTCCAAAATTATTTTAATTAGTACGGTATGCACCGAGGTGCGAGCTTCAGAATCGAAGCATCCGTGTTCCAGGGAGCGCTAGTGTCCCAAATATGGCGAACCCCTCGCAGACTCCCGAGAATTTCTAGGAAAAGATACTGAGATGGTTTCCCGTTTGCCTTCCTCAGGACGCCATTACGGAATGACCTCCGACCCGAAGAGAAAGTGAAGAAGAGGCTAACAAACACAGGAAAGGAAATTTTAAACATCCATGCCCTCGACTTGGATTTGAACCCGGGTACCGGCATACCGGCCTCATGGCAGACCGCCGCCTTAGACCGCACGACCACGCCGGCACGGCTTCCAAAATTTAGTAGAATAAATATAAAGAAACGAATCATTGGATGCACAGTTTCTTAAATATTGAGTTTCTTTAAGTTTTTTTTTTTTTTTAGTGAATTATCTTTAACACTTATGTACGGAAAGATGGTGATATGGAAACGTTGGTCAGTTACTGTGCATCATCAGCCATTCTCTTAATGGCTGTGTTTTGTCCCATTTTGTAATCATGTTTTAACATCTGGAGTTCATGGTCGGTAACTTACCTACTTGCCTACTTGTTATTATAGTAGGCAATGACAATTACGCTTGTCTACTTGTTATTATATTTTAATTAAAGTATTCAATCACTAGTTTTGTCTACCTCTACCTTCGATTTCTGAAACTATCAGTTTCCAAAATATGAGTTTCTCCCGAAAGATGCTTAATAACTTACTAATTATTTACAAAGACAAATCACAATAACTTCTAAACCCGTTAATAATCTAGAGAGGAAGAGGAAAAGATTTTCCTGTCCTCACTTAACCGAAGAAGTTTCTTAAAAAAAAGAAATAAAATATTTTATTAAAGCAGAAGAAATAGTGTCAACTGTAATGTCTATAAATATATACCGAGTGATCAAGAAATAACAGGAGGTGTTCGGAGCCCTGTAGCGTGTTATGTACTGGACGAAATAGAACAAAATTTGATCACCATACACATTAAAGTATGCGGTTTCGATTTGTCAAGAAAAAGTACCAAACAACGCCGATAGGGGAAATTCTGGCGATGCGGTCGAAAAATGCAGAATGAAATTTGCATATACGGATACTTTGAGACACGATATCGAGGATAAAAGGAGGGATTGCGGAAATTCTAGTCATTCTGCAAGAAGTCGCCCGTCGATGGCGTTGTCACTACGTGATCGTGCCTTATTAGTCAAGCTGTTTTATCAGCGGGATGAAAATGCCAATGCTGCTCTTCGTGAATACCGACGGTTAAAACAGTTACTTAGAGGACCGATGGCCATAACTAACATACGAAGAATGATTGAAAAATTTGAAAGAACAGGAACTCTTGGTGTGCAACCAGGCCGAGAACGTAAACGTATCAAGGCTTGGAACAAGTTGAAGAAGTTGCAACTGCCGTTCAGGATCAGGCGATAGCCAATAAGCAGGGTACCAGCAGTGCACGTTTAATATCACGACAAACAGATATCCCGTTATCGACAGTGCAGAAGATATTGCGTAAGATCCTGAAATTTTATCCATATAAGATAACATACATTCAAGAATTGCTCCCAGGAGACAGAAATAACCGATTAGAGTTTGCTTTGAGATTTTGGGCTCGATTGGATGTGAATGACGAGTGGCCGTGGCGGATATTATGGAGCGATGAAGCTCACTTCCATGTGCACGGTGATATCAACTCACACAACTGCCGTATTTGGGCTGATATAAATCACACGTAGGTCAAGAGATCCCCTTACATTCGCCGAAAGTCACAGTTTGCTGTGGGTTCACTGCTTCTTTTATCATCGGCCCGTACTTTTATGAAGAAGTTGATAGAAATAGACTAGTGACTTGTTCTGTCAATTCCGACAGGTATGCCGATATGCTTGAGAACTTTGTGATATCTCAATTGCAGCAAAGAAATTGTATCGATTCTACTATTTTCAAGCAAGATGGTGCGCCACCGCACATTGGACGTCGGGTGAAGGATGTCCTGCGTCAACATTTCACAGACGCTAGAGCAATTAGTCGCACATTTCCCATGAATTGGCCTCCGAGCCTGATCTGAATCCTTGCGATTTCTGGTTGTGGATCTACCTGAAAAGCATTGTGTATCAAGGACACGTTCCTGACATTCCTACCTTAAAAGATCAAATAACGTTACATGTCAGATGAATAAATGCCGATATGCTGCCAGCCACCGTCGAAAATCTCGGGTATCGCATGCAATTATTGGAACATCAGGCTGGTGGTCATCTTGAGCCAAATTTATAGGTTGCTATAATAAACGTTTTTCTTTGGTATTTGGTGTGTTGTTATTTACTGTTTCCATTGGCAGTTATGTATTCTTTTTTCACACATTATGAGCTTGCAGATCCAGAATTTCTCCTATCGGCGTTATTTGGTACTAATTTTTTTTTCTTGACAAATCGAAACAGCATACTTTAATGTGTATGGTGGCCAAATTTTGTTCTATTTCGTCCAGTAAATAACACGCAACAGGGCTCCGAACACCTCCTGTTATTTCTTGATCACCCGCTAGTTCTAAACTCGGTTAATCTAATCATGAACTGAACTTTAATCAGAAACTGCGCTATCTTGGCTGGAATTTAAAAATTCATTCGTTTTAAGGAAAATATATATAGCAAATATTCATAACAATTACTTCTTCAATATTTAGTATAGAATTAATGATAACGGTTTCTTCAATACTTAAAACCAAAGTATATTCCTTTAAATTTCTGGTGTCCTTGATTATTAATTTTCTTTAACAAAACATAAAATAAAATAAAGTAATCTAAATTCCTTTTTCTGAAAGATAAATTTTCTTTTACTCATTGAAATTATCTTCCCTCATTGAAATTATCTTCCCTCATGGAATACAGAATCAATAACGGAAATTTGACACTTAGTCGGTAAAGTATAGAATTACGCCCTTAGGAATTTGCATTTAGCTTGATATCTTTTTAAATGAATGGAATCTGCATTTTAAAACCATGTAACATTAGGGTCATGATATTTGTTACTGTAGTCGGGATTGTTGAATACTGAATCTCAACAGTTGAAAATTTTAGATGCTTCGTGTTCAATTTTTAAAGCGGTTTTCAGACTTCTGATTTCTATAGTCCATCTTCATAAAAACTCCATTTATGCAAACGTCAAAGTGTGGCTACTCTGTATCAAATACATCAAATACATTTTAGGCTGTTATTAGGTCTTATTAAATTGTACAGCTTCTATAACTGCCCTCTTTTTGAAAGCATTTCTGATTGCTGATTTTTCAGCTTGAGAAATATTACTGAAGAATTGTAAATTAGTACTGAAACCTGAAAGTTATTCATTATGTGATTATTTTTCTCGTAATTGTTTTCTACATTAAACTGTTTGTAATCTTTTTTTTCAGATGATGAAGGCGGTTTTTTTTTTTCGAATGAAATCGAAGTTGTATTAAAGTTGAGCAACGCAAGAAACGAGCGAAGTCAGATACATTGAAAACGGAGGATTCGATGAAGAGTATAACAACACAGACCTTACAAAAGACAGAAGCAACATCTACGTCTTTTTACGCTGGACAATCAACTGCACGGAAATGGACGCATTGAAATGGCGAAAAAGTTAATAATAAAATATTTCATCTATAAAAGAAATGCGATTCTTATTTTATAATTTATGAGACCATTTTGAATATTAAAAAAAAAAGAACACTAATGGCCAAAAATTTACGAACCTTATTAATATCTATTTCATCTTAAAGTATATACATAGTTTGGTCAGAGCGAGTAATTTATTAACTCTGAGCACAATAATATACAATTTAACAAAGAAAAATGAGATTTTAAGTTGATACAATGAGAAGTTTACCAAGTTTTTGAAAAAAAAATAAGGATAAGATGAAGAAAGTTGAAAATTCCATTTAACTTGAAGAAAGAATTTTTGAGAAAAAAAAAAGATAAAAAAATGTCTTTTCTCATTAGGAAAAGAACAATGTATGAGTTTCGAAGCTTCCTACAAAGGACGTCGTGCCGATGTACAATAGAAAGTTCTCAGTAAGTTCATGTATTTCTAAGGTAGTCTTGGTGGTGCATTTTTCCCCTTTTATTTTCTGAATGAATTGACAGAAATGTTAGTAATAATAATTTCTAGTGCCATAGTTGTTCCCAGAAATATTAAAATATTAAAACAAAAATATTAAAATCTGGAAAAACGCTTTGAATTCTTTTACGATTCAAGGAGAGAGAAATGGCTGGATTAGGCATATCTACACGAAGAAAATTGTTTCGAAACATCAGTTGAAATTCTGTTCTATAATGTACTTCATAAGTGATTACACTAAGGTATTTAAAAGTAAAAATATCCGATTGAAGGCATTTCATTACGGGAGATAAGGCATCCAGGACCAAGGGAATTACGTTGAGGAAATTGATAAAAGCGTACTGTTTTGTAAATTAGAAACGAAAATCGGCTAGACAATTAGTTTAAAACAAAAAACACGTCATTTCTTAATTTTTTTGTTTGTTTTAGTAACATATTGTTTTTACAAAGAAATCCTTCGTCAACGGGCGTCACAGCGTCAGAAATGATTCCGGAACTTCGTAGTGTGTTCGACTTTGTTGTAGAATTTGGAAAAGGAAGTGAAAAATACATAAAGGCCACTTTTTTTTTTACAAATCCTGTTTTTCTTTTTCTTTTGATAACAATGAAAGGTGATCAAAATAAAGTATCCCTACGGAGAACATTCTGGAGAGAGAACTAGTGAAATTACGTTAGACTTGGACTGTATACTTTCCAGACATGGAGAAAATATTTCTACAATAAAAAAAAAATAGTTAAAAAAATTAAGACAGGTGAATTATGGCGCTGCGAGCCGCACCAGTTGTTGAAATTTGCATAGTGTGTACGTGGTAAGACATCAAATCAGGTATAAAATGAAATGAGAAGCTGGTTGGAGAGTCTTTCAACGAGTGCGATGGTTCTCACTTTGTCGGAACACCGTTATTTTAAAATTATTCTATCAGAAGAGTGAAAAACGCTGCTTCAGCGCTTCGCAAGGACAGATGTTGCAAAATTGTTGTGGAAAGGCCTTGCGACACTTGAGTTTTAAGGAGACGAGTAGCTTCATAGTTCGAGCAGAAAGAGGGCGTAAACCTAGGATACTTCAAATAGACGCAGACGTTGCAACGGCAGTCGTTGAGCAATCTTATGAGAATGTTGCAAGTATGTTTAGTGCTCGTGCCATAGCGAGATAGTTAAATGTATCGTAGTCAACAATAAGGAGATGTTTCTGCAAAGCATTGCCTAACTATCCCTATCAGCTCATCCAATGGGGATGTTTAACGTCTCTGGGTCGAGGCTGGAAAAGTCACGTGATGTAGGTGTGTTACTTCTAAAAATACGGCTAAGATTACCGAAAAAACTCTGTTATATTAAAGATTTCTCAACTTTAAATATATTGAATTATCGGCATACAATTAAGGAGGCGTATGGAAATAATATAGATACGTTATTTCTAGATGAAATGAATAAATAGATGTAAAGATACATATATTTATTCCTTTCATCTAGAAATAATGTATCTACATTATTTCCATACGCCTCCTTATTTGTATGCCGATAATTCAATATATTTAAAGTTGAGAAATCTTTAATATACAGAGTTTTTTCGGTAATCTTGGCCATGTTTTTAGAAGTAACACACCTACATCACGTGACTTTTCCAGCCTCGACCCAGAGACGTTAAACATCCCCATTTCAAGAGTTGCAACGTGGCGATGTCGAATCAGAGAAACGTTTGCTTTGACATTCCTGGCACGCATGCAGGTGGACGAGGATTGATCCTGAAACAAACCTGTTGAGTGATGAAGCTCATTTTCGTGTTTGTGGAATGAATGAACATCCAAAACCACCGCATCTTGACTGTAGAGAATCCTCGTTAGTTTCAATAGAGTCTCTTACATTTACCGAAGCTAACAGTGTGGATAAGTTTTACGAACAGATTTCTAACAGTAGGGATAAGGTTTACGGCCGTATTTCTGATCGACCCGTTTTTCTTCGAGAAAATCCATCCAATCGGATTTGCGACCTGTATGGTAACGCAACTTGTTATCTGGACATGATTCACATTTTCGTCATCCCGCACCTCCAGCAAAGAGGAAATGCTTCAACACGATAACATTTATGCAAGATGGAGCACCCTCCCCACCGAGGACGCCATGTTCAATAGTAGCTGCGACAACAAGGATAGAATCATCAGTCGCGCAATCAATATGATGGCCACTACTAGATGAAGAACGAAAGAATCTGCCAGGGGAAGAACGTTGCCCGGATAAACCCTGATTTTGAGATAACCCCAAAGCCAAGAATCAAAAGGGATGAACATTTCTTCTGATGATGAACATTTCTTTTTGGCTTTAGGGGTTACCTCAAAATCATGGTTTATCGGGGCAACATTCTTCACCTGGCAGATTTGAAGGACAGCATTATACTACACATGGGAAACATCTCCCACAGATCT
This sequence comes from Thereuonema tuberculata, assembly GCA_023159025.1. Classification (NCBI taxonomy): domain Eukaryota; kingdom Metazoa; phylum Arthropoda; class Chilopoda; order Scutigeromorpha; family Scutigeridae; genus Thereuonema; species Thereuonema tuberculata. The sequence continues at coordinate 8,884,919 of JAFIDM010001028.1, forward strand.
CCACAGATCAAATGGGTTCTGTGCAGAACATTCTACCACTCGGCTTTTTGTTCTGCTGAAGGCCAACACATGAAACAATGGCTCTAACTATCGTTGACAGTTCCCTGCAGCCTCAGTCAGCTGACCTGCATCTGACTGAGGCTGCAGGGATTATTAACCAGTTTTACAGAATGAATAAAAATCCCTCGATAACATTTGGTATGCCATTATTTATGGTTCCGTTCATAACACCTATCCTGTTCATACAACTATAATTGGTACCCTCAAGCAGCGCCTTATTTTCCCCTGTCGGTCTTTTTGAATTTTTTTTATTGCAAAAATCTTTTCTCCATAATCTAGAATGTATACAATCCAAATCTGATGCAGTTTCGCCCACTGTTTCTCTCTCTCGAGTTCTGCGTAAGGATACTTTAATTCGAATTACCTTTTATATTGAATTAATTAGAGCGATGAAAAAATGAGTAAAATTCAACTTGGAAAAAAATACCATTACAGCAGATTAATGAGTGTTGTCCATCTGTGGTGGTGACGCAGGAGATCAGGAGTCAAGCGACTGGTGGATACAGGTTTCTTCTCCAATTGATGACACAGACTATCCCATGTTTGCGGATTTACAGACGCTGAAGGAGATTTAACCCATCAAATCTCAAACATGCTACATTGGAGATAAAATTTCCAAAATCATGTAACCATATCATATTGATAGGTTTCTAGTCATTTTCAATTCAAGAACAAAATATTCATAGAAATTTAAAAATATTTTGAAATAGATGAATCTCCTATATTTAAATTTGAAATTTTACCTTATTAACCGTGATAACAAACGGGCAATGAATCGATTAAGAATAAAACAAAAACAAGTTACTAAAGATTTTCACGATGTTTTGTAGGTCGAATAAATTTGTTAGGAAAATAAAAAGCGAAAATGGGGAATGAAGAAACGTGTATCCACAATTTTAAAAGTTTCCTACTTTATTAATCTCTACAGAAATTATTGTTGTACCTAATTCAAAACAGATACAGAACAAAGCATTGATAACATATACAATAAAAAGATCTTTAAAATTTTTATTAAAAAATTCCCTTAAAAGATCAGGCAGGTGAAAAGAAAAATATCATCATCAGAGGGAATGTATCATTATTACAGATGCATTCCAATCTGCTGTTGATGACATTTAATTTGTGAAATGTCGAAACTTCCGGTATTTTAACCTTTTATTACAAATTTTCCCTACATATTATACAGGATATTTCAGCGGGAAGTATAAATGTCAGTCGTTCGACTTAAATAGCTAAACAGTAAATAGCTAAATAAATGAGAGATTAATAACGGGAGAATGAATTACCATCACATCAAGTGCTGAAAGTGTCCCACTTTTTTTGGGACACATTTGCGCACATTTCACTGTTTTCTCATACACGCCTCAATATGCCTGTGTCAATATCGTTATTGGACCAATTTTCTTTAAAGGGATTGTAAACACTGTTGTGTCCAAGAACATTTTCAAGGCCTTCGTGGAGCAATTACACGACGTCGACCTTACGCAGGGGTACTTCCAGCAATATATACTTCATCTCCAATGAATCCATGGCATTCATCAATTCGTGGGCCCTGTTATCTCAAAAAAACTTTGGGCCTACCGGTCGCCAGACTTGACAACAGTGAATTACCTCATGTGGGGCTACCTTCACGAGAGAGATTCTACAAAAACAGACCACTAACCATTAGGACACCGGGAAAATCACGTCTGAAATAAGCAATACTGACACAGGCATGTTGAGACGTGTATCTGAAAACATAGAGAAACGTGCGCAAATGTGTCCCGAAAAGGAGGGGGACACTTTGAGCACTTGATGTGATGGTAAATCGTTCTCCAGTTATTAATCTCTCATGAACACGTACTTATTTTACTGTTTAAAATTAATAAGACAAACGATTGACCTATTTAAAAAGAGAGACTTCTCGCTTGAAACGCCCATTTGTCGATGTTAAATTAAATGCTACCATGAACGCAATCTATTTGGTTTCGAAGTGGAAAGGGTTTTTAATAAATATATTCTTTAGTTGTCATTTCGAACACTGCCATAACTGAAATAAATAAACATATATATATACACGGGAGAATAAGGTCAATCTTTTTATACACTCATGGACAAAAAAATTAGCGCACCAAGAAGGAGTCGTCAAAATGAAACGAAAATTTACATACGTAATGACTACTTTGATATAAGTAAATGATTAGAAAATCAAAGAAAAAGGATAATTTATTTCAGAGAAAAAGGCAAAAGAACGGAGGAGTTAATACTCCGTTGGACCCCCTCTAGCGCGAATGCACGATGCGATACAATCGGGCATTGAGTCATACAAGTTCTGTATGATGTCTTGAGACATTTCGTTCCATATTTACTGTAACGTTGCCTCTAGTTCGTTCAAACTCGTGGGATGCCCAACTCGTCGTCCCAAATGATCCCAGATAAGCTCGATTGGAGACAAATCTGGGGATCGGGCAGGCCAAGGAAGGGTAGTAACAGTGCGGAGACAGTCTTGTGAAACCCTTGCCGTATGAGGCCGAGCATTGTCTTGTTGAAAAATGGCTCCTGGGAGCCGTTGCATGAGTGGCAACACATGTGGTTGCAGGATTTCATGAACATACCGCTGGGCTGTCATGGTGCCACGGAACAATACTTGGGGTGACCGTGTATTGTAGGCAATGGCACCCCATACCATCACACCAGCTGTGGGAGCAGTGTGTCGCTGTACAGCAAAGGCAGGATTGAAGCGTTCACCACGGGCTCTCCACACACGAACACGATTGTCATCACTGCCGAGATTGAATCTGGATTCGTCGCTAAAGACGACCTGGTTCCATTCCGCTGCAGTCCAGTTTCCTCGTGCGCGGCAAAACTCCAAACGGAGGCGTCGATGGGTGGGCGTCAAGGGCAGCACACGTAATGGGGCCGCGATACCAACTGTCCTTCAGCCAGGCGCGTTCGTATGGTTCGAGAAGACACAGCGGCCCCTAGTGAAGGTGCTACCTGTGCCTGGATGGCGGCCGATGAAGCAACTGGCTGTACGCGTGCATTTCTGACTATGTGGCGGTCTTCTCGACGACTGGTCTGTCGAGGGCGTCCTGAGCCTGGTCTTCGTGTACATGACATCTCTCGGGTTCACTGGTCCCAACACCTCCTCACAACACAATCAGAGCGGCCTAATTGACGAGCTACACGCCTAGCTGACCACCCAGCTACCATCATCCCGACGATTCTCCCTCTCTCAAACTGAGACAACTGCGTATACTGTCTTCGAACACGGCGTAATGGCATGTCTACCTCAGCTCTTCCTTTGTAAATGATTCAGCACACTCAAACAAGCTTTGGTTACCTGTTTCATACTCCACTGAGTACGATGTTCAACGCCCTCTACCGGCTACACGTAATGCGCAATCACGCTGCATTTCTAATCATTTGCATATCTCCCCGACATGTACCTTCATTGCAAGTTTTGTTACGATCCCGCAATTATTTCTTGGTGCGCTAATTTTTTTGTCCATGAGTATATTTTCTAAACACATATGCACATATTGAGAAAGAAAGAAAAGTTCAGTCTAATAAAGATTTTAATATCTTTGCTGGAGATATTAAAAAAAGGAAGCTTTTTAATAAACTTTTTAAAACTTTTCCTAGCATTTAAATAATCAATCTTTGTATTACAAGAATAGGAAAGCTATACAAAATCGTAGTACAGGTAGTCCCCGGGTTACGTTCCTGAGATACGTTCTTGAGAACATCTTTAGGTCGGATTTTTATGTAACTTGGTTCCCTGATGAATAGCACATATACGGTAATAATAATAATAATAATAATAGTAATAATAATAATAACAATACCGACACAATCAGGTAGCGTCGATCGTTCATCAACAACTAGCACACAAACATTCACTTATTAAGAGCACGGTCCCGTACTACAAGTACATACCACAAAGCGTATTAGAGTCACCCTCATATAAACTATACTGGGACCGCCCCATTCACACAGACAAAACCATACATCACAACAGACCAGACATCACACTTGTTGATAAGGTCAACAAACAGACCTATCTAATTGATATTGCAGTGCCTATCAGCAAGAACATGCAGAAAACTCACGCAGACAAGATCAGTAAATACACTGATCTAGCACATGAGCTCCAGAAGCAGTGGAGGCAGGATCGAGTACGTGTTGTACCCATCGTTCTGTCTGCCACTGGTCTGGTGCCTCACACATTGCACCACAGTCTCAGCACACTAGGACTTCACAAAAACACTTATGCACAACTGCAGAAGGCTGTGGTACTCAACACTACACGCATAGTTAGGAAATTTATGGACACAAGCACACATCCCTAATCATTCTTGCACACATCTTTACACTTGGCAGTATGTGCTTTGGTCCTTGACCCGCCATATTGTTTTTGCTGGGGAAACCCAAGGTTTGAAACTTACAAACATAATAATAATAATAATATAATAAAATAAAAATAAGCCCCCATGGACCCTACCTCCTCGCGGTGGGGGTGGGAACTACACTAGCTTTAGGGTAGGCTAAAGGGTCCAACCATCCATGATGAGAACTCGTTCTAATATAGATCATGCTGCATCGGGTGTGGCGCAGGATAAAGTCACCCGCGTTCGGGGGTTAGGCAGAGGCCTCCGTTCGAAAAATATACTACAGTCTCCCGCAGGTGGTGGTGGAGAAAGTGGCACCCCATCCTGTAGTATGGCTACCACAATGCCCGGGCAACACCATCCAGCCCGAACAGTCGGAAGTGTTTCGTCTGCGTCAGAGCAGGCGACCTCCAAGACTGGGAAACCACGCCAGCGCATCCGATGGTCATCACAGATGAACCAGGATCTTATGCGCGACTTCTACACTGTTACACAGTTAGGGACTCAACTCACAGGATACAGACAGGCACTACACCATGCATTCACCACACGTTATCCATCGTTAGGGCTTAGCGAACAGCGGGTAGCGGATCAGCGACGTTCTATAGTAGTAAACAATCTTATTCCTCCATGCATACTTACACAAATTAGGGAAGAGGTCGCTGAATCCAACCACAGGACACCCCATCCCACCCCACCAGAAGACATTAACTTTATGGCAAACACAGAAGCCTCAGAAGCATCTACTCCTCAGTCCACATTCCCCAACAATACAACTAATGACATACATCAAGCAGCACATGATAATTTCTACACCGCACTAGCACAATATACAGGCACAGACCCCACACTCAGACCTCCACTTCCCAAAGTACACACATCAAAACAATTCGCCACAGTCATATAACATCTCGACACACATACTATCCCACAACACCTTGACAATATCCAAACATTAGAAGACATACATACAACACTCTACTGCGCGGCACAGGGAACCATTCGGCCACTTGGAATCAAACAACACCACATACCTACCACTGCACGGTCACAAGAATACATCCCCCCTTGGAGACGTCGCCTTGAAGGCCGCATCAGCGACCTTAGAGGAGATATAGCCAGGCTCACACAATACTGTGCAGGAAACAAAACGAAGAAACTTATGTCCCAGGTCAGGAAGATATTCAAGCACATAAACACTCGCCCTTCACACTCAAACCATCATAACCAGGTTCAGGAACATCTCGACACACTAAAACAAAAACTCAGTGCACTTGCAAAAAGATTACAAAGATACAAACAGTGCACTCTACGCAAACAACAGAACAATACTTTCCAATACAATGAGAAAAAATTCTAGAGATCCCTTTCATCTCCCTCCACTGCACCCAACAAAAACACACCCGCCAGCGAGGCATTACATGAATACTGGTCGTCTCTGTGGTCCAACCCCATCCCCCACAATGACAAGGCACCATGGATCACAGATGAAGAACAACTCGCTGAACACTTACCCTTGATGCCCTTCCATGATATTACTCTCGCAGACATACAGACAGCACTAAAACATACACACAACTGGAAGGCTCCTGGTGCAGACGGCGTTCAGAACTTCTGGATCAAGAAGTTCACGTCCCTGCATGGGAAGCTAGCTGTTGCACTCACTGACATAATCCAACACCCAGAACATATGCCTCTTTTCCTCATACAGGGTGTCACTTACCTACAGAGCAAGAACACTGAAACAGCACACCCTGCAAATTACCGTCCAATCACTTGCCTCCCCACACTTTACAAACTCCTCACCTTCTGCCTTACAGACAAAATTTACACACACATCGAGACACACAACATTCTTTCTGAACAGCAGAAGGGCTGTCGCAGGAATTCCCAGGGTTGTAAGGAGCAACTCCTTATTGACTCTGTAATCCTGCGCCAGGCTCGCGCCAAGAATAGGAATTTACACATCGCGTACATCGACTACAAGAAGGCATTTGACTCAGTCCCCCATTCCTGGCTTTTGCACACTCTTCAACTCTACAAAGTACACCCCAAGATCACGGCATTCTTGGATGCCACGATGAAGAGTTGGAACACAACATTACACCTACGCACCTCCAACACCTCCATCACTACAGTCCCCATTCCTATAAGGAGAGGTATTTTCCAGGGAGATTCCTTGAGTCCTCTTTGGTTCTGCCTCGCCTTGAATCCATTAAGCCACATGCTAGATAACACAAAACACGGTTATAGGCTTACCTCAGGCACTCTGACATCACACAAAATCACACACTTACTCTACATGGATGATATTAAACTCTATGCCACAAACAATGCACAACTTACTAATTTACTACAAGTCACAACACAGTTCACCAATGACATTGGGATGGAATTTGGAATCGACAAATGCCGCAAGCTACATATAACACGCGGGAAGACTACGAATTTGTAGGGTTTTGAACTGGACCATGGGTTGGCCATCCAATCCATGGAAGAGGGAGAGACCTACAAGTACCTGGGCTTCCAGCAAGCGCGCGTCATTGACAACGCAAACATCAAAAACGCACTCAAGAAAACATACTGCGCTCGCGTTCACAACTTCCTCAAAACACAACTCAATGCCAGAAATAAAATTAAAGCCATTAACACTTTTGCCGTCCCCACACTAACATATTCGTTCGGCATAATTTCACGGACAAACACTGAACTCGAAGCACTACAACGCACTACACGCACGACATTCACGAAACACAACATGCACCACCCCAAGTCCGCTACGGAAAGGATGACTCTTCCCCGCAAGGAGGGAGGCCGAGGACTCATCAATCTCATCACCCTACACGAAAAACAAGTACACACACTTAGGGAACACTTCCTCCAAAGAGCACAACACTCCTCACTCCACTCAGCCATTGTCAAGGCTGACACACACTTCACACCCCTGGACCTCGCAAACCCTTCTCTAACACTCACCACTCCCGACACCCACACACAGGAGCTGCGTGAATCATGGGCTCGTAAGGAACTCCATGGCAGACATCGTCACGAACTCAGCCAACCTCATGTCGACATGGAAGTGTCGAACAGATGGCTGACGATGGGTGAGCTGTTTGGGGAGACCGAAGGGTTCATGATCGCGATACAGGACCAAGTCATCTCCACACTCAACTACAAGAAACACATTCTACACGACGCAAACACACACGACGACAGATGCAGGAAATGCCACACTACATATGAGACGATCGACCACATAATATCATAATATCAGGAGCTGTCCCCTTCTGTCCCAAACAGACTACCTCCACCGACACAATCAGGTAGCCTCGATCGTTCATCAACAGCTAGCACACAAACACTCACTTATTAAGAACACGGTCCCGTACTACAAGTACACACCACAAAGCGTACTAGAGTCACCCTCACATAAGCTGTACTGGGACCGTCCCATTCACACAGACAAAACTATACATCACAATAGACCTGACATTACACTTGTTGATAAGGTCAACAAACAGACCTATCTCATTGATATTGCAGTTCCCATCAGCAAGAACATGCAGAAAACTCACGTTGACAAGATAAGTAAATACACAAACCTATCTCACGAGCTCCAGCAGCAGTGGAGGCAGGACCGAGTACTTGTTGTACCCATCATCCTGTCCGCTACTGGTCTGGTGCCTCACACATTGCATCACAGCCTCAGCATACTAGGACTTCATAAAAACACTTATGCACAACTCCAGAAGGCTGTGGTACTCAACACAACACGCATAGTTGGAAATTTATGGACACAAGCACACATCCCTAACTATTCTTCCAAACTCTTTTTTTTTTTTTATACACTTGGCAATATGTGCTTTGGTCCTTGACCCGCCATATTGTCTTAGCTGGGGAAACCCATGGTTTGAAACTTTTTCGATATAATAATAATAATACAATGATTCACATGTGGTAGTAGTAATACAGTGTAATACTGTCATGTGTAGTAATAAAGGCACAGACTCATAAAATCAAATGAAAAAGTTAAGACGAAAGTGATGCTGTGCATAAGCGACCATATAAACAATGAGACTAAACGATAGTGTAAAGAGGTTGCGCCAACTAACCACTTACGCCATGAGGGTTTGTTTACATGCTCGGAAGAAACTAGTTCCAGAATTATTAATTTACTTATTTAATTATATATTATTCTTATGCGGAGCCTTGGGAGCCCGTTCGTAAGTATGGAACACCATAAGTCGGGCCGACAGTAAACGAGGACTGCCTGTTACTTTATTAATATCTGTTGTTAGATGTTTAGAAACTATTATTTATGAAGTGTAATATAAATTAATAAAATGAGAGAGTTTAAAATCTGCAGTATTTTCTTTAAGCAGTTAAGATCATTTCAATGAAGTTATTGAAAAGAATAATAAAGAATAAAATGTAAATAAAGTTAGTATACTTGAGTGTGTCGTGATAAACATAGTAGATAACATAGGTGGTAGCATGTTAGATTGTGCTCCACATGTTATGGGAGCGACAAAAATATAAGGAGTGCAAAGTACGTATATAATGTATATCATAAGTGGTTTGGACATTTAGAGCTTATCTCTGAGGTGTCTCACTGAACGTATTTATAGTGATTTGTGATAGGAGACCATCAAAGGATGGCCAGAACAAGGAAGACAAAACCTGGAAAAATATGGATTTGAGAGTTCGCTAAGGAGAAGCATGCATGAAAATGAAATGTTGATGAATAGAAAAATTTGAAGAAAACTTATTTACATGAATGACTACGTTTTCTTTCAATTTTTATAATGCTGCCCAACCTGTTGCAGAGATACTTAGCTCTCTTGTGGATGACAGATTTTTGAGGATAAAAGGTTTTTTAACTATTAAAGTTTTTCAGCTTCATCACAGAACCTCACAAAGGAAATCCAAATTTTGAACAGATTATATAATTTTATCAAAATTTGTATGGTGTTAATGTTATAATATTTCGCATAATAAAGATTAAATAAAATAATAATGATTAAATAATCGAGAGATGTACAACTATGCTCTGCCTTTCCACACTTGGTGTTTTTTAAATACGTGGGCGTGTTTTTAAAAACAAATAACAGAAATTTAATAAATAAAATTAAAAAACTTATTAAAATAGATGAAATTACTAAATTATTTCGAACAATTAAATCTTGACAGCAAGAAGGCTCAGGTAAGTATTAAAATGTAAGCAATTCTTTGCAATTAAGTTGTTTATCATTTTTTTTATTAATTATTATTTTTTTATAATTATTTTCTTATATTTATTTTTAAATTGGTATTCAACTGATATTAAAATTATTTTTATATTTCGTTTTATTTTATTTATTTATTTTTACGCATTTAATTTTTATTCAGTTACTCTAATTTACATTGGATTTTCAATTGTTTTTAGGGACCCGTACATTGAAAAGAGAGATGCCCTTATGTTAAATCTGTCCGTCCGTCGGTCTGTCACTACCGCCACAGTCTCAACTACAAATAAGTCATAGCTTATTGGAACCCTATGACTAATTGAGGGAGGGAAAAGATGAGTTCAGGTTTGAGATCACTTTCTATTAAGAGCCACCTTACAGGGCATTTCCGTCATTGTACAGTGGTTAGTACATTACGTTATAGCTACAGGTTCCAATGCTCATCACGGTAATACTGAACAGCAACATCGCGGCAGACAAAGGTCTTTTCTTCCTTTTTTGTCTTTTCTTCTTCATTTTTCTTAACTAGCAGCATAGCCTGTCGGAACGATAGGCATAAAAAAATCTGAAAAATCATTTTATTATCAACTATCAAATAAAAAGTAAATGTAATCTAAATACTGTGCTACCTTGTGAACGAAGCTTCTACGGCAAAAATGGTTTTGAGTTTCGAAATCAGCATAATCAACTGAGTAAGTATACCAAATTTCATTAAAATGGATGCAGTGGTAACAAAATTATTTGGTTTTGAACGTATGTTTTGTTAGAATTTCAGTTGTCGAGGTCAGTTCCCAAGAATAAAATTTCATGGAAACAACATGGAATGACAAAATGAACTAATATTTTCATCCAATTTGAGTACCCTTGATTCAATGGTACCATTGAGAACCGTTGGATCTATCTTAAAAGCTAAATTATATCGAGTTAGAGGCAGACAGACAGACAGATGAACTTAGCCAATTTATATGTATATAAATATATATGTATAAATATGTATAAATATATATTTGATTCGATTGATGTTTTGATTTGTAATTTTTTATTTTTTTTAATGTTTATCAGACCTATTTAGGTGTACTTCTTACCTGTACATCTGTAATATAGGTTCTGAGAGTTTAATATAAAGGATCATTTTCCACCCAAAAAGAAAAACGAAATACCAACCATATCTAAAGTTTAATTTATCTAAAGAATAATTATTATTTTTGACTCATAACTCCGAAAGGCATTTAAAACTCACCTTTGTATAATCTAAATACTCCGCTAACTTGTGAACGAAAAAATGGTTTTGAGTTTCAAAATCAGCATAAAAAACTGAGTAAGTATGCTAAATTTCATTAAAATCGGTGCAGTGGTAATAAAATTATTTGGTTTTGAACGTATGTTTTCAGTTGTCTAGATCAGTTTCCAAGGATAAAATTTCATGGAAACAACATGGAATGACAAAATGAACTAATATTTCATCCAATTTGAGTACCCTTGATTCAATGATACTATTGAGAACCTTGGATCTATCTAATAGCTTAATTATATCGAGTTACGGACAGACAGACAGACAGACAGACGAACTTAGCCAATTATATAAGTTGATTATAATATATATTAATTTTTCTTAATTGTCTTTTATATTTTTACCGACCCATTTGGGAGCTATTGACCAAAATCGATAGCTATTGCGTTTGTCCAGTCCGTCCGCCCGTCCGTGTCTGTTCACTGCTAACAACTCTCGAACGGGAAGGTCGGATCGACAGATATCACCATCGACTTCAGAGGCCTAAAGGAATAGGTATTTTCAGGGGGCGAACGCTCCCCCCCCCCTCTGGTTCGAAATATTTGGCATTGTCTGCATTGGATTTCCGCTATTAGCTTAAATGTTAGCAATGCAACCACATCATTTCAGTTGTCAGCTGTAGCTTGACGGTTAAATTGTCGGTTCAAATCCGTATATATATTTTTTGGATTTTTCTTTCTCTTAATCTTTTGTTCTCAATGTCCGCGTGTGCTTTTTTTCCTTAGGAAAAATAAGAAAAACAAAAAACGGTTTTTTTATTTTTCTCCTAATTGTTTTTTATTTTATCCTCACATTAATGTACTTACTTTTTTATTATTTTTAATTTTGTTTTATTATTATGGGTCGCCCTTAAATTTATGCTCTAGCACAAAATTGTATTCACTTGTTTAAATGATTATTTGCAGAACATGAAACATGTACGGTATCTATGGCTTTGTGTAACTAGGAAACCAGTTTTTGCTTTTTCCAAAAGGAACTGTTTAATTTCTAACATAATATTGACCATTGAATTGAAATATTAGACGTGCAACAGGTAGAATGCAAGCAAGTTATTTTAGTTATTAAAAAAAGCAAAAAACCAAAGAGAATAATTGGTTGCTTGTTGCTGTTTACAAACGGTACATTGTTGTTGCTTATTTTATTATATCCTCAGAAGATTAGGTTAGCTAAGTGAACGAAAACTTGAGCAGTTTAGTAGATACTTCGGATTTAACTTTTAGTTTGGTGAGTAATTTCCAATTTAATAATTCTCTACTTTCACGCTATATCGGCCACTTGATATTCTTTTGGAAAGTGTTGATATGAGATGAAATACTAAGTGACATCTTCATACAACAAGGAATAAAAAAATGAAATAAAAAACGAAATTCAAAACACAGGGATTTTATGAAAAGGTTAATTCATATGGTTTCAACTGATACATGTACATTAAAACTGAAATAAAAGAGTTAAATGTTGAAGAAAAAGCCTTTATTAGTGGCAAATTGTAACTTTTATAGTATACATACACTTTTTAGTATTATATTTCATTTTAAAACTTTTTCTTTTCAACGAGTCGTACATTGCTTTCAAATCTGACTCGTTGCTGTAGGGTAACAACCAACCAACAGGAATATATCTTTCAAAGTTTTAAACAGTCAAATATCTCCTCTAATGTCTTTACGTTAGAATGCATCTATTCTATCCAGCTAGAATTGAATGGTAAAGGTTGCAGTCTGTCAAACAGCTGATAATCCTGATCTGATTTTAGCTCCATCCAGAAATTGGCTTCAATATTTGTTTTTCTTCTTTGCTCGGTTTTTAGCGACCCATTTGGAAACTACTTTAATGGCGACCAAAATCAGTAGCTATTGCGTTTGTCCTGTCCGTCCGTCCAAGTCTGTCCACTCCTAACCACTCCCAAACGGAAGGTCGGATCGACAAACGGATTTCACCATCGTGTTCAGAGGTCCAAGCACCGTGGGAATGGAGTATTTTGAGAGGCCAATGTTCCTCCGCCCCGATGTTCGAGATATTTGGCATTATTGTTATTGTGCCCCCCCCCCCTAAAAACTCCCGAACGAATGGTCGGATCGACAAACGGACTTCACCATTGTGTTCAGAGGTCCAAACAACGTAGGAATAGGATATGTTCAGGGCTAACGTCCCCCCATGTTCGAGATATTTCACATTGTTTTCATTGGATTTCCTGTATTAGCTTAAATGTTAGAAATTTAACTATCTGATATCAGTTGTTAGCTATACCTTGATACTTAACGTCTCGGACTCACCTACTGAAGGTTGTCGGTTCGAATTCATATAAATATATATTTACTAGCGGTGTCACGCGGTTTCACCCGCGTTAAATTAAATATCTGTTTCATACACATTATGAGTATAAAACTAAGTGCATCGCATTAACTAAAAATACCATCTGGAAAGAAAGTGTCTTCAGTTTGATGGCTATATACTAAGAAATAATAAAATAGATAATGAGATTCTTTACGAATACGATGTATTTTAAATTATTTAATGAAATTTTACAGTCTTCATTGTAGACGATACTTTTAGTTTTTCTCCTTGTCTATAATATATTGTTATCTATTCATAACATGATCGTTGCAACCTATTAAAAAAAACTACCTACAAATTGATTTTATTAAACGTAATTAAAAACTAAAATTTATATATATTAAGTCAAACGTCGCTTACCTATTACGGTTAGTACCTATTATATAGGAAATGCATAGAATTATTCAATGAAATTAACCAAACATCCACAAAAATAAATTCATTGAAGCAGAAATGTTGCTTAAGAGGCCAACCACATGACTGAGCCGTACGGGTTGAATTTAAACCTTTATTTAAATATTTTTAATTACTTAATTAAATTTATTATCTGTATTTATAATGACTATTTTATTGTATTAATTTCATTATATCATACCATGTCCTTGTTATTATACATAATTATAGTTGGAACTTATTTTATATTGTTTTTTGACTCATGCTTCCTTCCCTTTCCCCCTATTAATAGTGTGTTCGACCTCTCTTTCCCTCTAATAACAGTGTGTTGGACCTCTTTTTTGAATCTTAGATTGCCAGATTAGTGGATGTTTATGTTTACTGCTTCGCTCCTATTGATCGTAGCGTGATATTATATAGTCTACAACCTTTCTCAATAAGCAGGCTCTCTAACGCGAAAAGAATTTTTCAAATCGGACTGTTAGTTCCTGAGATTAGCGCGTTCAAACACACAAAATATTCTGCTTTATAATATTAGTATAGATTTTTATTAGAAGTAGTACCCGTGAATAGGCCACGACGGACCACGCGCTCGTCCAACCTGAGAACGTCAGGACAAGGCTAGGAATTCAGGTAGGATGGTGAGAATTCACCTCTAGTCTGAGAAGAACCCAGAGAAGAACGGACGAAACACAGAAGAAAGAAACATTCATGCCCGGGATTCGGATTCGAACCCTGCTGCCGGCACACTGGCCACACGGCAGATCGCCGTCTAGACCTCTCGGCCAAGCCGACACGGCATATATATTTATCAATTATATAATTGGCTAAGTTCGTCTGTGTGTCTGTCTACCTGTCTGTAACTCAATATAATTAAGCTATTAAGATAGACCCAAGGTTCTCAATGGTACCATTGAATCAAGGGTACTCAAATTGAATGAAATATTAGTTCATTTTGTCATTCCATGTTGTTCCCATGAAATTTTATCCTTGGGAATTGACCTAGACAACTGAAATTCTAACAAAACATACGTTCAAAACCAAATAATTTTGTTACCACAGCACCATTTTCATGAAATTTGGCATACTTATTCAGTTTTTTACGCTGATTTTGAAACTCAAAACCATTTTTGCCGTAGAAGCTTCGTTCACAAGTTAGCACAGTATTTAGATTACAAAGGTGAGTTTTAAATGCCTTTCGGCGTTATGAGTCAAAAATAATAATTATTCCATTCTTACTTTTAGTAAAATTTATTTACAAGGACAAACTTTAGATATGGTTGGTATTTATTTCAAATCAAATCATCAATCAAATCAAATATATTTATATCTATATCTATATATAGAAATTGGCTAAGTTCGTCTGTCTGTCTGTCTGTAACTCGATATAATTAAGCTATTAAGATAGATCCAAGGGTTCTCAATAAACTTTAGATATGGTTGGTATTTATTTACCAGACCCTGTTTTTAGTCATGGACAGTTATATGTTGCTATCTCTCGAGCACGTGCTGCTTGCGACGTCAAAATCAAAATTCTTGACCGAATAGATTATGGACATCTGATAGAAGGATCTGATGCTGTTTTTACAAAAGATGTAGTTTATAAGGAGATATTTACTTTATAGTTGATAATAAAATGATTTTTCAGATTTTTTTATGCCCGTTGTCCGACAGGCTTTGCTGCTAGTTTATATATATATATATATCAATATTTTTTTTTTGGGGTGGATGGGATCCTCTTCATCTTTTGTTTTCTCAATGTTCGCATGTTTTTTTTGGTTTTTTTCATTATTTTCCTAACTTTTTTAAATTTTTTTTCCTAACTTTTTTTTTATTTTTCCTTTCGCTAACGTACTTCCGTTTTACTTTTAATTTTTTATTATTATGGATCGCCCTTAAAATACTTCAGCATATAATTCTATTCACTTGTTTCCTTGGATGTAGTTTGCTTCCTACTGTGTGTGCTGGACAACGATCCTTTGGGCAAACAACGACCTCTCCCTGTTAAGACGAATTGCCAAAATAGCTTCTGGGAGTACAACCAAATGACATCAAACCATCTCCGTTTACCTCCAGTTTCTCTCTTTATAATCACAGTTCTTAATCTTCATTCAAAGTTGGTAAAATCCATAATTTTCCTACCTTATAAAATCAATTAATAGGAAAGCAGCAAGAAAATCATTGCAAAATTTTCCACAGTTTCGGTTTCCACACACACAAAAGTAAAAAATTATGAAATAATACCTGTGTTGTATATCAAAAAGTGTTGACTACTCCACTACAGGTTAATGAAAAACTCTTTTTTTTATAGGTCTTTGATAGGATGTGCATTAAATTTAGTAACTTCTGCTGTGGACAACCCTTGAAAATTGGAGTCATAGTAGCGATTGTCATTTGTTTTGTAAGTGGTTTTTTTGAGTATCTAAAAGAATAACAATGTTTTTTTAAAAGTGTTTAATTTAAAATCTTAAGAAACCAATATATGCATATCTTTATGTTTTGTAGGTTGTCTTTGTAGGTTGTGTAGCTCCAGCGGCAGGTAGGCTGTAACTTTTTATTAAGATGTATTAATATAAAGTCTCTAGACTTAGAGATAATTCGGGAGATAATTATTTCGTTTTCTGTAAAATTTTTAATGTGAAAACTTTATTTATTTAAAAAAATACAAGAAAACTCCTTGATTATTAAAATTCTTATTTTAAAAAGGCTAAATTTGAATAATCCCATTAATACATCAAGAATACTTACGTGACACCCATCTTATTCGATACCCACAATGTTTTTTTGAATTATATTTATATGATTACTTTCTATGAATTCAATCCCTTTAAAGTTAGATGCAGCGAATTCACTTGGCATCACAGTTTGGACCATAAGGCCAAGTTGCGATCACTGGGATTGAAGGGAAGGGAAAAGTATAAAACTTTTCGAAAAAGCTTAAGATTTTTACAAAATTCCAAAAATATTATTTTGATTTCGAGGTCATAATTGTGTCTTGGTGAATAACTACCTTCAATATAAAACATTATTTTTCGGATACTTATGTTTATAAGATGAACAAAACATGAATCGGAAAGGCGATTTCCTTTTGTTTTCTTTATTCTTGTGCTGCTCTTTTCTTCGTTTTTAAACTTATGTTTATGTTTATATAGTGAATGTGGGTGGCAGAGAAGCCAAGCACTGCGACCGGAGGTCTATTGTACTATCCCACAGAAATAAGGACAGATGAAGAGAAGGACTGTGAAAGTATGGTGGGAGAAGTGCAGGGGAAACGGGAGAACCCAAGAAAACCTGCCCAGCGCGAATCGTCCACCATCACGAAACCCACATGAGAACTTTCGGATACTTAGTAATTCCATTGTTGATTTTAGTAATTGTCTCTTCTAAAATGGAGTGTACTTGTACAGAGAGAACAAAAATATGGGATTTTCGTGAGCAACGCTACATAGCATGGGTAGTCCATATACTGAAATCCAAAAGGACAGATCAAGGTTCTCGAAGGTTATAGTATCAGTCTAGAACAAAAACAACATTATTCGAACATGTGTTCTATTCAGAATGATTCTCAATAGAGCTTTTTTAAAATACAATTGAATATATAGTTAGTTTAGTCAAATTTATTGTTTATACAATAAATATTAGAAAATATCTAATATCTCTTTCTTATAACTAATTCATTACAGTTTATAATAAATTTTCAAAAATCTTATCGTCACCATCAGTTCACACCGATTTACGTTCTTCAGACAGTGCAAGCAAACATTCAAAATGCGTGTACATTCAAATATAACTCGAGCTCCAAAACCGTTCGGAATAGACAGGGTCTGTTATATTATTAATGTAAATATATATTATGTTGCAAAGAAGATAATTTCGAAAATTACAAGTTAATTAAATGATTTCATATTTAAATTAAATTGGATTTAATGAAACAAAAATGTGTTTCCTAAAAGAAAATAAAACATAATGGAGATACGAAATTCTAGCTAATTTGTAACAGTTACACTAAGATTACATTCCCGCTTTGTGGAGCATCTGTGAGCAGGTGGATAACAATAAAACTGATATATACAGGTATTTTCTTTTTTTACTGCGTTGATGCGATAAGGAATGGTAACAGTGCAATGATGGTATAATACGAATAAAATATCCTCGGCGTCATTCTTACTACAAGACAATGTACATTAGTCTTAAAAACAGATCGTTTTATGCTGTTCTTTGTTTATTTAAAATGGACAATTGTAATTTCTAACTTACAGCAATTATTAAATTGA
This sequence comes from Thereuonema tuberculata, assembly GCA_023159025.1. Classification (NCBI taxonomy): domain Eukaryota; kingdom Metazoa; phylum Arthropoda; class Chilopoda; order Scutigeromorpha; family Scutigeridae; genus Thereuonema; species Thereuonema tuberculata. The sequence goes on from JAFIDM010001028.1 coordinate 8,902,863, forward strand.
TTTCCTATCTTGTTATATAACTAAACGAATTAGGTTGAACTAAATACAAATAAATTAAAATATCAAAACGTAAACTCAATTATAATAATGTAAAAGTACCGGATGCTCCAAATAAATAAGAGTCTTTTGACCTCCTTATAGGAAAAACTATTGGGCGAATCGCAATCAAATTTCGTACACATACTGTCATGCGGTTTCAATTTGTGAAGAAAACAAAATAGTTGAAATTTCGGTCGCTAAGGGTGAATTGTGGCGCTGCTGTCACGGTAACTTGCATTTTGCGACATAATCGAACAACCTTTGCCTATATAAGGAGTCACAAAGCAGTTTTCATAATTCCACAACTAGCCAGAGTCATGAAGCTCACCTTATAGGATCGTACGTTATCTTCTATCAACGAAACAGCAATGCTTCTGCTGCACTTAAGGAATTTCGGCAGTTAAAAGGTAGAGGTCCACTGACGATTACTAATCTTCGGAAAATGATTTTTCGTTTTGAAGAGAGAAGTTTCTTCAAAACCCGGACGAGGTCGCAAGAGAAGTGGATTGCAAAGAACAGACGAAATTGCAACTGCAATAGTGGAGCAGGGAATCGCAGTAGTGCCTGTTTAATATCCGGGAATTGGACATGCCGCATACGACAGAGTGGAGAGTTCTGCGAAATATCTTAAGGTTTTACCTCTATAAAATATCCCACAGTCAACAATTGATTTCTGTTGATTAGGATACGTGGAAAGCATTTGTCTTGAGATTCGTTGCTCGGATGATGGTAGATGATGCCTTGGAGTGAGGAGGCTCATTTTCATTGGAATGGTGTTGTAAATAGTCATAACTGCCATATTTGGTCTGATAGTAGTTCATACGTTCATCATCAAATTCCACTGCAATTACCAAAGGAGACGGTTTTGTGTGGCTTCACAGCATCCTTTATCATTGATCCTTACTTCTTTGAAGAAAACATAGCATCGGGGCCAGTGACATGTTCTGTGAATGGTTCCAAGATATGCCAATATGCTCCGAAGCTTTTTAATTCCATTACTTCAACATACGAATTGTGTTGATACCACAATCTTCATGCAAGTTGATGCACCCCCTCACATAACTTTACTTGTGAAAGCTTTACATTCCGGCGAATGTAAGGGCGAACATCTCGGACGACAGGGTAATTAGCAGATCATTTCCCACGACATGGCCAGATCATTAGTTCTAAACCCCTGTGATTTTTGGCTTTTGGGCTACTTAAGCAGCCTTGTTTATCAAGGCAATGTTCCGAACTTAGCTGTGTTAAAAGACAGAATTTCGCAAGATGAGTTTTGCTGTAGAGTGTGTTGTGCAGCGAATGCAATTTCTAGAGCAAGGCGAATTAGGGCACGTCGAGCCATATCTGTGATATTAGTGTGATTCCACTTGTGATTGAAATAAAATTATTGCACGTTTTTTTTATTAGTGATATTTGTCATAATTTTGTTTCCATATGTGATTGCAATAAAGTTATTGCACGTTAACTCTTTTTTGCCGATATTTGTTAGATAATTCATTATCTTAAATAAAGCCCATGTACAATTTGTTAGATAAGTTAGGCAATATGCAAGTTACGGGGACAGAATAGCCAGAAAACAACCTTAGCGGCCGAAATTTGAACTATTTCTTTTTCTTTAGAAATCGAAACTGCATACTCAGGACAATATGTGTACGAAATTTAATTGCGATTCGCCCAGTTGTTCTTCGTACAGACAGATCTAAACACCTTCTCTTAATTTGGATGACTCCTCTTAATTTGAATATATACATGAAGTTGAATCATTGCTAATCATAAATTAAAAACTATAAATGTCCTCTGCAACTCTGAATCATCAGTATAAGAAATGTTAATTTAATTGTAATTCCTGGGAATCTGATTCACAGAATAGGAAAATTTAATATTCAAGAATAATTATGATAAAAGAAATAATAAGATAAAAAGACTTTTGAAGGTAAACTAGAACCATTTTTTTTCTTACCATTCGTGATTAATTAATGATTTATGAAATTGAACAGGTGACGGACATTATTCCAACTACAAGTTCAGTGGTCCTGTTGCCCTTCTGTCACTGTTTGCAGCCATTTGTTTAATTTTAGCTTTGGTTTTGCGTGAGGTAAGTGAATTAAATAGAATTTAAATTAGCCATAACTTACTGATGCAAAATTGTTATGGATAATTTAAATTCTAATTTCACAATTAAATAATACTTTTTTTTGTAAAGTTGCAACATCTTCCTAGGAATGGAATATATTAAATTTGCTGATTCTCAAAGGATCTTGATGCTATGCTTTTCCTCAATTAAATATTTCCAACATATCATTTTCATGTTTTTATTTGAATAATAAGTTTACGTGAAAAGAATTCGATTTTTTTAAAAATCTATTTTAATATGAATAGGAAAACTCTAGAAATGAATTTTGGGACTTTTTCCCATGTTAGTAGAGACAGTAATGAATAGAACTATATTTTTTGTGTCTTATCTGATTCTGCTGAGAAAATGATAATAGTTTTACAAGAATTTGCAAACCTTCAGTCTTTTCGTGAATAATTACTATAAGTAGGATATTTGTTTTTCAGTTTTAAACAACACCATTAGGGTAAACATAGAATATAATTCATTAGCATTAATTAGACAAGGAGCGGTAGTTCCGCCATGACCGAGCGGTCTAGACTGTGGTCTGCCGTGTGGTCGATATGTCGGAACCTGGGTTCGAATCCCGGCTTGGGCATGGCTGTTTCTTTCTTCTTCTGTTTTTCGTCCCTTTCTCCCTTGGACTTACAATCTCATGGTTATTTCTGGCTGAGATGTGAATCTCGTCCCCCCTCCTTCAATTTCTTAGCCTCACCTTGACGTTGTCAGGTCGGGCTAGATCTTGGTCCAAAGTTGTCGATAAAAGAAGAAGAAGAAGACAAGGAACGGAATGGAGGCTCCTGAAAAGATTTCTGATGATTTACAAGAATAGTTTTCAGGGAGTATTATTCTACAGTGACCCTTGTGATTTAATATTCCTTACAGGACCAAGAAAGGGAATGTTTTTCTGACCTCTTTCAAAGGTTTTGAGCTTTGTTTTTTTAATACCCTAATATCTGAAGGAAATTAATGGAATTTGTTTACATCTGGAAAACTTACATTTAAAACAAATTAAAAACAAAATACAGTGTTACCTCCTTTAACGGACACTCTGAATAGCGGACACCTCTAATTAGCGGACATTATTGCTGGTCCCAGTCCCTTAAAGTAGAACATTCCATGTTATCCACTCCGAATAGCGGACACTCTGAATAGCGGACAGTCATTTTAACTGTAAACAAATTTTTTTTTGATTAACATTTCGACAAACGACATCATGGTTGTAATTATATCGCTGTCCCATACTCTGATACATTGTATCGGTGTCCCATGATTCAATGCACGAATCTGAGGCCCTTTATTTCACTGCAGTTGTTTAGTAAATATCAATCCCTCGTAAAGCTATCCTATAAACGTATTGATTAAATTTAGTGCGAATTAAAATTGCGTCAAAAAGGAAGAGATTGGCACTGAAAGAAAAAAAATTGATGTTCTTGAAGTTGCTGAAAAAGAAAAGCTGAGTGTGCGTTGTTTTGCTGAACGTTTTAAAGTTGAAAAAAACTCAGATAAGTGAACTTATGAAGGACAAAGATGAGATTAGAAAAATGTGGATGGTGTATTCAAACGAAAATTCGAAGAATTTGAAGTTCCGTAAAACTGAAACAAGAAAAATCGACGAAGTGATCATAAAATGGTTCGTGCAAAGAACATTTCTATAAGCGGTGTTTTGCTTCAAGAAAAAAACCCAGAGAATTCCGTCAAACTTTAGGATTGAACACGTTTAAGGCATCAAATGGATGGCTAGAAATTAATTTACTATATACAGTAATTAATTTTTATCATTATTTTAAGTTGTAAGACAAACGGATTAGCACTGATTTAAAAATGAATATAGTAAATAATTTGCAATTGTTCATATTCGCTCCTATCGCAATGATAATTCTAGAAATTTAATTAGGATTGTACGTAATTTTTCATTAAACGACATGCTAAAAGCCAAAAAATCAAAAAAAGCTAGTCCTCCCCAATAGCGGACACCTCCCAATAACGGACGAAACTTCCGGTCCCGTGACTGTCCGTTATTCGTAGGTAACACTGTATTAGAAATTGAATCCATATGGTAATTCATTCAACCTATGAGGATTTGGTTGACCATGAAACAAACTATTAAGATTTAGACCAGAAGGAAACAAGGAGAACGAACAATTCTTATCACTGAACGATTTGAAACCTTCGAATCATTCAAAAAAACTAGAATTTTTTTTCAGTCCTTTTAATAGCACATTACATCTGCTGTTTTGCGGATTGAGAAAAAAAAAATTCCAATTGTCCTGAATGCATTTGCATATAATTTTTATCAAATGTTTTCTTTGAAAACATTTCAGTGGTTAATCTTGTAGTAAAAAATTACATTTACTATATGATTACTACCAAGTTATCTTAATATTTGTAATTGATTTGATTCGTTTTACTTTGTAATTGAGCGATAAAAATGGATTTGTTTACTTTTAAAGTGAATAATGTAAATTCCTTGACTAAAAAAGACAATTAATTCTCTGATCTTTAAAAAGTATTAAAGAACTACATCTTAAGAGAAATGCTTAGAAACGGTGTTTGGTTTTTATAAGCTCTTCCTATAAATGTGCAATATGGAAAATCCAAGAGTCTGCCACTGAATACATTATATTTGTATTACATTTATGCTATTTGATATATATGTCATATTATATATATCGACAATTAATTTAGGCTATATGAATATACAATGTTTTATATTACTTCCATTTCAGCATAGTAAAATATGTATCCTGATATTTCTGATACTTGACGCCATTGTCCTTGTCTTAATGTTGGCTGATTTGGTTGAGACTGTATTATATATAGCGGATAGAGAACAACAGGTTTATTTTCCAGGGCAACGCTATGGAACAACTTTCTGGGTAAGCCTAACTATGAAAAGTAAATAGTAATTCAAAGTTAAATTCAAAGCCTGGAAGATCTTGAGGATCGTTTGAATTTCACATTGTAGATTGTTTTTAACCCAAATGTCCAAAATGTATAGATTAGTCCTTTTTTTTTTTTATTCGATAGCAAACTGAAGGGCTTGTGCCTCCCCCCCCCCTAACATCCCCGGAAAACGACGTTTTGCTTTTTTTTTGTTGCTGTTGGTCAATTCCCTAACTTGTCTCCCCCTTATGAAATAAAATCTAATTTACGCCCATCTTGTGAAGGATGGTTTCAGGATTATTGTTAATGAATTGTTTCTTCGAGTACTGAAGAAATTGGCCATTGTATCTCTACAATGCCGCCGGGCTGGTCATTCGCCGATGATCAGATGCCCGCACAGTAGTTGTCTAATGACAAGCCAACCTCTAAGATCTCGAGATTTCGTCGAAGAGACGGATTTGGCTTAACTTGATTTCTGCCTGAGATAAACCTACATTAACGAACCTCAAACATCTTTAAAACGGATTTCTTTAGTTTTTAGTTGATACAAAATTCAAGATTAATAAAATTAAGTTAAGTAAAGCACTACAAACTAAGAACAAAAATGAATTAACAATGTAGTTTTATAAATTAAATAATAATTACTATTAATTCACCCAGTAATTTCTTTTTCCACAGATCCATCTACTGATCTTCACGCTGTGTGTCGTGTACAAGGTAATGGAATAAAATAAATACCATGGTTGCAATTAGCAGCTGTTTTTATTGATCCCGCACACGAAAATGTAAAATGGAGATCTCTTATGTTCATTTGTCCGTCCGTCTGTCATCATCTGTACAGGAAATTACAAATCGGACAGACATGAATCGTATCTTATTGGAGCCTTTAGGACTTGGGGAAAAATACGTTCTCCAGACAGAAGTCACTTCTGACTGACAGGATGTGGGCCGAAAATAACAAAGACGGGGTCGCTATTGATTCATGCACATTAGGAAACCATTTTTATTTGCTTTGTTTAATTTTATATTATATATATGTATATTAAAGGTTATGATTCTTTATTTCGTTTCTATTTTCAGGCATATTTATATGCGATTGTTTTCTCTTATTATAAGGAACAGTAGATGGAAGGTAGGCTATCAATAATCACTATATCATAACTATTAAAATGTAGTCATATCTGGCTTTGATTCTTGCGAATGTCGTAATTTTCAGTTAGCTTAGATTTCAGTCATTCGACTGCATATTACAGAACTGTTACGATTTCTGAATCTTCTTGGTAGCAGATAAATTGTTTTTGCTTTATTTTTTCCTTAAAGCAGGGTTTCTTTACCTTTTTTGCACCCCTTTGGCAGTTAGATGAAGCCTAAAGACTTTCTCACAATAATTTTTAAGTGCATAAAATAAAATACATAGGACTACAAAAGAAACGATCAAAATAAGTCAGCTGAGTCGTACTTTCACTGAAACCCTTGAAATTATAGGATGATCACTCAGTAGAAGATGTTTTTCCAAACCGACTCATCGGGACTGCCTTAATGAAAGTGTCCCTGACTTCCTGATGCCCCGACGCCTTGCAAACCTTGCTTAGCACTTTGAGCCGGACTAGTGAAAATAAAGATGTAATTTTTGTTCCCATCCAAGTTCACGGACCAACTATATCCTACAGCACGAGCTCAATGTAGAAAGTGTCGAAGTGTAGAAAGGATATCTCTTTTGAAGAATATTTTAATAGGAACACTATTTTTATAGATGCTACAGTCAGACGCTACTTTATACTATTATTTCTCCAAACTTTTCCCGTAATGGGAAAGTATAGAAATTATGCAAAATCAAAATATTATTTTGATTATATTTTTCTTTTCCATAATCATTTTAAGTATAGCACAACATATTACAGTTATCAAACAAAATATCAATACTATGATTTTAATAGAAAATCACATTTCTGAACAGCAGATAACGGTTTCTCTTGTTTTTAAAAGTAGCACAGACTGCTTTCCAAGTGATATGAATGCGTTTGCTAAGGAGGATGGTTGTGAATGCAGGGAAACTTAAACAAAATTCCTATCTATATCAAGCATTAAATTTGGGATTAGGATTACTGTCTGTATCTGATAAAACTTTGCTATTTACAGACCAATCTTAAAGATCACTTTACACAAGAGCAAAAGAAAATAAGAAATTCGTTAATGGTTCTGAATCATTTGATCTAAAATTTTCGTCCTTAATCTAACAATATTTCTCTTTTATACAGATTCAGAATCGGACTGGTATTTGTAAAGATTCATTGCAATCATCAAGTCGTCACAGAAAAACCCAATAAAGTTGGTTTACCTCAATGAAAATCATCTCTTATTATTCATTTTCATATAATCTTCTGTAACCTCGAATTTTCTTCTGTCCTGAAATACAAAAATATTAATTTTATAATAAAACCGAATGATAGTTAGTGATAAATTGAAAAAATAAGTTAAAAAGCAGCATTTGTTATGGCTGAAAATTAACTTTTTAATTACATATTAATAATTATGTATTAATTCTTTGAAATAAAGAGATGTAATTTATTATCCTAATTTTTGATCTACGTCTAAGTTATTTCAGTGGTTTTTATTTTCAGTTTCACATTTGGAATAAAAATGTTTCTTCTCAATGTTTTTAATTTCCTGTTAATTTCCTGGAAATAAATTAACATAGATTATGATAAAATTGATGGAATTTAAATGACTTCACCAAAATCAACCAATAAGCGTCTCAGTAATGAAGTTCAGATCTAACTTTATATGATTGTAAAGCAAGGAATAACGCATGGAAACAGGCTTAGATGTTGTTTTAACAATAGCCTACTAGTAATGAAAAGAATGGCAAATTAAACAATACTTTTTAGCATGAAACAATAGCAGCACATGAGATGTCTGAAATGTCAGCCACAATGCACAGAAAATGCTGTTGATCACAACAACAATATATCGTTATTGGACTGCTGTCATTGTCTTCCTGGAATGAAAGTAAAGTTGTTAAAAACAACCAAGTTAAATAAACACTTCTATTCTGTTTTTGGTGAGTATATGTAACTTCAGTTAAAAATTAAGTATTTTATTTAACTTTGGACTACGCCTTAGATCTTTTCAATACGGTTTAAAACTTTATCCTTATTTCTGTTGCGTAAATATGCTATTAATTTAAATGGAAATTAATACAGGCATAAATAATTGTTTTAAACTGTAAAAAAGGGGATATCCAGCCATTGCAGTAAGATTTTTATTGTTTTGAGTCTTCCGAATATGAAAAAGCATTTAGGAGAAATTGTTGGATTGAAAAGTACATGGTAAAATAAGATATCTAAGTCTTAACTCTAAAAATTTCCTGCCATTTTCATTATTATTAATTATATAGTACGGCCAAAACAAGCGACACTGAACAATTTGACCATATGAAAGGTGGCACTGCGGGATGAACACGTAGGCGCTTGTTGTATTCGGAACAGATTGTGGATGTGAGATTAATCAGTGTTGCTGTAAAAAATGTTATTAACTACAGAAGAGAAAGTGTTAATTGTGGAGCACTATTTTCTATCATACGGAACAGACCGTGACAGTGCTACACGTCTAGCCTGCTACACGTTGATACGGAATCTCGGGAGCGTTTTATCCGTCAAGCACCCACGAACAAGATTATACTATCCGTCGTCGATAAATTCCATCGACGGAACCGGAAGTGTACTCATACAGCGGAAAGGTTGCACCAGCCGTTCCGTAACAGTAACAACGAATGAAAATTACGGTCGACTTTTTGAGCAAGTGTTGCAGTCGCCATAACGAAGTCTCCGACAAACGGCAATTAAACTGGACAGGGGTCGAACATTAGTTCGACGTATGTTTAAAACTATTGGTGGGTTCCTTTAAAAGATACAGACTGGCCAACCATTGAAACCTATCGATAAAGAAGCAAGAGTCGTGTACTGTGCTTCCAGGTTAGCAATGGTGAATGACGAATCCGGATTTTTTACTAATGTTTGAGTTTCGGACGAGTTCCACGTTTATCGGAATGGCTGTATCAATAAACAAACAACCCAATTTCTTTGTTTCGCCCGACCAGACATCATTATTGAAACACTACTCCCCAGTGAACGGATGACGGTGGATGATGGTGTGCGGTCTCTGGAAACGGCATCATTGGTCCGTACTTCATTAAGGATGACC
>JAFIDM010001028.1:8922583-8943635 GCA_023159025.1 Thereuonema tuberculata
ACAAAGTTGGTATCGACAGATTCTACTGGCATAGTTAGAGTTTGTAGATGAGGCGCTGCACTACTAAGATTCCAAAACGCTTGTTGAACTCTGCAAAGTAAAACATTAATAAAATTATCGATCTGATCTGATCTATTATTATTATAAATATAATGTAATAAAATTTAGTATGGATTAATTTTCTTTCCATAATTTCTACAAATACTAAGGAAACTACTATGAAGACAAAGAAAATAATTTTCGCGTGCCGATGACAATTACCCCAGAACAAGATTGTTTAATCTTCACATGCCCTTCATTATAAGAGGACATGGGTAATTTGCTAATTCTAGTACTACTAGCGAGTTGTTATTCGTCCAGTTGTGCTAATGATGCAGGTGCTCAAAACTTTTTTATGACTCATCCCAAATATGAACTCGTAGAAATAGAAGCATTTACCGAATTGGCAGATACAGAAGCATCTAGGCACCGAACTTAAAGCCATTCATGTTGTCCAGATCAATGAGAGCTAATCCCTTTCAGTTTGAAAAATATCTTTATCCAAGGTTGCCGAAAGAATTCGCACATAAGAAACTTTTCATACTGCTTATTATTGGAAGTCATAGCATAATTCCTATCTCCAAACAAACCTACGACTTAGTTGCACAGTTGGTTCAATAATCTCATTTGAATTAATGGTTCCTGCTTTCAATCGATCAATGAGTTAATTTGGAAATCCCATAATATTGAAATATTCAACTAGTACCTTTGACAGATCCTTAGTAAGCTTTTCAGTGCCATCGAAATCATTCAAACTAAAGTCTGGCAGATGGAGTCTGATCGCTTTGAATAATACATTGTTACCGGTTGAAAAGGCCAACTTCCGTCCTGTAGAGTCGACTGGCTGATCTTGCCTCCCTATTGAAGAACTGTCTGTTCAAGAAATCAGAAGGAGGCTTCAGGCAGCTATAAATAGGGAAGCAAGACTCAGGTTAGGCAGAGTTCGTCTGCGGCAGCCATCAGCAAGTGGGTCTTCTTCCAGTGGAGAAGAGAGTTCGTTGCTGGACAGGAGTCCAAATAAGCAGCTCCAGCAGTGAAAGCAGACTTTAGCCAAGGATCGTCGAGCTGCTATCGTCAATCCACGGAGTGGAAAGAGGGAGTGGAAAGACGTGCAAGTTGCACTGGCTCCCCACCTGATTGTTCCCGGACTTCACAAGCCGCCTTCACGGAGGAGAAGAGCCAATACTCAGACTCGATAAGTGGACCTGGTATCCAGTTGGGGCCTCCGCAGTGCAGAGTCAAGCATCCTTCCCGGACCGCAAGGACCCCTTCGCTCCTGAACTATTTATCTAAGAACTTTGGACGAAAATTCAGACAGCCTAATTACAAACAAAGCAAGAATAGAAAACCTTACAGCGACAGATCAAGGTTGATACAGAAATTGTAATTCGAAGTTCATCTTCTCTAGAATGATTCTTAGGAGAAGGAACACATTTCTTGATATAATTAGGAATAAAGCATAATAGGTCTTATTATCGCAACTGGACGATTATTTCATTCTTTATTAGAATATCGTATTTTTTCTGAAAACTGGATTTTATTCTTGTTTTTCGGTTAGTTTCAGATAAAATTTTTGATCCATTCAGAACATGGAGAAACTGTCTTTTTTACCTGTCCATTTACCTGGTTCAAGCTTCGTGATTATGAACTAGATGTCACCACAGGTCTTCTGACAGTATCTACTATTATTCTCTTTTGCCATTTAGTGAAAAATAATTCTTCCTGTTCCTTTTAGTATGATCTACACTTTTTGCAGATTTTTCCTCGAAATGTTTCAACTATATTTGATTGAGATCGCCAGCATTTCGTGGGGCAGAGTATTTAAAAAACTTCATGCTTTTTGAAATCGGTTTATAGTTAAGTCCATGATTCTTCATCCTATATCAGTACTGACAGTACTTAATCACTTAATAGTACTGCATACAGTACTCCAGACAAGCCTTGTACAAAGAATTCTGCAGCTAGGCCTATTATATTGCTAATATCGACTATGGCAAGAATTTTTCCGTTCTTGAATAACTATACGAGATTTCGAAACTCTTGACTTTTTCAAGTTGGGCGTCTTCGAAGTATGTGCTTATTCAAGATAATTTAACCGCTTATTTTGATAGTTTGTCCTGTAGTGGGAGGCAGCATTTTCCTGTTCAGAAAACACTAAATCCGAATTTGTGTTTTCATCAGTTCCGTGTCAAATTTCGGAAGAGATAACTTTTCTATCTGTGTTGCTCGCAATAATAAGAAATTCATGACAAGTTAACACTTCCATCTACTCTGCACAACATAAGTAAAAATTCTTATGTGAAAGTTCATCTTCGCCGATTTGGGAACTTATGTCAAGCAATCTTCACATTTTAATAATGAAAAACATACTTATAACTAATACATGTAATATAATTGCAGATACAGTAAGAGTTTTCCAGTATTTTAGTAATCACTAGAGATTCAATCTTCCATTTTTTTCTACGGAAATTTTGTAGCTTATCCACTCAAATAATTAAGTCGATAAATAAAGGTTTTGTACATACAGATATTGAGAAAACATAATAAAATAACAAACTTATTTATTTTTTAGAATCAAAACATATTTTATATTTTAAAAAGATTTCTCTGAAAACAACAATATTTCTATATTATTTGACAACGAAAATTTCCATTCTTCGCTAAAACGGCTTAACGAATTCTCATAAAATTAGTAGGTTGCTTCTTTATCGTTATACTGAAAACAGGTGCATTTATTTGGATCTCCGACTTTTCCATTTCTCAAATGTTCGCGTGAAAGCTGTTGAACTGATATAAATACGATACGATGCTTATTTTGTGGCCAATTTAAATCCTGATTATCTTGATTTCTTCACCCCTCCCTCTCCAGTCGTCGAATTGACTCCGAGCTCTGCAGTGTCCAATAGACAATGGATAGATTAGCATTTAACTAGTTGAAAAAGAAATCTTAATACATAAATTTCTTTATATTGAATTCAAATCACTAGTAAGGAGATTTGCTTACCGTAAAGATGGAACTTCTAGATAATAAAATAGGCAGTGTAGTTCTTTTATACTTTGTCCACTGACATCCATCAGTGTGACCAGTAGACGAATGTCATCTTCTGTCATCATAAATTTTAAAGTAACCTTTTCCAAATGGTGTTGAGTATCCAGAAAGTGAACAATGGACGTAACGACCTCTCGGCGTTGCAATGATGACCAATTCTGAGATTTTAGACAAATATCTATGTTGAGTTCCTGAAGGTTACAGCGTCTCTGAGTCAGTCTATGAAAAGATAAAACACAAACTCAATATGACATTTCTATTACAAGTTTAAATTACTTTTCTTCTTAGCAGACAAGAAATTGAGTATTATTCATTCAGTCAGTCAGACTACTACTCGTATCTTCGACATACAGAGTATATTTGATAAAAACTTAAGATCTGATTGCTCATATAATTCCGATTTGTTATAAATAAAAATTTAAAACAAATGTCGTCTGCTTATCTGACATTGGAGCTTTTGTATGGAGCTCATAATGACATGAATGCATTCCGTAAATACAAGTTTGAAATGTTTATTTTCTACTGATTACAATAAGACAATTGCGAGAGAAAATAATTTTTTTTCATAAAATATGGATGACTGTAAATTGCTTCACTGATATTATTTTATATCCAAATCAGTAGTTATTATTTATTTGCTCTAATAACCTTCATATTTGCTTACCCTGAGAATATTAAAATATAATAAGTTATATTTATAATTACTAGAATTGAAACAATATGTATCGTACTATTAAAGAATTTAAAAATATTTATCAAAATATTCGTTTATTTTAATAATGTTATGTGCTTCGCTTGTTATATTGGTAATGTTTTAATAAATCGCTCTGTCACTCATAAATTATATATTCATATCGCAACAACAATTGGAATAAGAATTCTGAGATGATGATGTTTATTTGTAAGAGATTTTAATGGAGACTATAAATGAAGAAAGTTAATATCGAAGTAAATATCCCAAGAACATAAAAATAAATTCAAATTACTGTTTTAAGATGATAAAAGAATGAGCTTGATTTATGTTGAAATAGAATGAATGTGAAATAACAATAATGAAGTATTTAATATTTTCTCCTTTGTAAAAGCCTAGAAAATTCCTTATCGTTTGGAGGATTATGTGGCTGAATCTCTAAATGAGAACTGAAAGAAATACAATGAAAATTTTTCCGTACAGTATTTAAAAACTTTTAAAAATTTCAAAAGACATCATTTTCAAAATACTCACAAAATCATCTTTGCATACAGATTTGCTTTAGATTAAAACTGCCATTATCTATAATTATAGGAAAGAAGACATTTTGTAAACATCGTAAACTTGCGCAAAACAAAAGTTTTTCAGTAAATAATCATTACCTTCGCAGAAACAGCTTCAATTCTTCCTGAATTTCTCGCGAACGGTGAGTGTCAGGTGATATAAATTTCACATTCAGACTTTGGAGATATACCGCTATGTGTTTTGCCACTTCTGCTGACTCTTGATTAATGATGGTTGGAATGTAATCATTCAGATTCTGGGTATTATCATAAAACACAGCATTCACTTTCCTCCAGAGAACTGGACTCCAATGTAATCGAGCCCAATTGTCACTGATAGCAGAAGCATTGTGACGATCACTTGTATTCAAATAAGACAATATGTGGATGATAACTAAGTCTGGAAGATCGTCTAACCATAATTTAGTGTTCTCAGGGAGATTCATTTCAAATTTCAAAACTACAAATACGAAATAACATAATAACGATCATCAACATCACATGACAACACTGATGTAACATAAATGGACAGAATTTACTTAAAAATCATAAAAATTCTTCACTTCTTCACTTTTAAATGTCTACAACTTTCCTCATTTCATTTCAGTTATGATATTTCTGTTGACCTGTAGGTCTAATCATGCTTTTGAAGTTAAATAGGATTCCAATTTCGAAAACCCCAACAAACAGTGGATCATTACTGAGCTGACCTTTGTTGATGATGTGATACTGCAGCTATGCTTCAAAATGATTGTTAACATTTGTTTAAGAAATAACGTTCAAAATAGTTAAAGAAATAAAAACAGAAGCTTTAATAAAATATAAAGCTCCAAAATATACATTTGTTGGGTTTAAAAAATGTAAAAAAAGGTCCTATATCTCTTTGTTGCTGTTGTCTTTGTGTTTAACAGAATGAACTGATTTTCCTAATTTGCCGTAATATGTTGCATCACATTGGATTAGAATAAAAAATCCTTTAGATTTAAAGTAAACATAAGATTATTACTTGAACCACTCGTCAATGATTAAAATAAGTCAAAATGTTTAGGATTCAAAAAACCTTTCTTCAGTTAATTTGTTTACGGAATGTTGAGTTGTTTTTATTCAGAATTGCTCTTAAAACTTTCATTAAACCCTTTGTAAGAAAAGAACTTGAAGGAAATTATGTGTTTATGTTTTGTTTCCTCATGGCTTTCCAATTCAGACCTCTAATATTAATTAGCTAAAAGCCAGGCTTTGAGAAGACTCGCGAACTGCTACAACTGTAGGATGTTTCGATTTGAGTCAGAATTTCATAATTTTTTTTTATATTAAATCGTTTACTTTTATTAAAATATAAATCTTCTTTTTATTTGGATCTTTTCTTGTTATAAAAACGATGAAATACCATTTTTGTAAAATGGTTCATTTTTATTCCAAAAACCATATATTTGAAGATTATGACTATAGCGTTATTAAAAATATTGTTTCGGTTTCGAAAGATAAGTCGCTTCTATTAAAGTTTGTCCTAAGGCTTACACGTTGTTAGAAATATTAAAAAAAAATAAAAAATTTAAATTGTTGAACATATAATTATGCACATCAACATGGATTTCTACGTGGGCATGGAAAATTTCTTATTTCTAGCAACTGTAGATTTTGAATAAAATGAATCACAAAATGAGTGGGAATGGAGATAGATTCGCTTCGCTCGTCTAAATAACGAAATAACTATTCAGTCATTGATTTTCAATTATGTTTTTTAATATTTACGATGAATCTAGTACTGTTAACAAATATTTTAGGGCTTACAATATGAAATAATCTGTGTTTTTTACGATATGATGTATGATTTCGTAGTAAGGCTTACCCTGCCCAAATAGCGCCACCTTAACATTTAAATTACTGTAAGTCTGGAAATAAGGTGTATCGAAACACGAAAATTATGACCAAGAAAGTTTAATCTTCTGTTTGAAGCATACCATAATGAAACATATGATAACTTTTACTGGAGAAGTATGAGAACTCAAATAAAAAAACTTTGCAAACTGGCGTTATTAAACATTATTTGTACAAAATTACAGTAAAAAGCAACTAAATTTGACTATCTGTAAAAAATAATAAAAAAAAATCACTTGAAATTAACGCAGTCTTTCTAATCTGTAGCTAAAACAAAAGAGGAAATGTAAAAACGAATTAATTTCGGCATTTTCCGATTATAAAAGCAAAATAATAAATAATATAAAAATCTATATTTTCATGAAACATATTAGTAACTTATAAATGTCGTACGTAACCTAAAATCGTATATGTAGACCATTAACACCACCATGGCGTTAAAGCGCTACTGAGCACATGGATCGCATGATACACTTGTCTACAATTTCCGAATTTTAAAAAGAACAGTTAACTTATCTACTTAGAAGAATCTTCAAGAATCAAGAAAATATATAGTTTTATATAGTTAATCTTTGATGAACATTAAAAAATCTATATATTATCTTACGTTGATATAGTAGCAGCTTTTCAGAACCAGTCCTCGATACAAAAAGGTGGAAATATAATTTCACTCGAAAATGTTGACGGTCTGCTAATAACTCACTTCAACACTAGATGGCATGTCAATGCAAACTACTTTAGTGCAGTACCGCCATCTCTTATATTTATGAAGAATTAGATAGGTGGCGTTAAACGTATACATGGCGTTATATGGCTGAGTTACCTTACTAATTTTTGTAATCGAATTTGCTGAGAGGGGGGGGCGTTTTCTTATGTGTATGAGTGTCTGCATCAAATAAACAATGAATCATGTTTAAAGATGGAATCTTGAGTCGTAATTACTAAATTACTGCAGTTGAAGTCGAAATACTTGCCTTTTTTTTCTTTATGGTTTTAGCTTAAAGCAGGCCTGTTAATATTTCAACAATTCGAGTAAATTGAAAGAAACTTTATTTAACAACATGAAGATATATATATATGTAAATTAACGTAAGTAATACATATGAATAATGTCTATGGATTACGTCACATTTTATTTTTTATTTTTCCTACTCCTTTACTAAACTTATGACATTAATTTTGAACAACACACATTCAGATAGGTAGTGTATTTAAAAATTACCAATGTTTGGTTTATGAACTTATACATTCCAATGAATAACTAGCAAGAAAATTTCAATCACATTATCCACCATGTTTGTTTGATGAGCTTATCTTGAATGAAGGACGAGTAATTATTGTAGTTTATTAACTTTTGTTTAAGCCATCAGTTGTATCTGACCTCGGTGATTTTATGGGTAAACCCATAGAATTTTGTTTGGAAAGATACTGAGATGGTTTCCCGTTGTCTTTCTCAGGCAGCTATTATGGAATGTCTTTAGACCCGAAGAGTAAGTGGCTGGCAAACGTAAGAAAGGAAATTGAAATATCCAAGCCGGTGTCCGGATTCGAACTCAGGTTCTGAGTCATCTGTTTAGTGGGAGGCGGGCGTTTAGGCTAAGCCGAACGACTATTGGTAAATAACAGTACTTAAGTACATTATTATTCTAGGCCTATTAAATAATCAATATAATTGTATTTTTTAATTGTATTTATTTTTATTTTAAATAGATTAAATAACAATAGGATTTTGCAATGGGAGGATTATGATGATCTTAGCCGTTCAACCAAACAAAAAACGTATTCTTTTCCGGATTGGTGGGGGGGGGGGGAGTTGCAAACTTATGTACACGTCTGTTTCATGAGTTTTCATTAGTAAGTGTTATCTCTATGTAAAATGATACAATTTGTGAATTTCAAGTCATCCTATATCTTCGTTTTTTCTCCTTCCCATTTGTCTATCAATTAGTTTTTCCAATGAAGATGTTATTATTTATATCCACTCTTTGTGTTCATCCTAAGATAGTGAGATTCGTCTTCCTTATCTCTTATTTACGAAAGTGAATTTGTGTGATCAAGATTTCTGCTGTGATGATTTTGGATCTCTACCATTGGATTTCTAGTCTGATTCACTTAACAGTTTAGGAACCTTTAAATAATACTATTTATTTCTTGACTGAGAAATTATCCGATTCTTCTGACCACATTAATTCTATTAGTGTTCTTTCATCATCACGTATTCTCTATAATAGTTGTTTCTGTAAGTCCTAGATTCAAGATGTAACGAAACAAGACAACCGTGAACGCCCAAAGGAACCGAGCACAGTAGATGTACTTAATGCGTCTACACCTCAAGCGAACAAGGCTGATGTGTTAATGTTTGAATGTGTGGTTCTGTCCATAAATTTCCTAACTATGCGTGTTGTGTTGAGTATCATAGCCTTCTGGAGTTGTGCATAAGTGTTGTTTTTATGAAGTCCTAGTGTGCTGAGGCTGTGGTGCAATGTGTGAGGCACCAGACCAGTGGCGGACAGGACGATGGGTACAACACGTACTTCGTCCTGCCTCCACTGCTTCTGGAGCTCGTGTGCTAGATCGGTGTATTACTGATCTTATCTGCGTGAGTTTTCTACATAATTCTTGCTGATAGGCAATGCAATATCAATAAGATAGGTCTGTTCGTTTACCTTATCAACAAGTGTGATGTCAGGTCTGTTGTGACGTATAGTTTTATCTGTGTGAATGGGGCGGTGCCAGTACACCTTATGTGAGGTGACTCTAGTACGCTTTGTGGTATGTACTTGTAGTATGGGACCGTCTGAATAAGTGAGTGTTTGTGTGCTAGCTGTTGATGAACGATCGACGCTACCTGATTGTGTCGGTGGAGGTAATCTGCTTGAGAGAGAAGGGGACAGCCTGATATTATGTGGTCGATCGTCTCATGAGTAGTGTGGCATTTCCTGCATCTGTCGTCATGTGTTTTTGCATCGTGTAGAATGTGTTTCTTTTAGTTGCGTGTGGGGATGACTTGGTCTTGTATCGCGATCATGAACCCTTCGGTCTCCCCAAACAGCTCACCACTCATCAGCCATCTGTTCGACGCTTCCATGTCGACATGAGGCTGGCTGAGTTCGTGGCGATTTCTGCCTTGGAGTTCCTTACGAGCCCATGATTCACGCAGTTGCTGTGTGTGGATGTCGGGGGTGGTGAGGGTTAGAGAAGGGTTTGCGAGGTCCAGGGGTGTGAGGAGTGTGTCAGGCTTGACAATGGCTGAGTGGAGTGAGGAGTGTTGTGCTCTTTGGTGAAATAATTATTATTATATTGTATAATTGGGAATGATAAACTCATGTTATTATTAAGTTATATGATGGAAACGTGATTGCGTTAATATGGTATTGAAAATGATAAACTCATGTTATTGTTGCAAAGAAGGCTTGAAAAAGCAAAATGATAAAATTCTGCGAAATATCGGCTGAAAAAAAAAGAAGATTTTCAAAGATATGCACTCATTAACAAAAAAAACGACGACCTAGAAGGAGTTGTCCGATGGAGACAAAAATTGGTGGAGAGGAAGATTATATACAGAATAGAAAATTATTAAAATTTCAGACAAAGTGAATGATTTATTTCAGAGTTACAGAGCTACAAAGTAACGAGCTTTATAAGGTGTTGACCCACCTCTACCCTGAATGCAAGCTGCCACACGACGTGGCATAGAGTGATAAAGCTCCCTCATGGTCTCCTCCGGTTTTTCTTGCCAAATTTGCTCCAATTGTCGGGCTAGGTCATCCATATTCCTTGGTGGATGCAGTCGCCTTCCCATCATATCCCAGACATGCTCGATTGGAGAGAGATCTGGGGATCTGGCTGGCCAAGGAAGTGTTTCACAAGCTGCAAGACAGGTCATAGCGACACGTGCCGTATGTGGTCTGGCATTTTCTTGCTGAAAATTAAGGCCAGGGTATTGCAAAAGGAATGGTAGCAAAACAGGTCTCAGAATGTCATTGACGTATCGCTGTGCTGTAAGTGTTCCACTAATGACGACCAAAGGGTTGCAGCTATCAAGGGAAATGGCATCCCAGACCATAACTCCTGGTTGAGGGCCTGTGTGGCGTGCAATTGTGAAAGCAGGATCGGCACGCTGCCCTGGGCGTCTCCAGACACGTCTGCGACGATCGTCAGGACACAGTTGGAAGAGGGATTCGTCGCTTAACGCTATACGTCCCCAGTCACCATCATTCCAACCGAATCGAGCCAAGCACCACTGTAATCTGGCCCGACGGTGTGCAGACGTGAGTGGCAGGTGGCGTAGCGGTCGGTACGAGCGTAAATGGCGCTCTCTCAGCCGTCTGTGAATGGTCATGGTGGACACTCGTGTGCGGGCCGCACGTCTGATGGTTGATAACGATGATTCAGGCGCTGGGACAGCTGATCTTTCAATCACTCTATCCTCCTGCTCTGCTGTGGCCCTAGGTCGACCGCTACCTTCATGACGCTGAAATCTGCCATTCTATCAGCATCTTCTAATCGCCGCATCACTTCGACCCATATGACGAGCGATTCTCCGATATGCCCAATCTGCCTCTTTCAATCCAATGATACGACCTCTTTCAAACTCTGACAATTGCACGTAATGAGCTCGAATCCTGCGGCGAGGCATTTTTTCAGTTGTTGAAAGGTATCCTAACTCGCAATGCAACAGAAATTTTTACCATCAGATTGAGAATCGCTTCTTATATCCACCTGCTAAGTGCGCAGTTCCGATGCGCTGTCGCCCTCGCTATTCATTCATTGGACACCAAAGTTTAATCATTTGCATGGGCGGTCCCAATGTCTTTCCATACGAAATTTCATTACAATCGGACAACTCCTTCTATGTCGTCGTTTTTTTTGGTAATGAGTGTATATTGTTATGTATTATTTATCTAACTGGAGAAATTAAGAATGAAGAATATAACTCACAGTGATTAATTTTAATTTTTACTGCTAAATGCTAATAATTCTGGTATCTTGTTTATCATCGCCTTGAAATTCTGTAAAAATATCACATCACTAGTCTACATCAATGAAATAAATTTTGACAGATAAATCAAGTTACCAAAAGATTCAATTTTGACTCAATAAAACGTAAACATACAATACAAAATTTTTTTTTTTAATAGTCCCAAGTATGGAAATACAAATTCTATTTACCTTATCTATAAGCAGCAATATAAAATTAATATTACTTAATGTAAATTTTGTTTGGAATGATCAAGCTCAGAATTACAATTATAATAAAAGTGTATATCTAAACAAATAAAAATTCTAAATTCAAGTTATCAAATTACATGATTTTATTTATAGGCCTGCATAGCTTATGGAACAACAGCATCCAAACATTTCAAGAATTTCATATATATAAATATATGATGTGTTACAATGTGAATATTTTATTTTAATACATGAAAAATTTAAAGGACATTAATAACTAATTGAGTTTACAAAAGTTATGACTATTTGGGCACATTATCTAAAAATTCGTTTCTCAACAAAACATCTGCTATAACTTTTCTAGCAGTCCTTCTCTGAGTAAAAGTAGGAAAAAAAAGATCTTCTGGACTTGTTTTTTTTATTATTATTATATAAATTGTGTATTACTATATTCACAACAAAAGCTGTGGATATAATAAACCAGCCCGTTTCATTTTTCTTATAAATATTGTTGCATTATCGTGATCTATTTCTGTATCCGGACAAAATTTAATTTAAATATTCACACTATTTTTAGTATTGAATATCCACAATAACCTGAAATGTAATAACACACAACTTATTTTTGATCTCTTGACATGTCATCATCAATTACATAAATATCAATAAATTAGTCATAATTATCCTGAAGACTCAGGATGATGAAAAGATGAAAAGATTCCAAGGAGCAGTCAGAACAGGTTCACTTTCCCTTTTGTTAAATTAGGAAAATAGAAATAATATTGATGAAAAAAAATCGTTTCTGCTGTGTATCGTATCTCCTCTTTCCTCTTTAATAAATCAAGATGATGTTTAAGAGATCCTATGAGATAATTAGGATTAACACATCCTTCCACTATAATCAAGTACTGTTGAATGGTCCGTTGGCTTAAAATCTGTCCTTGGAATAGCGAAACCCATTTCTTTTTCAGAGCGGTATCTATTAGGAAACGAAATGGGTTGAGTTTCAGGTCATTTTGACAGTTTCCATGGCAGTTAGGAAAGCAGCATTTTTTTACCATAATTAGTTCATTTGGATGAATCTATGCTTTCAGAAAACTCCTTTCTTTCGAAAAATAAGTAAATCACATACAGTAAGCAAGAGTGTATAATACTGCGGTGCTAGCAGTCACGGTAAAAATTCAAATGCCTCCTATTTTTTTAAGATTAAATATCTCACCTTCAGCACTTGACATTTACATTTAAAGTTTGAATAAACTCTCACACATACAAAATAGAGAACCAAAATAGAGAGTTGCTTTTCAGATTTCAGTGCTTCCACAACAGCATTTCATAAAGGTTTCTTAATTTTCATGAGATTCCTTTCTAAGAAAACTGGAAGGCTTCATTTTTGCTCCAAATGCTTGAATTAAGATCGTTTTTCTATACTTTACCTTTTAGAAACCGAGTAGGATGATATTCCAGATGTACCTATGAAAGAAGGAGACAATTACTAATCAATGCAACTAATTTCATCACAGATATTACGTAATAGTCTTTTTAGAACATTGTAAGGTTTTATTTTCTTGAAGTTTATTATTGTTCGTCTTTCATTAAGAATTAGTATCAACATTGCATTCTTTGAAGAAGTTTTGAATGTTTTCTGGAATCTTTGTTCAATTTACTGAGGCTATTCCGAACTGTTCCCAATTGTTCTCTTCACTCATTACTACAGTTTGAGTTATTTTGAGGGTGGACAGAAGTAATCATTAAAACGTAATAGACTAAATTTTGCTACTTTAATACAATTAATTATTACTTGAGAAATAAATAATTTAATAAATAAATAATATAGTGAACTATAATAAAATCAATAAATAAATACTGATAAACATAAGTTATCATAAATAAATACAGGATGTCCCAGAAGGAAAGGTCAAACATCTGGAAGTTTTAGCACTGGTAATTCTAAAGTAGAAGTTTATATAATAAAAGCATGTGTCTTATTTCAAACTTTTAACCAGATAGAGCTATTTCAATGTAAAGAGCTATTTCAATGTCCATATTTACAAGTATTAGTTTCCGCAGGAAGCAACGTCACTATCACCAGACGCTCAAAACGCAATGTTCTCACATTAGTATCAAAGTGCATTAGTGTTGTCGGTGGACAACAATTAGAATATCGCCTAGAAAATCTGAAGATCACTGCGTTTTAGTTTTCATCCCATTTGTTTCAATATAAGCTGTCCCACATTCACTTTATCTAGAACCTGCTAATCCAAACAAAGAAGGCTGCATCGTCGAGCTCTGTTTCTAACTGAAAAAAAGATTTCCTACTATTTTGATGAATCAAATTTCACTGATACAGGATCTGAATACCTGCCTTCAAATGGCAGCTCCTTCAGCAGTCACTGTGAATCAGAATAGGAAATTCCAAAAGAATATGTAAGTTAATACGATAATGAGAGTTAGAATGTTTTACAGGAAATCTTATGCTATAATAAACAAAATATTAAAAATATTAAATATTTTAAAAAATACATAAAAATAATATTTATTAACATAGATTTTTAATATCGCAAAAATATTTCATAAATATTACATTACTATTTAGGTGCTATTAGGAAAACCAAAAGCCAATCGTTATTAGTTGCAACTGTTGCGGACAAAACAAAACTGGATGATCTTGAGCTTATTTGATTTCAAAACTGGATGTATTTGATTTCGAAGGGACGATTGTCCATGTGTTCCCACAAGTTATTCAAACCGTGTTGCCATCGGACGGGATTTTGCACAAATCGAGAACACTACCAGAAGACATTACCAAAATGTTTATAACCAAGTCAATGGGCAGAGCTTATTCTAGAAAGTTCTAAAACAGATAAATTACAAGTCCATGGAGTCACAGGATTTTTGAGATGTCTGCTTTGCAGCATGCAATCAGTAGAAACTGTCGTCTTGAAGATGGAATGCCATCAGTAACATGTGTCTATTCAATTTCAGCAATGAGAGCCGCAACACCAAGAAGGTCGGGACTACTTATTCCTTCGATAGAAAAGGTTACTCTTTACAGACAAGGACGCAGATGTAAAACTAAACCAGCAAATTAAGCCTAAGTACACTAGCAGAAGACCTATTGAAAAATTTTTTTTGGATATTATGGCTTGCCTGCAATGGATTCTCCCATACTATGCAAGATTGTATGATGAATTACGTTCCTCAGAAGAAAAGGATGTTAGTTTTTTTGAATAAAGAGGAGAACTAAAGGGTCTGGGCCGATCCTGAATGTTTCATAGAAGGTGCCAAGTTTGTGTAAAACATGCTAAGCCACCTGCGTTTTCTTTTATATGGTCAGATTTTGAATTTTTTAATGTATTATTACAATGGAAATCTTGTAATCAAATTTTGTTGAGCAAGAAATGGTCTTCATTTTTGAGTGTAAGAACATTAGATTATCAAAGTCAGTTTTATTATTTTATTAGATTTATTTTATTAGATTATCAATCAATTATGATTTTTAAACAGAAAAGAAGTTTCTGATAGTTAACATGTTTTTCTCCCGAATCCTTCAAATTAGTCTCAAGACTAATACTATTCAAAGAGTTTGTTCTAAGTTCAATGTAAGTCCACGCATTGAACAATAAAATAGAAACTTTCTTCATAAAACATGAAGTTTTTATCTTGGATTGTCAAGAATTAAAAGTTTCTTTAATTGTTTACTTGTAATATGTGTGTGTATTCATAATATAATATTCATTCATTCCAATGAATGAATAGCCAGAGCTACAGCGCATCGGAACTGCGCACTCAGCAGGTGTATATAAGAAGCGATTCTCAATCTGATGGTCAAAATTGAGCATTGCGAGTTAGGATACCTTTCAACGACTGAAAAAATGCCTCGCCGCAGGATTCGAGCTCATTAGGTGCAATTGTCAGAGTTTGAAAGAGGTGGTATCATTGGATTGAAAGAGGCAGATTGGGCAAATCGGAGAATCGCTCGTCATATGGGTCGAAGTGATGCGGCGATTAGAAGATGCTGGCAGGAATGGGTGGACAGTGGCAGATTTCAGCGTCATGAAGGTAGCGGTCGACCTAGGGCCACAGCAGAGCAGGAGGATAGAGTGATTGAAGATCAGCTGTCACAGCGCCTGAATCATCGTTATCAACCATCAGACATGCCGCCCGCACACGAGTGTCCACCATGACCATTCACAGACGGCTGAGAGAGCGACATTTACGCTCGTACCGACCGCTTCGCCACCTATCACTCACGTCTGCACACCGTCGGGCCAGGTTACAGTGGTGCTTGGCTCGATCCGGTTGGAATGATGCTGACTGGGGACGTGTAGTGTTTAGCGACGAATCCCGCTTCCAACTGTGTCCTGACGATCGTCGCAGACGTGTCTGGAGACGCCCAGGGCAGCGTTCCGATCCTGCTTTCACTATTGCATGCTACACAGGCCCTCAACCAGGAGTTATGGTCTGGGGTGCCATTTCCCTTGATAGCCGGACCCCTTTGGTCGTCATTAGCGGCACACTTACAGCACAGCGGTACGTCGACGACATTCTGAGACCTGTTTTGCTACCCTTCCTTTTGCAGTACCTGGCCTTATTTTTCAGCAAGATAATGCCAGACCACATACGGCACGTGGTTGCTATGACCTGTCTTGCAGCTTGTGAAACACTTCCTTGGCCAGCCAGATCCCCAGATCTCTCTCCAATCGAGCATGTCTGGGATATGACGGGAAGGCGACTGCATCCACCAGGGAATGTGGATTATCTAGCCCGACAATTGGAGCAAATTTGGCAAGAAATACCGCAGGAGATCATCAGGGAGCTTTATCACTCTATGCCACGTCGTGTGGCAGCTTGCATTGAGGGTAGAGGTGGGTCAATACCTTATTGAGCTCGTTACTTTGTAACTCTGAAATAAATCATTCAATTTGTCTGAAATTTTACTCATTTTCTATTCTGTACATAATCTTCCTCTCCACCAATTTTTGTCTCCATCCGACAACTCCTTCAAGTCGTCGTTTTTTTTGTTAATGAGTGTATTTCAAATGAAAATATCACAATGACTAATCTCCTAAAGATAAATATAGCTCAGTACTCAAAGCACACGAAGAAGCAGAACGTCTTTGTCTTGATATTAAACGTTTTTGTCATATGGCCTAAGAATTTATTTACTTCAATTCAAAAGGAATTTGTTCCTAGGCTGCCTAACGACATTTTAAGGATATTTATATAACAACTTTATCAGGATACATTAAAAGTCGTAGGATTCTAGTAACTCCATTAGACTTTAACGAATTCCCTTACGAATTTCTTAAGCCAGATCGAAACTTCCAGATCAAGAAATTCTATAATTTTTCTCCATAATTATTTTTATTGAATGGCGAAATGCATCCAAAGTATTTGAGTTTTTAATTTAAGTTAATTTTAAGGTACGGTATAAGATTTGTACGATGGAGTTTGATTTCGTATATTTTTGGAAGAAAATGGTGGAAATATTTACAATATATTCAGTAAATTATATATTTTCAATGCTGTATTTTCTAATTGTCAAAAATACTAGTGCAGAAATTGAGATCTGAGTAATATTAAGTATCAATACTGTAAACTTAAGTATCAAAACTTTATTTTAGTTATGTTTCCATTATTCTTCAGTTGGAACTGCTTCAAGAAATGTTTTTGTCATATGTTCAGTTTGTTTATTAATACACAATATTAATAGCAGTAATTGTTATAAGAAAATATTTGAATTCCTTTATCCTTGTAAAAACTAAATTTCCCGCAAATTTCTGTCAGAAACACCAGTAAATCAAAAGGATAGATAAAAATAAGTTCACTTCTTGCAAATGTATCCTCTATAATACAGCGACACAATGAGCCACATCAAAGTACAGTATAATGACTGAAAACCACTTCTCACTCTTCCTTTGCAGCTAGTTATTTTAATTAATACAAATACACAAACAAATTATTATTATTATTATTATTATTATTATTGTTATTCTTATACATGTGTTTATCTCAGACAAAGTCCGGAAGCCTTGTAGGCGGAGAAATTCATCTCAAGCCATCTGTTGTAGAAACCTACGGGTGATATGACATGTTTGTAATAATACACTTTTCTGAATATTTCTGACAAGATTTTGTTGCAGCCCAATTATTTCTAAATTATCAATAAAATTCTTTGAAACAATTCCGGTCGCCGATATCACCAATGGTACTGTTTGAATTCGTTGCTGCTTCCATAGTCGCTGTATTTCAATCGCCAGATTTTCATATTTTGTACATTTTTCAATTTCAGTTCTGGAAATGTTTTGGGACAGTGGGACAGAAATTTCAACTATTGATGTTTGTTTCTCCACTTTATCAACCAAAACAATATCCGACGATTGAAGTCAACAGTATTGTCAGTAACAATCGGTTTATCCCAGTAGAGGAGATACCGTTCTGTTTCAAGAACTGGATCCGGCTTGTACTTATAGTATGGCGGGGCAGAAGATGTTTTTGTTGTTGTTGTTGTTTGTTGGTGTTTTAATGGCGCAAAAGCAGCAGTGGCTAAGCTGCGCCAAGAAAGGTAAAATTCAGAACATTGGAAAAGCAAAATAATCGAAGTAAATCAAGATAAAATGGGCAAAAACAAGGAAATAACTGTTAATTATAAAAGAGAGGCAAAGCCACATTGAGAAATGAAGCGGAAAACTGCGGTAACAGCTCATTATCATTCAAAAGTAAGGAAATATGAAAAGGAACGTGAAATTTAAAAAGAGGATAAAAGCACTGACGATGATGTTGATTAAAAGCAGGACAGTCAATTAAAATATGATGAATAGTTAAAATAACATTGCACGTAGAGCACAGGGGAGGTGGACGATTGAGCAGTAAATAGCTATGTGTGAGTCTTGTATGCCCGATCCTCAGACGCACCAGAAGAACATCCTTCTGACGAGTTGGAAGCAGCCGATAGGTAGGAGAGGATAATAAAGGACTGACAAGACGAAGTTTATTGCCGTGAAGATCATCCCATTCGTGTTGCCAGGCAGCTCGGAGACGAGTACGTATAAGAGCATTGATTCAGAGGGAGGAGTGGAGATCCGTCGCAGTGGGAGACCAGCAGCAGATTTGGCGAGAGAATCAGCGTGGTCATTGCCGACAATACCGACGTGGCCTGGAATCCAGCATAAAATAATCGTGCAATGTTGAAAATGTTGTAAGAAATCTAAAATGGATAAAACAAAAGGGTGAACCTTCACTGTGTGACTGCACAGTGCCTGCAGAGCACTCTCAGAGTCACTATAGATAAGAGTTTTGGGAAACTTTTCCTGAAATGCATACTTTAAGGCTAGGAAAATGGCATAAAGCTCAGCAGAGAACACCGAAACCTCCGAAGGAAGATGAACAACTTTCCTGAAAGTGGCAGTATAAAAGGCGGCTCCAACATAAGATGCGCCTTTAGATCCATCGGTGTAAAAAATGTTGAAGTCAGAATGACGGGACAAATGGTCCCGATGCAGATTCTGAAAGACTGTGGAGGACGTATTGATTTTTGCAAAATTACGAAGCGAAAAATCACAGGTTGGGAGGTGATAGTTCCAGTGTGCTGATGGTAAAGCAGGTAAAGTGGCAATGTTAAGATCAGTGAGATGTAGTGTAGTAAGCCAAGTCGGCACCCGATGTCCAAACGGTGGGATAATGGAAGGACGATTGGTAAAAATTTGTCGCTGACGGGGACGCGGGGCAGAAGATAAAATTCCAAATGTGAGAGCTAATTGCTGGTGAATAATTTTAGCAAATTGGTTGTGTCGATTCAAATAATATGAATTTGCCAGCATCGAGCAGCCTCCAATTATGTGATCTATAGTTTCCGAAGCTGAATGGCATTTTCGGCAAGAGTCGTTGTCCAATGTTTTGGTAATAAACTTCTGATGATTTTTTGTGCTTATCACCTGATCTTGAATGGCATTAATAAATCCTTCCGTTTCTGGGTGAAGGTAGCCACTCGTTAGGTATTGTATCGAAAGACTCTTAGTCGCCTGTTCTTCGTTTAACATTGTAGGGTATTTTCCATGTAAACCTTTTCCTTTCCAGGTATGTATTATATCGCCAAGAGAAACAGGAGTGTATGGCATTCTTATCTGACAAATTTAGAGGAGTGTAGTTATTGTCAATGGACGCAATGCAATTGAGATAAATCTTTGTAGATTTTAAGAAATAGTCTCTAAGTTTTTGTACTTGTGTTTGGCATAATCTAGAAATGTTTAATAATCCTCTACCTCCCTCTCTTCGTGGTATGTACAGACGGTCAACTGAGGATTTAGGATGATGCATTCGAAATTTGGTAAATAATGTCCTAGTCTTTCTGTCCAAGGCTTCAAGATCAGAGTTGCTCCATTACAGGATTCCAAAACTGTATGTTAACGTAGGCACAGCCCAACTATTAATCGCCCTTATTAAATTTATAGAATTTAGCTTAGTGTTGAGTAATTTGGTGAGTCGATCAATATAAGTTTTCTTAAAATGCTCCTTCAATTTAGTGTGACAAAATTTTGAATTTTGGTCAAAACCAAGATATTTATAAGTATCTTGTGATGTTAAAACCCTGATTAGAGTGTCAGCGGCCGAATTCCCAGAATTATCCTGCTTCTCTCTTTTAATCGTAACAACTCCACATTTGTCAAACCCAAACTCCATTTTAATGTCCATGCTAAAAATTTTTGTTGTTTCAATTAAACTATTTAATTTGGAAGAGTTTCCACCAAAAAGCTTAATATCGTCCAAATACATGATATGGGTAATTTGACACTCTTTATTCTTTACATCCATCTTGTAACCAGCAGTTGATTTACTTAGAAGAGTAGAGAGAGGAGCAAGGGCCAAGCAGAACCAAAGCGGACTGAAAGAGTCCCCTTGGAAAATACCCCTAGCTATTTTCACATGAGGAACAGACGTGTTACCTAGTTTAACAGTCGTAGACCAATTGGATATACATAAGCGTAGGAAATTAACTATGGATGGGTCTCATTTGTAAATTTCCAAAACCTTAATTAACCAATCGTGCGGAACCGAATCAAAAGCCTTTCTATAATCAATGTAACAAACTGACAGGTTGCGGTGTTTATCTTGCACTTGCTTTAACAAAATGGCATCAATAGTTAATAGGTCTTTACAACCAAAAGAGTTTTTTGCACACCCTGCCTGTTCCCAAGGTAGGAGGTCATTTTCGCGGCAGTGTGAATAAATTATTATTATTATTATTATTAATATTATTATTAATATGAATTTCTTTTGTTTCAATTGTTTTCTTTGTAATTGTAAATCCTGTTTGTAATGTCTCACTTAAGTATTTTGTTCAATTTACTACCAATGTCCTTAATATTTATTGTTACTAGTTCTTACTGTACTCGACAAAAATAAGCTAAACATAGGTAACTTTAATACACATATGTAATAATTATATATAGAGTTAAATAAGAAAATTATTTTAACTTTTAAATCATGTTACTGCCTAATTTAAAATTTTTGAAAATTATCACCTAGCGGTCTACTTGACAAAAATCACTTGTAAAAACAATACTTTGTAAGTAATTTGATATTTTTTAACAATATATTCAAAATTAATTAAATATTTATTAAAATTGCCAACCATTGAGACACTTATTTACAGTTAAAAGT
>JAFIDM010001028.1:8966818-8979859 GCA_023159025.1 Thereuonema tuberculata
TAATTAATTTTTTAAATTTGTGCCGAATTAGTTGATTACTTATTATAACTGAAGTTTTTACCGGTCCCTAGTTTACAGCTTGCCTGTAAAACATAGGGGACCGCTCTTGCTTTTGTGCTTGCTGTAATGGCCAAACGGTTAGAGATATTAGAAAGAAACCTTCACCATTGTGTTCAGAATCAAAACGTAGGTGACCACTTTAAAAAAATCAGACCTCTCGGACCACTCGGGCCGGATGTTGGGGGTCAAAAGTGGTCGCTTCCGATAAAAAGGAAAACAACGATAAACGTCCTCCCAATATCGACCTTTCTGAACACATTTTGTTTATAAAATTGTGCATATTATGGGGCCGCTTTGCACTGTCTAAAAGTATTACTTTATCTAATTTGTTTTTAATAAATAAAACAACATGTAAAAACATGTAAGAATGATTTTCTACGATCAAACAATGTTAAATATTTCAAATAATGAAATATCTGGGCTACAATGACGTATTCCCCTACTGTTGAGTAGCGAGAAAGCGGCTATCCCAGAGTTCAATGGGGTAACAACTGAAGCTGTGGAATTATGTAAAAATTGAGGTTTTATGAACTCTCTGATAAATTTTGACGCATGAACTTCATGCATTTCAGTGTAAACTTCATTTATGTGTGGAAGAAAATTTCAATGCGCTGATAATAATTGTGTAATCGCGGTCCGTCCTGCTGAAGTGGGGAAAATAGTAGAGCGCCATGTTTACAAATGGGCGTGACGTCACGAATAAAGTGTTCCAATGCTGCATTGTGATTGGTTATTTCTCCGACTCTGCTTATAAATTTACAAAGATCCGTACAATTTTTGCCTATGATTAGCTTTACTGAAAATAAAACAAGATTAAACACAAGGAAAAGCCGGTTTCATATTGTATACAACCTTGTTTCATTTTTAACCACTTTCTGTGTGACAGAACGTAACTTATATTTTCTTAGACCTCTACAAGTCGTAATGGTTCGAATTACGTATTACTCATGTCTGTATGACTTATAGTTTTGGGCCGTAGAGGTGGCGACGGATGAAGAACTTAACCTTAGAAGCTGCCCTTTATTTTCAGTTGTATCTAGATGCTCTTACTACAAGGGTGAAGTACATAACTATGGAAAAAATGTACCAGTGAATGAAACAAGATATTATAAATTTTTTACCATGTTTTGGGTTATAGGAAATGACATAAAAATCGTCAGTGTAGTTTGCTTCATTGGCAACACAGAGAAAAATAAACAAAAAAGAAAAATAGTTGAAAATCAAATACAGTATTAAAATAAATTTTCTGCACTAAATTATTAGCAATTTATTTTTGACTTCCATTGTATTCCTTAATTTTAATACATAGCTTTAATCAGCAAATTAATAACCGCAAGCGAAGTAACTTATTTATCAGGATATTTAAAAAAAAAAAAAAAACTGTTATTTTCCAAATCATCTGCTGCGTTGTTGGTTTGAAGGAAGGATTCTTCATTTGTCCAATTAGAGGTTATTTTCAGACAAATTATTACGTATTGGAAAAGCTTCAATATTATTCATCTTAGGCTCTCTGTTTTGAATGTCTGATGAATTTATTGAAACTTTCCATGTAAATGTCAATAGTAAATTAATATTGAAGTAAATAAACAAATATGAAAAAATAAAGCAATTTAGAATTCATTTTTTATTAACAAAGTTTAGTGCTTTCAATTATCATTAGCTTAGGCATTTCTTACCTTCTTTTTAAAATTTAAATAAATATAATAAAAACAAAAAACACAAGTCTTTCGCGTTCTATTCCTAGTGGCGCTGTATCACCTCTAGCTTTTATTTGCTGTGCTTTTAGAGCACAGTTGAAATGTGAACTGAGCACGCGCTAAAGTGGCACCAACAAAAACACCGAACGCAATTGATTGATGGCGGATGGATGAAATACGACCATTTTTTTAAATTGTTTGTACGGTTAGCAAAGTTAAAAACAGTTAATTTACATCATTTGCATTTATAATCGGGTTCATTTGTTATGAAAAAAATATCAAATTCACGTTGAAATTGTCAAGATAATAAAAAGGACGTTTTTTGTAATATACTGCAGTAGAATGGATGAGATGATAAATTGGGATTGGGAGAATTATCTTTTTCATAAAATCAAAAAAAAGATACTTTTTAAAATGTCACTATTTTATGATACCAGAGCAAAAATAACTGAGACGAGCCTTAAAATATCAAAAAAAGCAAAAAACACACACAAAAAAAAAAACAAAAGCCAAAAAGAAAACAAGAAAAAGAACAACCCAGCAGTTGAAAGGGAGGGTGATTCGCGAAACGATGCATGCTGGGCCCATGAATTCACCCAATAAAAAAATTAGTGGAATTAAAATATGATTAAAAAATTCATAGTAATATATAGTTAAATCAAGTCTAAATTCATTTCGTTAAGTAATGGAACGCGATATGGTTGCAATGAAGTTTACAAGATAATGAAACAGCTAACAAATAATACACGCTATGATAATAATTAATATTAATATATTGTGATGAGTTTTATATTTGTACTTATCCTATGTATTTTATCTTTTACTTATTCAGAATCACTTGTATTATTTCAAATCCCAACCGTTAACGGTTATTCCTGTTCTGTTTATTTTTAAATCCCAACGGTTGGAGGGGCTCCCATCATGCACCTTAAATTTAAATCTTTCCGTTAATTTCTGTTATCATTTAAAAGTACCAATCACTTTAAAGCCCACCAGCCAATCAAATCTCATGTAAATAAACTTATATAAACCCTTGCACACTTGTTAATAAAGAGAGAACCTGTTCCGATCTTGCTGTAGTCTATTTCTTTCCTGACTTATTACACGAACCAGGGCAACGAATAAATCACCACAATATCTTCTAAATTTCCTGATCTCAAATGTGTTGCGAAGAATGTAGGAGCAAAAAACAATATGACCGAAAGTTCTTGGAAAATTTTCCAGGCGAAAATTTTATCTAAAAAAATACAAAAAAGTTTTTTACAAGTTTCAATCAGCAAATCTAATAGCCGATAACTATAGCGAAAAAGATCCAATACAGTTAAGATTTGCTATTCAATTACTTCAGGATAAGATACTATCAAACTTTTCTGTAGCATTAAAAGCAAATCAAACTAAATTATATACATTTT
Source organism: Thereuonema tuberculata (assembly GCA_023159025.1). NCBI lineage: Eukaryota > Metazoa > Arthropoda > Chilopoda > Scutigeromorpha > Scutigeridae > Thereuonema > Thereuonema tuberculata. Next base: position 8,969,988 of record JAFIDM010001028.1, read on the forward strand.
AAGCATAGAATACTACGAACAAACATTGGCACAGCCACATTTTAAGAGATTAACCAGATATGCCTAGTATCCTACATATACGACAGTAACACAGTTGTTATATTTTTAATAATTGTGTTAGTTCTTCTTTTGCCCAAGAGAAGACATTAGTCACCAGTGCTTTAGTAGACACAGAGCAAATAATGCAAACTTAAACATGTTTAGCATTATTGTTTCAGTTTGTTTAGCTAACATTTGGTTCAATTGTGACTTAGTGAAAAATGGCTTCAGCTTATATTCTGAAGATGGAAAAATAAGTATTTCGTGTATAATGGTTAATGTTATGAGTTATTTATTGATTGGAAGAAAACATATAAATCATGATGTAGTTGTAGAAAAATAAGCAAATTTTTCAGTTTCTATATTTGAGATTAGGGTTTGAAACCTTGTATTATATATGTAGGACACTAGATAAATGCACCACATATAGATACCTAAAGTGTGTATACAGATTTTGTTCATTTTGTCGAATTGTATATTTATGAATGGCTGTATTTCAAATATTTCAAGTTTCCAAAACAGTACCAACACATATGTAATTGTTTTTATTGCAGTACATTCATATTCAATCATATTTTGAGCTATTGGAGTGTGTATTTTGAGCTATGTACAGGACGATCAAGAGATAGACATTTTCATCCAGTCACCAAACAATACCATTGAGGATTCAACAGATTAGGACTCTGGTGATAAAGATGCTGTCACTATAAGCAACCTAGCTGGATCACAACTTGTAATACCTTCTGAATTTTCACAAATTGATTGCATCAACGAAGACGAGAAAAAGTGTATAGATATATACCAATTTAGAGATTACGGGGGCTGCCCCGTAAGATAGGGCTTCAAAATATAGGTCTCTGCAATTTGGAAGGATCCTTTCCAAGGCAAATCTACCACTATAAATTCTATTTATAAAGATTTTGGTCTGGGGCAGCTATTGTTTCTTCAGTACTGTGATATTTTGATCTCAGCTGGTGAATTCCTCTATCACTTATACGTCGACAACTTTCTGGGGGAGGCCTTCCTTAGCTGAAGAGACTGAAAAACAGAAGTGTAAGGGCATCATGTCTAATACGCGAAAATCGCATTGTGAAATACCCCTAGGAGGATAGTACTGTTATGAGGAAAAACTGACTGAGACACTTTTTATTTCAAAACACATGCAGAAAGAAGCTTGATTGTCATGAATTGGAACAACAACAGAATTGTCACAGCGACATCTAAAAATATTGGAATCCATCCACTCCATCAAGTTACATGTTTCTCCCAAAAGGTAAAAAAGTGATAATTTCTCAGAACCACCTCATATAATGAGTATACCCTTACTATAATACCCTATATTTTCCTAGCGTCTATTTATGTAGGACGGCCCTTTTCTTGCAAATGGCCATTCCATTTTTCGTATATTGGGGACTATTATGAACTAATAATACAATATATCTTAAAAATTAAACAAAACAAAAATAATTCAGGCATATCAGGCTATCAAGAATTGTCGTATACTTTAGGCGGATGCATAAAACCAAAAACAAACAAAGGAGACCTCTATCTACTGTACAAAGCAGATTTTAAGTTCCCTTAACAACTCACTACATAGAAACTTACAGAAAAAAAGCGGATATATACAGAACAGGAAAAAAAATTAAATAAACAAATTCATAAGTGCTCAAACACACACACATGCATACATTTATCAATGCATACATGCAGACATTTATCAATATTCATACAAATACATATATACATATACCCATATATACCTATATAAAACCAAAGACCACAAACACTTAATATAGAACGGGCATTGCAAAAAAAAAAAAAATTACCATAGGTTCAAATCACTCCTATGGACGGGTATGATTTGGTCGGCAGGGGCCCACCCCGAACAGCTCAGCAGACCGCCAAAGGCCCTATCTACAAAACCGGATACAGATCGAACCCCACTCTCCCTATTGACTCATCCAAGGGTGCAGATTCAAAAAAAAATGTTAAGCAACTAAAATCAAGATATGAAAAAAAACCATCACAAACTAAAATATGTTCCAAGATGTAATAAAGAGGTCTTCACGTTTGGTGGCCACTACCAAAAGACAGAAGTAAAAGTAAAAATATAGGCCTTCCACCCTCATGTTATCAAATGTATCTTAAAATTAAACATAGCTCTTCTAATAAAGAAGAAAAAAATAAATATTAAAAATAACAACAATCCAGTAACCCATAAACAATATCCAGTAATTAGGAATAAAGTTTAACGTGCATAATATTAAAAAAATCAGAAATGCACAAGAGTAAAAAGAAAGAATTGCACTCTTAGCTATCATGGACGGGAAATTGGGACGGCCGTTTCTGCCTTATTAGGCGTCTTCAGCCATTTTTACCCTTCGTGATAAGCCTAGAGTGCGTGCAACGGTTAAGGATCCCACCTCCGCAACCCGCAAGTGGTACCTCAACCAAACAAAAACAAGAATAACAAATAACAAAAATATATAAATTACAATAAACTCCTTGTTCTGAAACTATCAGGCTCAAAGGGATTTAATATGGGCAAAGAAAATAAGCCCAAAACAAGAATATAAATAGGAATAAAGTTTAACGTGCATAATATTAACTAAAAAAAAAAAAAAATCAGAAATGCACAAGACTAAAAAGAAAGAATTGCACTCTTAGCTATAAGGCAGAAACGGCCGTCCCAATTTCCCGTCCGTGATAGCTAAGAGTGCAATTCTTTCTTTTTAGTCTTGTGCATTTCTGGTTTTTGTTTTTTTTTTTGTTTTTTTTTAGTTAATACCCAGTAATTAATCAGTAAAATAATTACAACTGATACTATAAAAAAGGGAAAGTTATAAAAAATAGTCAGAAGTTAAGAATAAATAATATTTACAATAAAATAGGGAAAGAACCGTCTATGAATCATGCTCAAAGGATTCCATTTTGTGTATAAATTTAAAAAAGATATTTTTTATTCCCATTAAATTTCGTTCTATAATCGGGAACTTTAAACCTTTTCTATTCAACATTTTAAGAAAGTCATTTCTCACATTTACACGACGAAGATCCTGACATCTCCAAAGGACGTGATCGGGATCTTCGTTTTCTTTCAGAGAACAATGACCACAAACTCGATCATCCCGTTTCCCAAATCTAAAAAGATAAGAGTTAAAGTTATCGTGGCTGGTTAAAAATGTGTTTATAACAAAATCAGAAAAAAAGGCATCCACTTTATCAACATATTTTCATAGCACCCTCCCTTTATCCGATTGGCTCCATTGGTGTTGCCAAAGAGGTCCTTAAATTTAATTTGTTGGGAAATACTCCTAGGCCTAGGACAATAAAATGTGATATCGTCTAAACATGAAGCAAGCTTGGCCTCCCTCTTTCTGCTTCCTCATTACCAATGATGCCTTTATGGTGTCTAACCCAAAATAGTTGGATACTTCTATCATTGGATTTAAAATCAAAAATAGAGACATAAGTGTCTCTGGCCATATTGTTCAAATATAAACAATTAGCCACAGAAAATAAAGCTGCTCTCGAGTCGGAAATAATAGCCACTTGGACATGACATTTAGACCAGAGAGCGTGGCACAGAGAAATGGACTGAGAATTGCTCCCAGTTCCGCCTGGAAAACGAAGCTTCATCTGGGAGACGTTCCCTACTAATATCCACAATAGAGCCCATAGCATCGCTGACAACGATAGAGAAGCCAACTTGCCCGTTCATTTTGGATCCGTCCATAAAAATTCTATAAGCGAAAATATCACAATTTTCTTCCCACTTTTTAATAAAGAGATTCTTTATTAGAATCTAATAAAGGGTGAACCCACAAGGGAGGAGGTACCTTATAGACATATCCATCATCTAATATCCTGTCGTGATACGAACGACTACTACTTCGACACTTGTTAAAATACGATTAGCCAAAATTTAATTTATAATTGACTAAAATTAAAAAAAAAAAAATAGTCAGGGATGAGATCAGCAAGGTAGGGGGAGTAACGACCGTTTTTTAACTTTTTAACTTTTAAATTTTTAATCATTTGAGAAAGAAACCGTTCTGCAGAGGTTTAGAATCGTACGTAATGAGAGTTTTAGTTCTTTTAAATTTTTAATCTTGTGTTGTTGTTTTTTTTAATTTTAGTCAATTATAATTTCAATTTTGGCTAATCTTATTTTAACAAGTGTCCAAGTAGTAGTTGTTCGTATTGTTACACGACACGTTAAAGAAATTATCATATCCTCTCGTGATGTTTAAATATGCCATTTGCTTAGATCCACATTCGAATAATATTGCACAGATAAAACCTCATTAGAGACTGGCTCAATTGTCGTATTGACAATCGTTTTAAACTAGAAACTTTTATTAGAGCATCCAAGCTACCTCACTAGAGACCTTCGAGATGTTTTCATTTCTTATTTGCTTTATTTTATTGCCGACGCACAAGTCACATGAAAAAATCTTCTCTAAAAAACTTTTAAAAACTTTTTAAAAAACTAAAAACTTTTAAAAATTCCTTAAAAAAGCATCTTTCTAAAAAACATGATAAAAGAAACTACTAGTTTCAGCTTCTAAAAGCGAAGCCTTCTTCTGGTAAAAGCCATTTGGAATCTTTAACTGCTCGGCGAAGAAATGCCCGGAACTAAGTATTCTGGAATGGTGGGCGCTTTCATGTTGTATTATGGGGGGAGGGAACCATTGGATAGGGTTGTTGTTTATTATTTCTTTTTATTTTTATTTTTCTGTGTAAACCATAACGCTCGATGTTTTGAAGAGAGAGGCATTCATTATAAGAATTTTATTTTATTTCTTTATGAAAAAAGCAACAAACAAATACTAAAAAAGATCTAGAAAGCAAAAATTTTTAACTTTTTATCTTGTTTCAATTTTTCTTTTTTAGATAGTATTAATTTTTTATTTATCTAATAAAAAACGACCTAAATAAACAAGATAAAAAATAGTATTATTCTTTTATTTAGCTAATAAAAAATGACCTAAATAAACAAGACAATTAATGCTTTTAGACAGTGTTAAAAGCAAAACGACCCCATAATACGCACAATTTTGTAAACAATAGTAGTGAACCTAACCAGCGTTTACAATGTACCTAATGGACGCTTACGACAAACCGGAAATTGGGGGGGTCAAAAGTGGTCGCTTCCGATAAAGAGAAAACCGGCGATAGACGTCCCCCCAATATCGACCCTTCTGAACACATTGGTGGTGGTCATGCTTTTGCCAGACAAACGGTTGCTGAGATATGATAAAAAAAAACGTATTGAAGCACCGACTTTTGACCCCCACCCCAATCCGGTCAGGGAGTGGTCTTATAGGTCTGATTTTTTGGACCTGGCCACCTACTTTTTGATGCTGAACACAATGGTGAAGGTTTCATTCTAATATCTCCAGCCGTGTACCACTACAGAGTGTGATAACCAGCAAGCATAAAAGCAAGAGCGGTCCCCTATGTTTTACAGGCAATGTGTAACCCAGGGGCCACTAAAATGAAAAATTTGAACGAATAAATAAATTCGTATAAAATCACCCACTTCTTTTTTTTTATTCATCTTTCAGAAAAACATGTTTGACATTGCAGTGATTTGATCCTAGAAGGAAATAACCTTTTTCTTTTAAAACCTCTCCTGATATATGGCGTAGTTTTTCTTAGCGCCTGCGCAATAAGGTAAGCGGGACAGGAAGCTCCAACTTCCCGAGGAGCTCCAGGGAATAGATGTCCAATGGATTTGTTTTTTTTTTTTTTGGCTGAATGAGACTTTTGTAGCTCCATGAAGAGAAATAATTTGCAGCTTGCAGGAGGACCGCAAACGCACAAGTGCACGATCTCAGATTTCTCATTGATTTTAATTACCAGAAAGAAATGTAAGACTTACTGTCCTATTCATTGCTATATCTTATTTATTTATTTCTTTTATGCTATAAGAATAGAAACTGATATTATTTTATCGTAGTAACACAATGTCAATGAATTTCATTATGAATATTTACCATTTTCTCAACTTGCTGAGTGTTTCCGATTAAATAACACCAAACAATTGGTTAAAGCAATCTCATCAACAAAACCAACAATTGAGCTCTCTTCGATGGATGATGTTGAGACTTCCATTATCAGTAACAGAAGGAAGAAATTTATCACGAGGATGTTCGAAATATCTTCGTTTGTCAAAATTAATTTAGTTGTAGGAGAAGTGGTGTGAGATGCAGTCTTTTTTTCTTTTATTTTTGTTAATTTAGGGCTAAAAATTTCATAACATCTTAGGTAAGCATCTGAGATATTTATAATTCTTAACTGATATTGCAGGTTTATGATTTAAAAAGAATTCTTCAAAATGAATAAAAAACAACTTATAAATTGGATTATGATATTTTTCGAATTCAGCAATAATCGTTTCGTAGGGTTAGATTTAAAATTGAAGAAATAAATGTAAAGATGATGTTTAACGAAATTATTATTTTGCTTTGCATTGATCTTGAGTGAAATTAGTTTATTTAAGTTGTATTTATTAATCCCAAATATTTTATTTTACTTAAAATCGATAAAGGTGAATGAAAACTCAACCTTTTATATTCTCCTATTTTTTTGTAAATCTAAACATTAGCTTTGTTGTAATATATAAACTCTGAAAGATGTTTATAGGAAATTCTGCCTTCAAAATTACATAAATCAAAAATATACAATTTTAGTTAATATTCGATTTCCAAATTAGAATAATTTATTCTGTGGCCAAGTAATACAGTTCGTAGTTCATGTTATTATAAAATATCTACTCTTTAATTTATTAATAAACATGTTCCATTCTTTGGACTCAAAATTAAATATAGTACAAATTTCGCATGTTTGTTTCATGAGAAATGAAAATTATTGAATGTTTGGAAATAAAAATGTAATCTACTAACTGAGTACCTTAATGAAATTTAATTCTTTTTAATTGCTGTCTTCAGTAATTCCAACTTTTGTAATTAAAGAATATTTTTTTTTCTGTTATATGATCGTCACAATGAATTTTATTTATTGCTGCAACGACCAACTAGAGAGAAAGTTCACGTCATTGACATTGTCAGCCATTGGTCTGTAATGGTCTATAGAAATCGGAAGTGAGTTAGTCTCAGGAGTGTAGACTTTTAACAACCAGCTCTTCAAAAAAAGAAATGATTTTAGGTCAATTTGTGTTCTAGACCAGTGTGTCTCAAAGCTGTGGTCCGCGGACAGATGAAGATACCCAATCCCTCAATCGCAGGTCCACAGCGAGCTATCAGTAAATACATATATATATATTCCAATCCAAAGAAACGAAGCCAGACTACAATGGAAATAACTCACTAACCATGCACTCCCGGTTTATCTGAGCTTTTTTACTTCATTTGGTATGGGGAACCCGCCCCTGCAATTGGCCCCCCCTATTTTAGATTCACCCTTATATATAGATATTTTTTATTTTTTTTTTCAGAACTATAACATGACGTATACCGTAATGCTATACTTTGTACGTTCAATATTCAAGGTGATGTCATATGGCGTATTGTGTGAAAGTGTTCATTCTAGAATTAAATTCATTTTTTTTCTGTGTTAAAGTTTTAACCATCGGTTCGCTTATTTTAAAACATTTTAACAACCATCTCGTGCGAAACGGACCGAACACATCCCTGGTTATGATGCTTTGAATTATTTTAAATGGTAGCAATCGATTGTAATTAAGACTGATACTGTAATTTAAGAATTTCATTCCTGAATAAACTACAGTGCTGACCATATATTTGAATAATATGTTTATTATCCTTTTAAAATTACTTGTTGCCAATGTTAATCTATATACTGTAGTTCAAAAAATATCATGTTTTAATCTCCATGGCTGTCTGCCGCTACAATTTTGCTGGTTAACTTAGTTATGGAAGATCTTTCGAATGCACATGGTCTGAACCGGCAACTCCGGTTACGCTATCGTGCCCTTTACTTGAGTAATTCACATTTATAATTTCAAATGCTTGTTGTCATTCCAATTAGATACCTCTTAGCAAATGCTTAACATATCTTAAAAATTTCAATAATCAAACAACATTGCGTATTTAGGCCTATTGAAATTCCATAGATCCACAATTTAAACTCAATGATAACTAACTATATATTTTTTTTTAAATGCTCCATTGGCTTGTTTTTATGTTACAAAAAATTACAATATTTTTGAATACAGAAATTTTCTCTTAATATTCATCCACGTTTTAAACATATTGCTAAATAGCTCATAACAATTTTGAATAAGAATTAATAATTTGTATGCTGACGTTGTCGCTAAGACACTGGTCTCTCACCTTTTGAGTTCCGAGGTTCGGTTCTCATGTGGGTTTCGTGATGGTGGACGATCCGCGCTGGGCAGGTTTTCTCGGGGTTCTCCTGTTTCCCCTGTAGTGCCCCACCATACTTTCTTAGTCTTTATCTCCGTCTGTCCTCCTTTCTGTGGGTTGACACAATTGATCTTTCAGGTCGCAGTGCTTGGCTTTCCTGTCGCCCATATTCACCCTAAGTAATAATAATAATAATAATTCGTATTAATTAGAAGTAATATTTCATACGGAACTTGCAGTATTATGTCGTGTTTGGTATTTGAGGAAAACATGTAAACACTTGGAGCAAAGTTGAATATTCGTTGATTGGTAGCGTACGAGGACAGTGTGTTCAGATCATGTGTGATTTATTAATTATCCCTCACGATCCTACCTGAAGTTATTTGCAATCATGGTTTTCTTATTACTAGCCGTCTTCTGATGCGTAAACATTATTGGCAAGGAATGAATCGTATTATCAAATCGTTGCAGAAACTTAAATACATTTTGTATCAGACTTAATTAAAAATCATAGAATCATCTAAGCAATTTTTAAAGTAGAAACTAAAATAAAGACTAAAGAGGCTATAACTAATAATAAAATTTACAGAATTGTTGAAAATATGATTGTGCACTTCTACATGGATTACTCCTTGGTTATACAAACAGACAGTGAATGTATCACGAGGAATTTTAAAGTGACGACGATATAGGATTATTAGAAATTACAAATTTTTGTTTAGAACTATTGGTGCTTTTATTATGGCCTTTCTAACGGCTTTACATTTACCTTTTTTAAGTGTTGAAAATATGATTGTGCACTTCTACATCGATTTCTAAGAGGGCATGCAAAATTTCACATCACTAGCTGCTGTCGATTTTGAATAAAACGGTTCACAAAATGGGATCTAGTTGGGAATGAAGCCACTGGCTTCGATCGTCTAATTAACTAATATCATCTAAATTTTTGGACAGCATTTTTTTTTAATATTTAAAAATACATAACATGTCTTTTAAAAAAAAATTGTCAGAGCTATTGAATCAAATATTTATTTTATTATTTTTTTTATTTAGATTTTAGTTCATTATCAAGATGTGTTTCAGACTTCAATCTTTTTTTGGTAAGCCTCTTAAGACAGGTGTCATTGTGGCCGCCGTGTTTTGTTTTGTAAGTATTTTCGTTACAAAAAGACAAAATATCCAGTATTTAATTGTTTTCTTTGATTAAAATGAAATGTGTCTTGCATATTTATTTCTTTAAAAGTAATATTCATATATTTTATTAATTAATTTGTATTTTGCAAGAAGAAATTTCTTATTTCAGTTATTCTAGTAAAAAACTGATTTGTTGATTGTCCATCGGCTTTAAATATATGGCTTAAGATATTTGACCTCAACATTTTTGATTCGTGATATCTCTTTAATATATTTTTGTCAAGAATCTCAACCAACCAATCAAAAGAAATATAGATAATCAGAAATGATTATCAGTAATATAGA
>JAFIDM010001028.1:8984859-9019908 GCA_023159025.1 Thereuonema tuberculata
CGTGTTTCGTCGTTTCACATAATGCTCTTCCAGACCGTCGCTCTTTACTCCAGGCCATACGACGCTTTGCGTTTAAAAGCTCAGGGGTCGGCAACCTTTTGTTGTAAGAGGGCCAAATATTGTACGTGGGGATTACTGCGGGCCGCACTTGGGCCAAAAAGGGCCAAAATCTTATTTTAACAACCAAAAAAAACGGAAAATCTTATTCTAACAACCAAAAAAAAAAGGAAAATCTTATTTTAACAACCAAAAAAAAAAAAAAAAGGAAAATCTTGAGACGCCCCGCGGGCCGCACCAAAACGCGTCGCGGGCCGCGGATTGCGACCCATGGTTTAGCTGATTGATGATTATCTTTCACTTCATTTCGAGGTTGAGACCTCGGAAACACTAACTGAATCGGATATTTTGGACAGTGTGAAAAATAAAAGCAATACATAATTGCGATGAAGATGATGAAAATGAATTGATCATGATGCAGAAATCAAAAAACCTTCGTATGATGAAATGCTAAAATCATTTGAAACAATCCGACGCGAATTACAATTTGAAGGGGTTTTTAGTGCATTGCAAAGATGCGAGACATACTATGAGCAAAAACACTTTTTCAAAAAAAAAAAAAAAAAAAAAAAAAACCTCAGACAAAATTAACAGATTTTTTTAGTAAAATTTAAGTACGCATGTGATAATGTATGCTCTGACATTAAAATTATACCTTTTTTAATAATATTATGTATTTTAAATCTGTTTTATGTAGTTTAAAGTAATTTTAAAAGGTGAATCTCTATTTAACGAATTTTCCATATAACGAACTTTTTTTCGGGATTTAGCGACTTCGTTAAATAGAGGTCCGACTGTATATAAACTTTTTAACCAAATTAAGTGGGATAAGTATAATAGTAAAAAAATAGGTGACATAAAAAAAAATTTAATCATTGATATTGTCGATGAAAATATTAAATTAATAACTTAATTAATCATTTCTTAAGTTGAGTAGGATATTGTTTATTTAGATTAAACTCTCAGAACCTATATCACAGGTGTACAGTATTATAAGTACACCTACATAGATCTGATGAACATTAAAAAAAAAAAAAGAATTTGCATGGTTGTTCTATTGCGGCAGATGTCCACCTTCAATTCAGCAGTCAGTGTATACATAACCTAGCAGCAAAGCATAAACTAGCAGCAAAGCCTATCGGACGACAGGCATAAAAAAATCTGAAAAATCATTTTATTATCAACTACCAAATATAAAGTAACTGTAATCTAAATACTGCGCTAACTTGCGAACGAAGCTTCTACGACAAAAATGGTTTTGAGTTGCGAAATCAGCGTAAACAACTGAGTAAATATGCCAAATTTCATTAAAATCGGAGCAGTGGTGACAAAATTATATCGAGCTACGGACAGACAGACAGACGAACTTAATAAATTATATACTGTGACGTAACGGTTTGTCGTGTAACCTTCCGAAAACCGCAGTTTTCCTAAGATGGGCGCCAGTCAAATGCAAAACTTAAAAAATTTTATCCAGGGGAATCCAAAACATGAGGGTTGTCTAGCTTACTCAATCACCACCTGTGTAGGGGTCGGCGAGAACCTGCGCTGTATCGGTCAAATAACGCAAAACACATATTCTCTTTTTAAAAATATTTAAACATTCAAAATCTATTAAAAAGAATTACTTCAGGAATCATATTTTATTAATTGGAGTCAGTGTATCAATAAAGAAAAATCTTTAAAGGTATACGATATCTCATTTAGTATTTTTACTAAATTTATTAGTAATAATAAGAAATTGAAAGAGATATTGAACTTGATATAATTCTGTGTTTAGAATTAATTTTAAAAAATTTTAAGGAATTGAAAGAGATACTGAACTTAATCTAAGTCTGTGTTTTGGGGTTAGTTTTATTTATTCACATTTTGGATTGTAGTGAATGTCTGTGTTATTTTATAGATGTTTTTGTTTAAATAATGAATCTTTTGTTGTTATTGTTACTTGGTTCGTGTACGATTATTTGTTTTATTATTCACGTTTGGAATTACAATGGCAATGCTGTTTCTGTATGCTTGTCACAAATACACTGTAACAATGCAAATTAATAAATAAAAATTACTATAACCATTAACCTAATAGTGTGTATTGCCCCATTTCGCTGACAATACATCAGATGTACATCGAGGTATAGACTCCATGAGATTCTAGAATGTAGTTGAAAATATGGCGTAGCAATCTGTTAACAGTATCTCACGTAGTTTGCTCGCAGTCCTTACTGGAGGAAACAGACAACCAACTCTTCTATCTGTATGATCTGAAAAATATTCATTGGGTTTCAAATCAGACAAGGCCATCCAGGTGAATCATTTTGCACAACCCGTGAGTTATGATATTAATACCGTACAGATTATCCTATTGAAACACATCATCACCACCTCGAAAGACCGTTCCGTAAAGAAATGCACTTGATCTTGTCCAAATCTGGACAAATAGCTAGTTTCGTCAAGGAACCCTCGGCCAGCATTAGGGGTCCCAAACTGTAGCATAAAAAAATTCCTTGGACTATGACACTTGCCTGTGTACATAGGTGTCAGGATCAAAGCGTGTTAGGAGGTCCATCTACTCGTACATTCTCTGTCCACCATGAATAGCTTGAACCATGACTCAACTTCAAAATTTTACAAATGAAATTCCTAAAATCTTTTTTTCAGTCTATTTTCCTATGAAGGTGAGGTTCATCAAATTAGTTAGTCTGTATGTATGTGTTGACCACTGGAATCTTCTTGGAATTTGATATGAACATTTAAGAACTGCAGCCTATCTAAATTTTATATTTGAAATCTTTCTCTAGCGTGGGACCATGTCAGAAATGAGCGCGAGAAGCGACAATAATTCCCACTGAAAATCCCGGAAAGAATGGATTTATATCTAATCCATTACCGTGTCATGATTGGATGAGATTAACATTAACTGGTCTCAGACAATTTAAGTAAACATTGCCGATTTATTAATTTTTATCAGTACATGGAAAATATTTTCTGTTTGTACTCTGCAAATGTTATTTTACAATAAACGTCGGCTTTTGGTTTGTGTCACTTTCACGACTTAAAAAATAAAAAAAGAAGAAAAATAATACAGATTGTAAGAAAAATATTCTAACCAAAGTAGGAACTTCTTGTTTTGTTTTGTTTTTTCCCATGTAAGGTAATGAAAGTATTTTTCTTCATTCCTAATGGCGTACAACTACAAGCTTTGAAAAGAATATAAACATGATGCAACAAACTTCAGTCCACGCTTCAATATTGCAACATCCATGAGAAATGAGGACCACTGCCTGACAATCTTCTAACTTAGAAATCAAAAGTTCTGAAGTGGTTTCAATAGTGAAAATTTAATAGGTTATTTGAAACTGAAGAATTTCTGTTTATTGATGTTTGAAGATCGTTTCTGTTGCCTAAGTCACTGAAGGAAGCGAAGACAAACTCATTGGATACTATTTTCAAGTCTTGCGATATTTCTTCAGGTCCTTCTGCTTATATATTAATCCGCCTTTTTTCTGCAGACGAATTACTTCAATGAGGTCAAGAATCCATCCTGTTCTAACATCTTTTGATTTTTATCTGTGATTGGTGGAAAACCAATTCAAATTTCTGTCGTATTTTTAAAAAGGAACAAAACTAGATTGAAGTTCAAGGACTGATAAATAGCAGGTCTGGTACAACTTAAACTATTTTGTTAACGCCATTACAAATAAATGTAAGTAGCAAATAAATGTAAGTCCTTCGTGAAACGACATGAATTATACACTCCTCTCTTCACATCTATGACCAATTCTTCCTTACACGAAATCTGTTGATACCATACGTGATTCTTCCAATATAACTTGCAAGGTTGGAATGACGGTGGAGTGTCAGTCAAAGATTTCCTTTGTGTATCTTACCTTTGTGCAAGACTGATAAGATTGTTCTACTAGAGAAACTGATGTGAAAAACAACCGAACAACTTAAATGAAATAACCTAAAATCATAAAAATGTCTAAAATTATGGTTTATTTAATTAATTAATTAGTATATTTAACGTGTGTGTCTTCTAAACATATCAAAGGATCACCCAAAAAAGGTCGATCTCTCAGAAAGAATGTTTATGTAATTTGTTTGGTTATGTTTTATAAATTTTATTTTATTGTTCGAATGTGTGGTGGCCTCAATTTCCTTCGATAAAATTATGGTTTATATTAAATGATTTGAATTTATGCTCTTTAAGATTTTCTTTCAAAAATTGTATTGGAATAGTTAGTTATGTCGTTAGGACTTGAAATGTATAATATTTGATAAATATCAAATAGAATCTTTAAAAAAGGAACGTAATCTATCTTGTTCATACAATATTAATTAACTACGCGCTGGCAAGTTTTCCTTAGGTTAACTGATTGATTTCATTGGATATTGAAGAACTTGAAAGTAATTGAACTATTATATTTCATTTACAGAGGAAGAGTTGCCCTCTTATAACATTCATGATTCTGGAAGTTATTATACTCATATCCTTGATTATTGCTGTGCTTCAGATTATAGTTCTCACTCTTATGTATGTGACTGCTAGTGAAGACGTTAAAGCGGAATTTCGAAAAAATGGTTTCAAAGAAGGTATTTTTGATTGGGTAAGTACTGAAAAAAATATTTTGCTTCGGATCATTATAAAATATTTTTGAAGCAAATCAAAATTTATGACACTTCGTAATTAGAATTATTTTGTGGAAATATCTCATTCTGAAAGATACTAATAAACTATTACATTAGTAGTAATAATTATTACCTTATTTAAGAACTGGCTGTATTACCCTGCTTTGCCAGGGTGCATGTTGGTAAGCAAAGAATTTTTAATGTTTTGCTTAAGTCCCTGCTTAAATGGAGTAATTAAAAAAGGTCAAACACACAAATGCTTTAAAAAACATAACACACATAAAACATTTATGACACGACCAGATTTCGACCGGACATTTACAAGTATAAATTTTGGGAAGGTACGAGATGATTGTATTAGGATATTGACCAATGAGAAGGCGGAATGACAATGGGCTGATATCTTTCCACGTCCTCTGGTGCCAGGAATCATTTAAACCGGACATTCAAGAACCTTCAAGGTAAACGGGAGCATACGAACGTCAGAGAAACAGGAAACTGATGAACTTCAATGAGTCAATTGTTGGGCAGGGAACTTTCACGTCGAAACTTACAAGGCATCATAGCATTCCAGGGATTACAGATGTAGGCTCGATAGCTATTAGGAAAAAAAAAAGGAGAGAGAGAGGTAAAGGGTTAAGGTTACGTAATCGCCAATTAGGTAATTTCAGGGGTTATTAATGAGGTCTGTATCTTTAATTGGAAAATTGTATTGATAAACTGATTTAACAGACATAGAATCATTATAACAATCAGGATCTGTTAATATGATTACATTTTCGAAGGAAGTGGTTCAATTCATGGTGGAGGATGAGGGGATTATGTAAGCTATCGCGAACATAAGCTATGAAGTAGTTGAAATCTTCAGTTCTTATTGCTGAGCCATCCGCCTGATTATTGGCTGGTGGGTCTCCCCAATATATTTACAAGGGAGATCCTTACAATAAATGGCATAAACACCTGGGATTGACGAGGCGTTTACTTGTTACTGTTGCATTAACAGCCGTGGCCAGGGTGAGCGTAATAGATGAAGTGAGCTTAATACCTCTAAAGATTTCAGGTTTTTCCGAAGAACCGGAAACACCACAGAATGATATGGAATGGTTATATAGATGACTTTATTAACCAATGGAGGCAACGGAGGGTTACAAATGCGTTGCATGGCGATGCGAATTCGTGAATGTTTATAAAAGAAAGAAGGTAGTTATTAGTAATAAGAAACTGTCTGATTTTTTGAAGTTCAATTTCAAATAAGTGTAACGAATTTAGACAACTTTTGAGCTCTTTTGATTACCGTGTGGACGATGTTATTTTAACACCTAAGGGGCATGCCAATGAAAAATCTAGGGTTAATCCACTAGTTGTTGATTTGCAATAGACTTCAGTCGAGAAAGAGTCATGTCCCTTAGAAACAAGAACATTCAGGAAAGGAATCGGATTATTAATTTCATTCTCCATTTTGAATTTAATGCCTGGATGAATCTGAACAAATATGTCTTTAATTCCCAATTGTATCGTCGAATCTGTATAAAAAAATAAGTTCGTCCACCTAACGAGGGGAACATGAATTTGGCCATAATCAAAAAAATCTGAAAGGCTTCCTTTTCAATGTAGATCATAACTAATTCTGCCACCGCAGCAGAAGCAGCTAAACCCATAAATAACCGATGTGACTGCTTATAAAAGGAATCATTGAAATTAAAATCATTGCAATGAAAATAAAAACTAACTTAATGGTAGAAGCCTCGGGCTGCAAAGAGCTGAAATGAAATTGGAATAAAACCTAACCTCAGAATATTGAAAAGATTCAACAAGTAAATCCATTGAAAGATGTGAAGAGTGCCTCGACGTCTAAAGAAATGAAATTATAATTTGCATGAAAAGATAAATTTGGCAATTTGTTAATAAACTGAAGGCTATTGGAAACAGCGAACTCCCCAGTTAACTTAATCAGTTTAGTGAATATGTGCTGCGAAAGTAAACTATTAGCTGAAGTCTTGTAATTGACTATTGGTCTAACAGGGTAGAGGTTTAAATGATTTTTTTTCCTTAGGAGTTTTAGGAAGAATACATTAATTTACACACGTTAAATTGTCAAAATCCCTGCTTAACTGTAGATAGTTTTTTATTTAAGCTTATAATAAGTTTTGCGTTTGAACTTTGACGATTTTAAACAATTTCCAAAAAGAATGTTTACAAACATTTCGCTACTACTAATATATGAATCTACGTACGTATCTATTTTTATATGGAAGGCATTTTATAAAACTTAGAATGTTATTAAGAAAATTAGAAGTAAGAGAATCATACAAATGATAATGCATAATAATGACTAAGAGACTAGGAATATATAAAACAAAAACTAATAAACTTTGAAAAGTAAAACATCCAAGAAATGTCGTCAAAAACATAACTTCAAAAAAAAAAAAAACACCTAAAAAGGGGGACGTTCGCGGGAGAATTTCCATATGTCGATCCGGCCTCTATCATTAAGCCACCTCTCCTTGACAACTCCCCCAGCAAAACAACAACAGAGAGCTCGTGGCCTCTTTCCCACGACAGCTGGGGCGGCAAGTGTAGTCTTCCTCGCAATCAACAAATCTTCATTAGCTGAAAACTTACTAAGTTTCTATCGATGAAATAACCTATTAGGATCCTTAAAAAAAATTGTAAACCTGTGACAGTTTCGTGAAAATCGATAAATCCAGAAGATAAGAAGATACGGCGATTTGATAATAAATGAAAATTAAATTAGAATAAATCCATATTCATAAAATGTCTTTTGTTTAATTCATGCAATCATCAAGAGGTTTTTCAAGGTTTTTTTCGCTGCTTGAATTCATGAAATCAGAATAGAACTAATCACATACCGAATGGTGAAAACAGAATTTTAAATTGGTTTTATTAGTTAGTTTTAAAGACACTGCATCTTTGTGTTTTGCACCTAATATAAAAAGAGATTATATAATTTTTAAATTTTATTTTATCTAATGCTTGATTGTTGATTCACTATTAATTAACGACGCTACTGCCAGAATCGTAGATTTAAATGTACTACAGTAAACTCCCGATTATCCGCGGAATGGGTGGCGCGGCAACTGCGAATTCCACGGATAATCCGAAATAGGACGAAAATCAAGACAAAAAGGCTTTTAACATGTTTTATTTACATTAAAATGGCAATTAGGCCAGTCAATAAAACTATCGAACATCGCAAACATGCATGTATCTACGTTTTTTTTATATGTTAGTACCCCTGGGAGTAGTTTATACCCAAGTTTGCAACCCTGAAAACCCTGTGCTACTCCCGTATTGTTCTAAAAACTGGGAAATTCTGGCACTTGTTTCAGTTTTTTCGTAAAACCTACCGTAACAAAGCGCTTGTCGGGTATTTGCACTCCATACTTTTGTAAAGCAAACTAAATTTGCGACAAATTTGAGCCCAATCTCAGCTCTCTAGGCTCATTGGTTGCGACGATACAGCCAGTCAAAGGTGGGCGAGTTTTTCCAAAAAGTGTAAATTTATCGGTAGGGTCATTTTCCAAAACACGTACTGGCTAAACTAATCGTCCTAGAGAAAAGTCATGGGAGAGGAATTTGTAGAGAATGGAATTAGCATCAATTTGATTCCAAAATGGTGCCGTCTGGTCTCATAGTTGTCTCAAAGCCAAACCCAAGTTTGCAACCCTGAAAACACTGCTACTTCCGTGGGGTTCGAAAAACTGCGAAATTCTGGCACTTATTTCATTTTTTTTCGAAAAACCTACTGTAAGGAAGCAGTTGGCGGGTATCTGTACTGTATACTTTTGTAAAGCAAGCTAAATTTGCGAGAATTGAGACCAATCCGAGCTCTCTACGCCTATTGGTTGCGGAGATACAGTCAGTCAAAGATAGTGAAGATGAGATATGTCAGCTTCGTTTTCAACCACTTTGGTAAAAACGTTACTGTGGTTTTTGATGAATACCCACGAGATGCAGGTATGAGGAGCACTATATCAGTTGAACGCCTGCGACGCTCTGCTTCACTCTCCTGCAGTGATATTTTGTTTGATGAATCAACACCCATCAAAGTGCCCAAAGCAAAACTGCTCTCAAATGAATCTAACAAACGCAGACTTATCACCATGATGCGTAATGAATTTGAGAGGCAGGGTATCGAGGTACATAAATCTCAAGAAGACGCCGATGCTGATATAGTGAGGATTGCCCTCCCCAAGATCTCATCATTCGACCAAGTTTTCATCATTGGGGAGGACGTCGACCTACTGGTCCTCCTCAACGGCTTCAGCCTTGGACAGACGAACGTGTACTTCCAGAAAGGCGGCAGAGGTGGGTCAGAGAGCGCCCAATATCCAGCAAATTACTTCACGAGGGATAGTTTTGTTTGTGCATGCCATCAGTGGGTGTGACGCCACCTCTGCCCTTTTCTGGCCATATAAGATGAGGTGGTACAATGCAGAAAAAAACCCACTAGACAGATTTCGCCAGCATTTTCCTTGATCCCAACTCCAACCAGAACAAAGTATGAAATGCTGGCAAGAGGATCTTCCTGAACCTCTACGGAGGAGAGGGATCGCTGATACACCCGGCGATACTAAGCATTTGTACAATCGACAGCAACGTCCACAGTCAACCTTGCCCGCCTCCCCCCCCACCACAGAGACTGCAAACTAACATTTTTGGAGGACCTACCATCAGGTGCAAAAATGGTTCGGGGTCGACAAAAACCCGTGTGCCTGGGGATGGGCCACCAGTGAACAAGATCAAGCCCGTCACAATGTGTGCTCCTCCGACCCTGCTTAGAATGGTGGCTTGCAAATTCAAGAAAGGATCCTTAGGGTGGTGCACTTGCAGAAGGGCACGGCTCAAGTGCTCTATCCTTCGCTCCTTTTGTCACGGGCAAAAAGTTGCACAAATGTCACCCATATCGTCCTGGACGAGGAGGACGAGATTGTGGACGACCCAATACCATATGACGACCCACATCCACCTCCAGAAAACGTCGTCTCTCCTCCCCCTCCCTCCCCCCACTGATCTACACTGGATGAGATCCGGCCCTTCCAAAAGGGCGAAGTTCTAAACTACTATGGTGGTTATGCTTGACTGTGTAAATAGTATTGTATAGTTTCCATTTATGTTTATGTTGTTTATTTTCTTTTCTTTTATTTTATTTCCTTTTTGTTTATTTTATGTTTACGTTTATTTGCTTAGTGTATGTTTCTTTGAAGTCATATCTTCCACTAAACTGTTAAATTCACATTCTTGCACGATGTTTTTCAGAAATTCATATCGCCAATATTCAGTACAATGTTGTCATCTTCGGATTTCTTACAATCTGATTTTTATAACTTTTTCCGTTTTTGAGGCAACTGTGAGGTCTGGAGGCACAATTTTGGAATCAAATTGAAGCTAATTCCATTCTCTACAAATTCCTCTCTCATGACTTTTCTCTAGGACGATTAGTTTAGTCAGTCCGTGTCTTGGAAAATGACCCTACCGATAAATTTTACTTTTTGGAAAAACTCGTCCATCTTTGACTGGCTATATCGTCGCAACCAATGAATCTAGAGAGCTGGAATTGGGCTCAAATTGTCACAAATTTAGTTTGCTTTACAAAAGTAAAGAGTGCAAATACCCGGCAAGCGCTTTGTTACGGTAGGTTTTTCGAAAAAACTGAAACAAGTGCCAGAATTTTCCAGTTTTTTGAACACCACGGGAGTAGCACGGGTTTTAAGAGTTGCAAACTTGGGTATAAACTACTCTCAGGGGTACTAACAACATATAAAAAAATCGTAGATACATGCGCGTTTGCGATGTTTGCCTTTTTTTGTGTCGATATTGACTGGTCTAAATATGTACAGTTACAGTACAAACATTATAAACAATTATTTTATTTTAAATTATTTATTTATTTTTAAATTTTATTATTATTACGAGAAGGCTCCCGTAATTTAGTGTAACCTAAGCTCCGCCCACAAGGTCGTTCTTTAAATTGTTTGCCTATAATTGTCTTCACTTTGTTTAGTCTCTTTCATTGTTTACCTTCTTCTTCTTCTTTCGATTTTGGCCGACTGGGGACCACGTGAAATAACTGTTCATGATTTCATCTTCTCCTTCCTTTTTCTCTCCTTCCAATACTCCTTCATCCTTTCCCTCTGTTTTTCCCGTCTTTCCAAAGTCCAAACTCCGCTCCCAATCACTTTCTGCCTCCTGTGGAAACCCTTAAAGTCTTTAACTTTTGATCTGAATTTATTTCTATCTTCTATTTCCTCCTCAGTAATGTTCATTTCCTCTAGGTCGGTTCTGATCTCTTTGAACCAGGTTATCTGTGTCTTTGGGTTTTTGTCGAAGTAATTGAAGAGGCGTTTTGTCATTCTACTCTCTTCCATTCTCTTCATGTGTCCATAGAATGTTATCCTCCTTTTCCTCATTGTATTCACAATTCCCTCTGTCTTCTTGTAGACTTCTTCATTACTTCTCATTTTCCATATTCCGTTATCATATATGGGCCCAAGAATTTTCCGTATTATTTTTCTCTCCTTCTTTTCTATTTCATCTAGTTGTTTGGCTGTGTTCATTGCAAGACACTCCGATGCATATAAACATTCTGGTTTAATCACTGTATTGTAGTGTTTAAGTTTAGTATTTATGGAGACTGATTTTTTGTTGTATATATTTTTAGTTAACTGGAATGCCATTTCCATTTTTCTTGATCTTGCAAAGTTGGCTTCTTTGTCTAATGCATTAGGTTGGATTATTTCTCCCAGATATTTGAATTTGTTGACTTTATTTATTCTTCCATATTTTGTTTTTAGGTGTTTGGGAGCATCCTTCACGTTCGTCATGTATTCTGTTTTTTCAAAGGAGATTTGTAGACCTGTTTTTTCTGCAGTCTCTTTTAGTATGTCGATCTGTATGATTATATCTTCTGGGCTTTCTGCAAAGATTGCTAGGTCATCTGCAAATGCCAGACAGTCAAATTCTAGGTTGTCTTTTTTTCTGCCTATTCTGTATTTCTGTATGCCTTTCATTTTCATGGTTTTTCTCCATTCTCTTATCACTTTTTCTAACGTGCAGTTGAATAGGAAAGGGGACAGACCATCTCCTTGTCTTACTCCTGTTTTGATGTTAAATGGTTCAGACGTTTCCCCCTGAAACCTGACTTTTGATTTTGTATTTGTCAGGGTTTGTTTTATGATGGCCACTAATTTATCATCTCTCTGTCGATAGAGTCATAGGCTTTTTTGAAGTCAACGAAGGTAACATATATGTCCTTGGCTCTTGATCTTCGATGTTTGATTATAAGTTTTAGGTTCATGATCTGTTCTGTACAGGATCTGCCTTTTCTGAATCCTCCTTGATATTCACCTAGTTGTTGGTCTACTTGCTGTTCCAGCCTGTTTTGCAAAGCTTTCGAGAGGATTTTGTATGTAACTTGCGTGAGTGATATTCCCCTATAGTTATTGGCATCCGTTCTGTCTCCCTTTTTGTAGATTGGGTGGATAATCGCCATTTTCCATTCTTCAGGTAATATCTCTGTTTCCCAGATGATTTGAAAAACTTTGCATAGTTTCTGAATCGTGCCGGCATCAACGCATTTCCACATTTCAGCTACAATCGTATCTTCTCCCGGTGCTTTTTCATTCTTAAGGTCTCTTATTATTTGTTCAATCTCTTTCTGACAGGGGGGTTCTGAATTTTTGAATTTGTGTACTGGGGGTGACTTTGAAAAGTTTTCCTTCGGTTTTTCACAGTTGAGAAGTTTCTCGAAGTAATTTGCCAGTATTTTGCAGTTTTCTTGGTTGTTTAGTGCTAGCTTCCCCTCAGTGTTCTTGAAGCAAAGGTTTGGGGCTTGGTATTTCTGTAGATTTTGTTTGAAGGTTTTGTAGAATGACCTGGTGTTATTCTTTTTGAAGTCTTCTTCAAGTTGGTTGAGCTGGTTCTTTTCGTAGCTTCTTTTGGCTGCTCTTATTGTTTTTGCTGTTTGGGCTCTTTGGTTTTTAAAGTTATTGTAGTCTTCATCCCTTTTTGTTGAGTACCATCTTTTCCAGGTGTTTATCCTTAGTTTCAAGGAGTTTTCACATTCCTCGTTCCACCAGGCGTGTTTTTTCTTTTTTTTACTTGGAGCTATTTCAAGGGATGTTTTGATTAGTTTTGTCTTGATCTCTTCCCAGTCTTCTGAGTCAATATTTAGTTTGGTTTGGAAATCTATTTTCCTTTTTTTTAGTGTATCTGTATTGATCCTTGGAAGTTTAGGGTTCTGCCTTTGTGTCCTCTCATTTTTTGGGATGAATTTCATTTTAATCATTGTCAGGTAGTGGTCTGTCTCAATATTGGCACCTTTCTTCACCTTAACATTCATTATTTCTTTTTGGTTGTTGATTGAGATAGCTACATGGTCGATTTGGAATTCTCATTGTTTACCATATTCTATCATTTAATTTTTTTTTTAATTTCGTAATTTATTGTACAGTAAAGAAAATGGAAATGAGAGGTCTGCGGATAAACCGCCCGCGGATAATCGGGAGTTTACTGTATATAATTCATAACGACTTAACAAATTAATTATTACTGTCTGCAGCAGTAAAAAACTACTAATTAATTATTATTATTACAAGCGAAAACAGTAATTGTAACTGCTTAAGAAGATAAAGTCCTTGTCTTTCACGATTTAAGATAAAAAATATACTACTTAAATTGAATTAGGCCATCCCCCTGTCTCCCCCTGGTAAGTATGAGATAATCCAAGAAGAATCGATTCCAAGTGATTATGGCAAAAAGTGATATTTTACTCCTTTTTCAATGAATAATATTTGATAATAATAATATTTGATTTAATAATATTTGATTTAATAATATTTGATAGCGCGCGCCATTCTTGACGGAGACAAACTAAAAAAATGAACATTAAATTTAAATTTTACTCTTGTAGGCTAAAATTAACAAACTTTTAGGAAAAAAAAAGTTAACAAACTTTAACAAATTTAATTTCTTCGTAAAATAACCTCCAAATAGCGAAGTGCATTTTCTATTTAACGAAAATTTTTTCGAGGATACAGCTGAGGGTAAAAGAAGAAATTAACGATGATGTGCTGATTGATGATTATCTTTCACTTGATTTTGAAGTTGAGACCTCGGAAACAGTAACTGAATCGGATATTTTGGACAGTGTGAAAAATGAAAACAATACAGCAATGAATTGCGATGAAGATGAAGATGATGAAAATGGAAATGATCATGATGAAGAAATCAAAAAACCTTTTGTATAATTAAATGCTAAAATCATTTGAATCAATCCGACGGGGATTACAATTTGAAGAAAATACTCCTGAAGGGGTTTTTGGTGCATTGCAAAGATGCGAGATGTACAATGAGCGAAAACACTTTTTCAAAAACAAAAAAAAAAACTCAGACAAAATTAACAGGCTTTATTAGTAAAATTTAAGTACGCATATGGTAATGTATGCTTTATGTCATTAAAATTATTACTTTTTTTAATAATATTTATTGTTTATGTATTTTAAATATGTTTTATGTAGTTTAAAGTAATTTTAAAAAGTGAATCTCTATTTATTACGAATTTTCCATATAACGAACTTTTATTCGGGATTTAGCGACTTCGTTAAATAGAGGTCCGACTATATATATATGTTTTAATATATTATTATTTCTTTTACAGTTATGTGCTTTTTTAGTCGTTTTCGTAGGCATTTTTAAGGTAATTGAAATTTAAAATAACGATATTTGAAAACAGATTCAAATAATAACTTAATCCTAAATAACAAATCTTTCTTGATATCATTAGATTAATTTTTTCTTTGTGTTTATCTTCAGTGCTATTTGTATGCCATTGTATATTCTTATTACAAGGACGAGTGTAAATAGCAGGTAGGTGACTATTCTTCCTAAAAATACAGTATTTTGAATAAAATTCTAGTAGTTTTTGATATTTCTAATCTATATTACTAAAATCTTTTCCGGCGCAATTCGCTTTGAGAACGGAAAATAAGAATTTTTACATGAAACGTCCGCCACGGGAATCGAACCTGCAGCCTTCTGATCCGAATTCCGACGTCTTATCCATTAGGCCAAGGGGACTATAACTCAGTTTTTATTGTTTTTTAACTTATATTTCCTTCCCCTTCCCTCCATCAATAATGAATGTATTCAACCTTTTTTTTGAATCTCAGATTGTTTATTTATTTCCTGATCGTCTATTTATTTGTAATTCGAAAATGACAATTAGAACTATAATTGCCGAAACGCTGCAATATTTTAAATATAATATTCTTAATTACCAAATTCTATGTAGTATAGAAAAACAAGCGCATGTACACAGGGGATGGCCTAGTTTTTATTTAAAATATACTTCTGTTTGTCAAATATTGCAACATACGCTATTAAAAAGAAATTTATCACACATCACTGATAGTACAGTAGATAACTGATTACATTTACATAGCTATACAAGAGTTATTATCGCTTCACAATTCGAGGTATAAAACTAGCTCGACAGCAATAACATTCTATGTGGTGTGGCATTGAACAGGAGAGGATTTTTATATCGTTCTGGGGAATAAGCAGTCAGGCTGCTTCTATGCCAGTTCAGGATTCATTTGTGGTGAATGGCGGAGGTACTTCACGGGCTAGTTGCTTAACTATCTGACATTTTCAATCGGGAATATGTTGGGCGGACGTTGAAGCCAGGGACATTATCGTGCATAGAAGAGATCTTGGACATTCCGGACCACAGGTGGGTTAACTTGTCTTCCTGGAATATAGCGAAAGGACTACTCTGAATGAAGGATATCACCACTGCCTCTAAAACATCCCTGAGGCTGGCTGTTCAGGAATCCCTGAATTCGTATCCGACCAGATCGCGAATTGAATCTAATGTCAACCGAAACCATGACACGACTCTCCAAACTACAGACTGCAAGCACTATATCTGTACGCATGCGACAATCAAAGTGTATCAAGTTGAATCGTGATTCGTCAGAAAAGACGACGTATTGCCAATTAGCACGCTTGTGTCTTGTGTTCGAGACCCTGTTGTAGGCTGAGATGTCTATGAAGGGCAAAGGACTTCAGCAAACAGACGACTCAAGCACACTGTTAAGCAGACGATATCGAAGTATGTTGGAGGACAAAACCTAACCTATGACAGTGCTTCGCTGCTGTGTTAGAACCGTTAATGTCTGTTGTGGTCACTGCCATGCAATAGAGGTATCTTGTCATAACGTGCGATTTCCAATTCTCGGATTTTGAGATCGAGCCATTGCCCCTTGACACCACATACTATCATTGTACTGGTCCTTCGTACTGCGCGAGTGACAATTTGACGGTAAGAAAAATCCCGTTTCCCTCATCCCAACAATCTTTCCTCGCTCAAACTGTGTCAGGTGTTCATAACACGACGTTCTTCGGTGACAGGGCATAGTAAGACACAAGAAACGCCTTTTGGACTAAATGTTGAAGCAATGTTTGAGATATGGTTGACCCAATGTTTCAGTCACCTATTTCTTCCGAAGACTGGAAAATGGCGCTGCTTTGAAACTACAAGTCCATTTTCACTGAAATTTTAAACATTTGCATGTTCCAACTGATGTACAAATAAGTAATACCACATTTGTACATCAGGTTCCACAATTTCCACAAACAGTAGTTTATATCAAACCGAAATCAGAAGAATATCTAGATTTACCAACAAAATTGAAAGATTGATATTTAGTAAAAGCCCATGTTCTGTTTTTGTTTTATTTTTTAATATACACTCGAGTACAAGAAAATCGACTCAAACTGAAACGCAATGGTGAACCTTAAATATTCGCAAATTTTTGATCGTTGAAAACTTCAAGTAATAAAATAACAAAGAATACGAAATTCGTGTTCACATGACACTGAACTTCTTATAATATCACAAGTTTTTGAGATATGCCGGTAATTGTTTTTGAGATATGCCGGAAAGTTCACATGCGTAGCGATACGTAAACCATTCGGAAACACGTGGCATTGTTGTTTACGCGAGACTTACATCCTTTCATGAATGTAAATTATTTTATTGGAATTCTGCTGTCATTATTATTCCGCAAAGATGGCTACAACAACCTAGGAAGTGGCGCAGGCAGTTGTCTTACTACAGGATCACACTCAACGATATGGCGCACAACTGTTGCATATGTGGCAGTTATCTGTATCACTAGTCCATCGGAGGTTCCAGGAGACTGGTGCCTTTCATCGGAGACTAGGTTTGGTGGACATTGAGCTTCAACTCCAAAAGATGACCGATATATTATTAGCACTGCACTTCGTAGCAGTACAATTACGAAATCGTAATTTGATTGGCATTCAGGTCGAAGAACAGCTGCACCGTGTACGTGGGGTAACTGTCAGTGGCTTGACAGTCAGGGAAGAAGACTACAGGAAGGAAATTTGATCCTACATAGGCCTGCAAGAGGACCACTTCTGACCAAAGCTCATCGGCAAACCCTCCTTCAATTTGCTCGCGATCATGTTGATTGAACTGTAGGGGTTCAGTGTTGTTCTCTGACAAAATTCGAATGTGCTAGAATGGCAATGACAGACGAAACCGTGTCTATCGAAGGACTGGTGAACGTTTTGAGCAATGCTGCTTCCAGGAAACGGTCAGTTATGGAGGAGGCTCCTGCATGCTATGGGCAGGCATTTCAATTGCAGCCAAAACTGACTTGGTGTTTATCGACTCTGGACGTGCTGACGGCTCACCGGTACATAACCGAAGTGCTAAAACAATATATATTGTCGTATCCTGGATTCGTCGGAGAAAACTTCATTTTCATGTACGACAACCCGAGGCCACACGCTGCTGTTGCTGTTAGGGATTATCTGCATGCAGATAGCATTGAGTGTATGCGGTGACCTGCAAATAGTCCTATTCTGAACCCGAACTACTTTGGGACCTCCATAAGAGAAATGTGGTAGAAATCGAGCTCCAGAAACAATTGAGGAGTTGAAGATGGCGTTAGAAAAGGAATGGAATAACATTGCGCAACATGAGAAATTAATAAAAAATTAATAAAATCTTCAATAAAAATCTTTGCATGATCATCAGTATGATTTCTTTCCCAAATCAAAGGTTAAAATAACGAACAGCATATCAACAAGTAGTACAGAGTATTAAAATTTCAACAACTTTGTAGTAATAAATAATACAATTTTAGAACTAATGTTAATGTAGATGGGTGGTAAATGTATATCTAGCACCGCGACCTTAGGTCTATTTTACTTCATATAAGAGCTAAGAATATTTCCTTAAAAAATATGAAAAACAATAAACTGACAATGAAGAGGCTCGAGAGGCCTAAAAAGACCTCTTATGTAGACTATATTTGTAAAGTATCACGTCAAATTATTTTCAGATGGCGAGATATCCGAGGAAGGATATACGGTTCTAAAATTAAGGAAAAAAAACCTCTCTGATAAAGGAAAATCGAAATAATTATAGAAACATCAGTAAAATTATAGTTAAAGTTTCAGTTGATGTGAAAATTAATACATTGTTTAAAATGATATATTTAAAAAAAGTCAATAATTGTTATGACAACATTAAAAACAAAACGATGAATTCAATGACTCAATTTTCTGAAGACGACAATCACTAACTCCTCTTCTGTATATTTGAAACGACTGAAGATTCTTAAGATTTCGCACACACTGAATTCAGTAATTTATCCCATTTGAATCTTATCATTTTTAAAGAACATCTATAATTATTTAAATGAACAAAAAAATGTTTATCTAGGCCTTATGGAGCGAATTAGTCATGTTTCTCTTCGAGTGTTAATGAGAATATATTGTTTGCTTTATTTTTAAAATCTTTGTTATCGAAGTTAGGTTCATGATTGGTTTTTTTATTATGTAATACTAAAATATATTAATTAATATTCTTTCTTTTATAAGCTTTTTTATGTTGGTTCTTCCTTTTTTTAAGTGTTCAGTTGTACAGCCAATATGACTTTTTTTTTGCATACCCCACAAAAAATTTGATAAACTACATTTCTGTTTTCTAATGGGTTTACATCAAATTCGGGATTACAAAAATTAATTTTATTATAATTTCTAGTAACAGCTTTTATTTTACAGGGTGATTATAATGAAAGTTGCGATTTTAAAACGCTTTAACTTTAAAACTACCGGTCAGATTGACTTGATATTTTAACAGAACAATCGTGAGGTAATGGAATTTTTTTGGGGGGAAGGAAAAAAATAGTCCCAAAATGTGCCGGTATATGGCGCTGTCAGGGTTCACATTGCTGTTGTGAAGGATGCAAATTACTAAGACGTCTTAGTAATGTCTTAGTAAAGACGTCTTAGCCAATTACTAACACGTCTTAGTAATTCGCATACCTCCACAACAGCAATATGAATCTGACAGCGCCATCTATCGGCACATTTAGGAACTTTTCTTTCTTCGCCAAACAAAATTCCATCACCCCACGATTGTTCTGGTAAAATATCAAGTTAATTTGACCGGTAGTTTAAAAGTTGGAGCGTTTTGAAATCGCAACTTTAATTACAATCACCCTATATATTCCATAAGAATTTCTTAATAGGATCATTAATGTTTTTTACTGGAAATATTGCATAAGTCTTTTGTGCCTTTATATTTTTTATTATCTTTTTTAACGTCTGTTTTTTATAATATTTTGCTATAATATAATATTTTTTTAATTAAATCATGATTATAATTATTTTCTTGAAATAAATAGATAAAATAATTGATTTCCTTTTTAAATTTTCTTTTTTTTAGGGCTAAGTTCCAATGGAAAGTATTATATACTAGTATGTATTGGTAAGTTTGTTTCAGCATTTAATACTTTTTTACTATGTATTTCTTTTCTGTAAACATCAAATTCTATCTTTGTATTTTCATTTCTTATAACCTTAGTCTAAAAATGGAAATAAGTTCTGCCTTTCATTCTCAACCTCAAATTTCTAATATTTTCATGTATTCCGTTAATTATCCTAAACATCTCATTTATAAACTTTTTCTTTCCAATAAGAAAGATATCGTCTACAAATCTCAAGTAATTCATTTAACTTCGTTTTATTAAATACTTAAATACCCAATGCTTTTGTTCCCATAAATACACTTTTTTTTCATTTTATATATGTCATTATTTAACTTTGGTTAATTAAAAAAATACACCATTTCAGTAAAAATGTTAAGATCCATCCTACATTTTCATGAGTTTTTTCACATCAATT
This sequence comes from Thereuonema tuberculata, assembly GCA_023159025.1. Classification (NCBI taxonomy): domain Eukaryota; kingdom Metazoa; phylum Arthropoda; class Chilopoda; order Scutigeromorpha; family Scutigeridae; genus Thereuonema; species Thereuonema tuberculata. The sequence continues at coordinate 9,004,789 of JAFIDM010001028.1, forward strand.
ATTTTCCAAATCGCTTATTTTTATTAGATCATGTTGACGAGATCTATATAAATGTTTTACGTCAGAGGATAACATAATCCACCCATTAATTAATTTGTTACATTCATTTTATAATTTGCTTGTAAAATCATAGAAATTGACAACCTTATAATTATTTGTCTTACTGCTAATACAAATTAAATGCAACTTCCGATATATTAGCAAATGGGGCATTAATACAATTTACGATTAGATCTTCCCGATATACTGTCCGGTCGCTTTATTAGGTATATCCTTGCTGTGCACATGAATGTCTGGACCCGTCGCGTCGTGTCTCACAACTCTTCAAGCCGATGGAGGCAGTGTCATGGTGTGGGGGATGTTTTCCTGGCACACGTTGGGTCGATTGATGCCTCTGGAGGCACATCATGATACTAGAGCGTACCTAAAGTTCAGCTCATGAAAGAAGAGCTTTTTATGACGTAATTTCCTTATGGATTGATGTTTCCAGGACGTAAATGCGCCATCTATTGCTACGATTCGTAACTGAAATCTTATAAACATTACGAAAACAATGTGGTTTTTGTAGTTTCTACAATTACGAATACATTTCTTCATTATTATTATTTTAATAATTTTAAGAGTTTTTTAAGATTATGTTATTGATTTTTTTTAATTAATTGTTGAGTTTACGTTGATGACGTCATGATTGGTGACGTTTATTCCAGATAAAATTGATTGCTACGTAATGACCATATATGGCAAACCCTTTTTTTTTTTGGAAAATACTATAAACATCGTAGCTTACCAAGTGGCACCGTACAGTTTATCCTCATGCAGATGGCTACTTCCAGAAAGATAATGCATAGGTGCACAATACCCGAATCACTATGGGTTAGTTTGAGAAACATAACGATAACTTTTCCTTGCTGCAGTGGCCCGCTCAGTCTCCAGATTTCAGCCCAATTGAAAATTTGTGAGATGAGCTGGAATGGGCTGTTCTCTGCAGGCCTAGACCTCCATCAAATCTTCAGGAACTGCGTGACACACTCCTGTCTGCATGGTACACAGTACCTCAACAACGTTTTCAGCATCTTTGTGGAATTCATGCCTCGACGAATTAAGGTTGTTTTATGAAGTAAAAGCGGCCCAACACACGTCTAGGTAGGTGTACTTAATAAAGTGGCTGGACAGTGTACATTATTAATAGTAAGTTTACGTATTTTTGTTTCATTAAAACCACGGAAACGGGATGTGTTTAAAACTTATCTTTCCCTTTATCTTACTATTTCACAATTTCGTATTTACTAAATCATTCAGTTTATTTATAATTTTCATTTCTATCGTTCTTATTGCAGTTTTTCTGAGATTGTCATTTAATGATATCATTTCTTAATATTACTTTTTATCCATAATTACAGTCTTTTGTCTTTTATCCCCTTCTATAACAATAATATCTTCTATATTTTTATTATCCTTATATGCTTCAATTTTCTTAGGTATCAGCTTCATCATTTAGTTTATTATATATTTCAAGGCCTTTCTTATTTTAATTTTTTCTTCGTACTTCATATCTTTCTTCATGTTGATTGTAGGTTAAATTCCATCAATTCTATTTTAATTTCGGTTGTCTCTTTATTTGTAAGATTGAATTTGATGTCTTTCTTGAAGATTTCTACTTGATCATTATAAATTTCTTTTCACTTACATTCATAACATAATCTTGTATGTTGCTTCTTTCCTTATCAACAATATTTTTTTCTTAGATATAGTTCTTATTCTTTTTTTTCAAATTTTCTTATGTATAAGTTGTTTTCAGTTTTTCATGGGTCTTTATATTTCATAAAGTTCATAAGGGTTCCGTATCAGCTGCACTTATTATTAAATTCTTTTAATCTTGGGATCCCAAGTTTATGGCACAAGATCCGGTTCGCTCGTTCATTAATTCACAGAAACAGCAATGGTGACAAAATAAACATTTCAATGAAACAACACACTGACGCACTTCGAGGCAACCGCTCCATTGACGGGTGATGATGCGATCAGCTGGGACTCGTCCGCCAGTGACTCCCACATCAGATGGAATACCAGGATCAGGTCTTTCCATTATAAACGTCTAAACTGCCGGAACAATTCGCCACAAGGTCGCCATTTCAGGGGAAGCATTTTGGGGTGGTTTTCCTGTGGCACCAGGGAGACTGTGGTTGCACGGTCAACTGCTCCTCCACGATCTTCCACTGGAGTGAAGGTTCTTCTATTTTGTTTCTGTTAACTTCCGTCCAGTCGTCTTCGACTCCTGGTGACTCCATGAACAAACTTTCTCCAATTTGATCTTTCTTTAATAGCATTCCGAAGTTCTTGCAAAGACAATCCAGTGGCTTCCTTTACGTCATTCGTACGTCTTGTTCTATGTCTTCCTTTCCTCCTTTTCCCATCTCCTTTTCCAAGCATTAGGACCTTTTCAATGAATTGTCAGCTCTCGTCACATGTCCAAAGTATAAAAGCTTTTGTTTGATAATTAGGGCCTCCAACGAGCAGTCAGGTTCACCTCATCCAAAACTCGTTGGTCCTCATTGCTGTCCATGGGATACTCAACAGTCTCCTCCAAATCCAGTGCTCAAAAGGGTCAATTTTTCTTCTTTCTTCTTTTCTCAGAGTCCAGCTTCCACAACTTTACATTGCAACAGGGAAGATCATAGCTTTTATGATTCTTATCTTGAAAATTAAGAAAGAGATTATTCATTAAAAATTGTCCTCCTTTCGGAATCAATGTTTTGTCTACACAGGAAATTCATTAATCTCATCCACCTTTTAGAAAATTCTTAGATGAAGGGAATAGAAGGAAAAAAAATTAGGACATTAATTGTAATGTTACATAATATTTATCATTTTATTATATGTAAATAGCTTAACCTGCGAACATAATCTAAAAGCCAAAAAATTTGAGAAAAAAGTTTGAATTACATTATTGTTTAAAGTTTGAATTATATTATAATGAATTACATGATTCAAACATTTTCGTATCTTATTATTTTTAGATTGATTTCTTAGTATTTTTATTATTATTACAGGTTTATTTGTTTTTCAAATTGAAAACGATAATTCTGTGCCAAGGAACAAAAACAACCTTTCAATTGGATCAACTGGTTTCAAAAGGGACAAGAAATTTGACTCTGCATTGCAATGAGTCCAATGTCTTTCTAAACCAACAGGTAGAAATATTTTTTTTTCTTTTTGTACAGAACAAATAGTTCTCTTCACAAAGAACGAAATTTGTTAATTCTTTATCATTTGTGTATAAATCATGTTTTGAAACAATTTCATATAACATTGTTGTAGCTATTGAATCCTCAATTTTATAATAGCTTTATTAACAGTTTTACTACAGTTATTCTCTGAGAACAGAAATGAATTAGCACAGTTACATTAAAATGCAGTATATTCTCAACCAATGATTTGTTTCGAACAACATCTTATATATGAGTGGCTGGGGAACTGATAGAATTACCCATAGATCGGTATTATCTGCTAAATTGGCATTCGATGGGATATGATTAGTAGTTCACTAGCACTCTGCAGATTCTGGAGCAGAATTTTGTGCACGCCTAAAGAGAATCATGTTTTCAACAGCAGATACAAAATTATGGAGGGTTGAGCCAGATAACAGTGCGTGAGTTGATTCATGAACTATCCGCGCGCCACATAATGGCTGAAACGCGTGCTACAACTGCGTACAAGATCACAAGAGTCTAATTCGGTATTTACAGTATTTTTTTGCTATATTGGCTGTTATATTTAACTGTTTCTGGGGAGGGAACATCTATGTCTTACCTATGCAAATTGTAGTCAATCTCTCATTGTTGCAATCATATGGAGCGTGGTTTGACCATTGCAGCCAACAATTTGCGAAAAGTGTTACAAAAAGTGAGAATTCGCCAGCCTTCTGACCATGGATGTCTTACAAAACATCATGGAAATCGTATCTAAACATCGCGGTCCCCAGAGACAAGCATACGTGTAAAGAAAGAAAGTCCAAATGGTAAAGATAGAAAATCCGCCAACACAACGGATTGCAAGCAGATTCCATTGGTCATAGCGCACCGTTGAAAGAATTATCAGGGAAAATCTGCGTATGGAATGCCGTCATAAAGCCCTTGGACGTAAAGTTTAGCCCGATTCCCATCCGTAAACATTTTCACGAACTATCCTAAGCTTTACAAGAGGAACCTAACCGGCGACCAGGAAATGGAAATGGGTTGTGTTCTTAAGAGGCATGGGTGTACCTTGATGATACCAACATTGCTCGGTAAGAGCAATTTTTCACCATCAAAGGAGCTCAAAAGGACGATTTGGATTTCGTCAAGCAATACCGAGAAAAGTTCTCCAAAGGGTTCATGGTAGTGGCTAGTAATTGCTCAAGTGGCAAACTTACGCACAGAGTGGCAAGCAATGCAAATGTTAATGTAACTTACTTTCATTGTGATGAAACCTGTTTTCTAAGTAGACATCCCTCGCCTTTACGGCTTCCAGCAACACAAAGTGCCCATCCATATAAATAAGGCGTCGAGCCACACTGCTCGTTCGTCGTTAGAGTACTATCAGTGGAAGAAAAAGCGACAAGGCTGAAGGTGATCTTGTTTTCAATCCCTGTTAAGTGCCCTACTGCATCCGCTAGGGACTTCTGAGGAGTTGGATACTGAAACGGGGCTTCAGTAATCGTCGTCCTCGATTTGTGGACGGCCTATGAAAAGTTTGCTGTGATGTTTGGCCAATATTCCACAAGAGCAATTGTACAGAAGTCTCATACAATGGGAACAATGTTGCAGAGCAATCGTTCAGGGGAACCATTTAGAACATAATAGGTTGTGGAAGAAGGAAGTTTCTTAAAACTATAGGTGAGAAACAACGCACGCTATTATCTGCCTCAACTCTCCGTACAGCCAAAAATTACTCTTTATTGCAATGTTTTTTTTTTAAAAAAAAAACTATAAGACTTCTGTTTTTGAATTCATGGGAGGAAATGGGCTTCTCTTCTCAGTTAGTCTTTGGACCTATTCAGGATACCATTCCATTTTTTAAGATATATATATGAAGCAAATGTCAGAATAGTTCGAGAAAGGAAAATATATCTTTTTTTTCAAATAAGATTTGGCAATACAAATACATACAGTTGGCAATTAGAGAAATTATATATTTTCTTTTTAATTTCAAAACAATTACAAAATGTTTCTTAGCTATGGCTCCATTTATAGATTGGTTTGTGCTCTATTGGATAGAGTTATCTTTAATATTTCCTAACTGAAAATATTGAAACTTCGTGAATATCTTTTGATTACTTTTATCTTATAAGAAAATGAGGTAATTTTTAGATTGCAGATTGTAGCATCTTTTTGTAACTTTAAAACTACACACGAAAAGTTTTAAAATGATTTATGGGTTTAGGGAACAACATTCTTCTGATTTCCAATTTTTTGTTTTTGTTTTGTTTAGATTTTAGTAATCTACTATGGATTAAGAAATATAAGAAACACTTTAGAGCAGCTGCAAAAAGACGCCTTACAACTTAGGGGAACTGACATAGAGTTTTGAACAACCGAATAATTCAGTAAAGCTCAAAATTATGCATTTATGAAGAAAAAAAGCGCAGGTAATACATAACCTACATGTACAAGCAGTGCTAAAAGAAAAGGTTAATATTTTGAAATGTCAAAATCTCGATCATTCTAAGATAAACATTATGTGAATCTGTCCTATTCCGAGATGGAGCTAATTGAATGTTCAGTAGTTTGAATTTGGGGGAAATATTCCCCTTCGTGTTAATGCTCTGTTTGAAGCATGTTAATTGATGTGAAGCTTCAGTTGTGTTTTGACTATTGACATGTACAAGTAACATTGTATAAGTGTTGTTCAACATGCCATACATCTTCACAAATGTCCAATATACAGATATGCTGCATGCTTCTACGATGGTAGTGCTACAGCCACCAAGGTCTCCACACCTAATTTCATGAAAAATTATTGTATGAAGTTGGATGTAGATCTGAACTGTAAATGACTATATGACACGAACTGATCAATGGAATAATGCATGTTAGTGTCTGCATAAAAGAATGTCAAGATACACTCAAACGAGCAACACGCCATTACGTCATTAATATTGGCAGTGGAAGTTTTGAAAATTTATTGTGACAAATTTGTGGCTTGAACCAATAAATATTAGAAATAGTACGTAATATCGAAGAAAATAATTTAAGCTTTCAAAATAAGTTGTTAGCTGCATTTTATTCTTGATTAGCTGTTAATAATGTTCAGTTATCAATAATTTCATTACTGAACAATCAAATCTCGGACACATTTTGTCTTAGAATGACCGATACTACGACCTCCCAGAATTTTGACCTTTTCCCTCGACACCCTGTATAATAAGTGTCTGAGTTGAAATATAAGATTCATGATCCCTCTGTTCAAATGTACTTTTCCCAATATTGATACCGTTCGAGAAAAACAACGTGGAATTAATCTTCATAAAATAAATTAAACCAATTCTGTATGAATTACATATTTTACGTATTATACATATATTTTATTTTTCTAAATTACATGAAATAATATTTTTAGTTCAAAAATTTTTTAAGGATTATTACCTACAAATTTCTACTTATAATTTTTTTCTAGCATGAAAATTAATAAAAACCTTATTAATATGTTAATATATTTTCTTACAACCAGAAAAACAGTAAAAGAAAGTTTTAAAAATTAAAGTACATTAAGTCGATTTGGCGTGGAAAAATTCCCTTTTCCGGAGTCGGAGAATGAAGCCGGCTTCTCCAACCCGTACTTAAGCGATTTACCACTTGGCTACCGAACCCACAAAGTTGGGGGATAATAATTTCTTAAAACACTAGCCAAAAAATGCTAACATAATTTTTACCCCCGAAATGAAAATAGCCAATTCTTATAGATTTAGATCTGCTGAACGTGAAACTGGCAATGGAAATTTAAAGTTGGTTACGGTTTATGAGAGATATGTAATAGTTGTTGATATAGTATAGCAATATGTACTTACCTCTTGTATTGGTTAATGTCCGCTTCTCCTCCAGGCGTGGGTTTGCCTGTCGCTTGTATAGCTGCTGACAATCATCCCTAGCGATCATCCAACAGTAGTCTGCCAATATTGAAGTGTACTACTTTCCGTAGTATCTTTTCTCCATTGATGCGATGGCCTGATGGAAATGTTCCCCATGCTCATCACTAGCCATCCGACAGCTATTGGGAAGATTGAAGTTCTTCTTGGTTACAATAAGAACTCAACGATCTTGTTCGCAATCTGGAATTGCTAAAGGAAAAAAGCGAAGTTACTGGCGTCAAGGTTTCCATAATGAAATTTTCTATCAGAAGTGCAGTGTTGCCAATTGATAACCTATGTATTCTACTGAGTATACGTAGTACACGTGTCTAGTAAACTACAGCCAATCGGCGTTTTTTATTATCCTTTTTATTTTTAGAATCCCAGAATTAGTAGGAAAACAATATTATCATTTCAGGGATAATTTTGTTGTTCGCTAGTGTAATTCAATGATAAATATATTACTGTAATTGTAAAAGTGCTTTATCAGACTAACAAGCTTTAGGATTTTTATAAATACAAAGGAGAATAACAAGAAATACGTAAATATGAAATATATTAAGATATTTAATAATAGTGGCAGTTTAGAACTTTAAAGGTGCTTTATCAGTCTACGTAAAAGTTAGAATTTTTAAAAATATAAGAGAGAACACAACAAATTTAAAGATGCAAAAGGATCCAAAAAATAATAATAAAAACTTGGGTTGTAGAAGGTTACAAAAGCGTCATAGGGATGATGTCACAGGTAAGGCTCCAACCTGCAAAATGACCCGGGACTAAGATGAGGTCAGGTAGTCATACCAATACACGAACCAGAGAACGAAATCCGGTACTGTAAAGGGCTGGTTGGACCCTAAGAACGTCTGGAGGATTCTTCCAACCCGCACTTAAAGCCTTATCACTCACTACCGGATTATCACTCGCACAAAGTTGGGGCTTTCAATGATAATTCATTGATAATTCAAAGATAATGAGGTTTCAATGATAAATATACTTATTTATATATTTAAAGCACTTCATTTGTACTTTCAACTTAGTTGAAAAAAATCTCTTTGTTTATAACTAACTCCTTTTTGATTTAATTTTAGGCATTCTTGTACATTGAAACATTTTCTACTTACAGAATTAACAAGGGTTTGTGAATTACATGTGTCAACTTAAATCAACACATTGATATCTGAAGGCTTATCAAGAACAGGTTTTTTGATTATAAAGAAACCATCCAAATTGCTTCTCTTTCTTACTTTGTCCGATGAAAAGTTGTGTGATATTTTATTGTCTTCCATCTCGGTTCGTAAACAATAATTGTTAACTGAAAGAAAGATTGTAACTTTATTTCTTTACATAAAATGGAATAAAGGTGTAAAAAAATTTAAAAAATCACTTTCGAACTTGTTTTCACTTTCGAAGAAAAAGAACTTGGAAAGATATATTAATTAAGTAATAGTGGAACTAAGAATGCAATTTGTTACGTTGTTAACATTTATGAAAAGAAAAGAAGAAAATACAGACAAGAATTGTTATTTAATGATTTTTTTTATAATCTAAAAAAAATAATACAAAACATGGTAAATTTTTGAATGGTAAGAATTTTTACCACGCTTTTATTAACTGTCTGGTTTTCGGATCTAATCTTGTAATCAAATTTTCGGGTCAATCATCTAGAAATTTTGCACACTTGTTAGGTCGCCGGACCTAAACCTTCTTAACTTTTATTTTGGGGCAAGTTTTGTGTATGCTGAACCTGTCCATGATGTGCAGACTCGGAATGAAGTGTACATACCGCATGTGACACTATTCGGCGCAGGCTGGAACATTCGACAGCGTGTGTCAATCAATGATGCGACAAGTTGTTATTTCCATTGAGGCTTCTGAGGACCACTTCGAGCACCTACTGTAGCATCCACGGCATAGCACATGTTCGGAAAAAGGTAAATAAAACATATGCCATATTGTTTTGCAATGTATGTAATATAACAAAAGCTGCATTGTGGAGTCATATGTTCATGGGACCAGTTTTGTTCCTTGTCTTCCAAGAACCAACTTCAGCATACAATTTCATTAAACAATATTAGACTTATATGTACTATAAGTAAAATGAAAATTGTGTGAAGTCAGATGTTCTACAAACTGGCGAGAGATGGCAATGAATGCAATAGATGAGAAAGTTTCAGTTCTTTAGAAACTTGCTCTCGTCTCAAAGAAGTAAGATATGAAATATATAGAAATGTATAAAATTGTTTCTCTAAAAATCTTACAAACTTATTAAAACTTCTTAATTGTATTGGAAACTTATTAAAAAAAAACTTTATAGAAAACGAATTAAATGAAAATTACTAAGTTATCTTCTGGAAAAGACTTAACTTTTTTTTCTATTATTCATAAGATAAATTCATCACTTAATAATTCATTCTATTCTAAATATACATATTCAAATATGATGAAAAAATTAGATAAACTGTCCGGCTACAGTCATAATCAGTTCGGCAATACAGTGAAGCTCGGTTATATCGCGATCTTTCGGATCCAAGATCTCGAAGATCGCGATCTGCCCTAGCTTTTTTTAACTTCGCGATGTTAAATGTCGTATACTCGAACCCTATTATCGCCCACACGACTCCAAATCGATTTAAAATGGTCATTTCGCGATTACCTTTTCAAACATTATCTTTTCAAATCATTACAAATCATTACCTTTTCAACACTTTGATGGGTTTTATTAGCCAAAATCTTTATATTTCAGTTTTCTTATGCTTTGGCACCGCCATCTTGGGATTAGCGGTATTACCCAGTAAGTATTAATTGTAAGTAGCAAATCGCGAGCAGTTCTCTAAAATTAATCGATTTTCGTACTTTTGGGGGGAAAATATAGTAAATTTTACAATTATACACCTTTTCCAAAATAGAAGGGATCCAAGACCAAACGCGTTATTTCCGAATTCGCGATATACACAACCGTGTTATAGCCGAGCTTCACTGTATTATAATAAACATTACACAGGCCAAAAGTGGTTTTGGTGCCGGGATATTTAGAGCTGATTATAAGTATAATTAAGGTGCTCAATCCAAATATGGCATTTGTTTTTCCTTAGCAGCTCTAGTTTCTGAGATATAAAAATGTCGTGACTTACCTTACGATACTTTATCATGCAGATATGTATGTTTGTCTGTGTGTGTTGGGATTTCTAATAAAAATCATAGAAATATAGTCTTTATATATTTTTTAGAGGACCTTACACCAATGAAAAATCATAAAAAAAATTACAGTAACACTTTACTAACTACAGTTACACATAGTTTTGAAGAAAAGAAAAATCACTGATCAAAGACAAGTCAGTCTTCGGAAACTTCTTTTGCGTGACATTCTTGAATGTACTTTGTTTGAACAGTTTCTCTTGAAGTTCCAGCAGTAATCTGCCATCATGTGGGTATCCCATCTTCCTTGGTAGCGGTCCTCCATTGTTTTTATTTCCTGGTGAAATCTTTCCCCTTGTTCTTCACTTGTATCGCTTAAATTTTCAGGAAAACGGTCCAAGTGACTGTGTGCATAGTGAACTTTGAAGCTCATATTACATCCAAGATTTCTGAAGTTGTTGAGCATCTCTTTTAGTAGCTCAACATAGTTTTCAGCTTTGTGATTGCCCAGGAAATTTCTGACAACCTCGACAAATGACATCGATGTTTTCTGCTCATCCTCATTCATGGTCTCCACAAAAGCCGGATCTTTTGTAAGCTGTCTTATTTGTGGGCCATCGAAAATTCCAGCTTTCAGTTTTTCTGTACTTATCTGAGGCAATTTTCTTTCTATGTAAGCAAAGCATGATCCATTCTTATCAAGAGCCTTTACAAACTGCTTCATTAGGCCTAGCTTGATTTGCAGTGGCGGAAATATGATTTTCTCTCTTCCAACTAGAGGTTCGTTAATGATATTGTTTTTCCCAACAGCCATGTTTTCTCTCTTAGGTCACTCCTATTTTATCTAGTGTTTTTTTTTTTGGTCCCTGCTATCCCAGAGGCACAGGAAACAAGGATATTTAGTGTTGCCAGTTTGCTGTCCAAGGAGAAAGTTTACCATCTTTAAGTCCACAGAAATTACCCATTGATGTTCGTGAAGATACTTTATCTTCTTCATGACCAAAGCAATGGCGTCATATTCTTCTTTCATTTGCGTTGAAAGAACAATTGGTATTGAGCCGTATTTGTTGCCACTGTGTGGAAGGAAGCATTTAAAACTGCGCTTACAGCTATCAATAAATAGGCACCAATCATCCAGCGAATTTTTCTGGAAGTTATTTGAGTGATTGGAATCAGATACCGACAGATAGCATCACAGATGATAAAAATAAGGGCATTTTAGGAGTTGATCTAAGATGCAATGGGATTGAAATGAGTTACAGTTTTGTCACAGTTTTGTTAAAAGACGTTATATATTACTTTATGAATTTGGCTCATAAAAAAATAATATACAATAAGCTGATAGTTGTTGATATACGACTGCAGAACCAAAGAGGAAACAGCGCTTAAATAGTTTATTTATGAATAGTTTATTTAAGTGTAGTTACCAATACCTTATATAATCTATATCAATAGTTGAAACTAGGGATGGACGGGACCCGATATTTTGGGAAATTTTCGGGAAAATTATAATCCCGTTTATCGGGCGGGATTTGCTTTACTTCGGATTTCTTCGGGACGGGATTCGGGATTTATTTAAATTCAACAAAAGGCTTAATAATGCTGGGATTATTAATCCTGGCAGCTGAAGACTACAATAAATCATTGAGAAATACTCTGGACTATTTATTTTCCTTCTACCTCCCAATATTACATCAACAACAAAGTGTTTTCGTCATGGCGTTAGCGATCTACATGGTAAAGATGAAGATACATGGTAAAAAGTTTTGCAATAAAAAGTATAAAATGTTTTTGTTTGTTATTATTATTGTCATCCATATCAAGTTTCAAAACCCGAACAACTATTTCCCATTTACTGAAGGAAGGACAATCCCGCCCCGATCCCGTTCCGATTTTCGGGAGGGAAAAAAAATCCCGTCCCGTCCCGTCCCGTCCTAAAAATCCAATCCCGTCCATCCCTAGTTGAAACAATTTCTCGTAGGGTATGCTGCAACTAAAAAAGTATAGCTGATAGAGAAAAAACTGATTTCATTTTTAGATTCAGCGCCCCTAATATAGTTAAAATCAGTTCAAAGAGCCTAAGCACCAAAAAAAAAAAAAACCATTTTTTTTTGCAGGCCTATATTATTAAACGATTATTTTTTTTTACCTACGATCTACCGATTATTCCTTATTGGAATCGTCCTGACGTCCTGTATTTATTTATTGAAATGGGACAATGACATTTTGATTTCTTTATTATCTTTTTTTAATTTGTGTTTTATAAACCAAAACAAAACGAAAAACATTCAATATTTGTATTGATTTCAAATGAAAAAAAAATGTGTTACCATTGTTCAAGCCATTCCATTTCTTTAAGCATAAACCAACGTGGATTTGTACAATTGGGACGCACCTTAGATCAAATTCTGGGAACTTAATTTTGAAAGTATATTTGTTACAGTTTGTTTAGAGGTTTAGAGTAATTTATATAATAATATTGCTGACATATTTATTTATAAAATTTTCATTAATCTAGGTGAATCCCACTGGGTCCCACTATGGCCCATGGGGGCGTTGTAGGTAAGGCTCCCGACGAGATTAGATCAGGTGATCAGCCCAAATATATATCAATTAATTCTTTCCATTCTCGAAGTTAATTTGGGTCATGAGAATTCATTACTAAAATAAATATAAAAATATTAAAATTTTTCTCTAATCATCTGACCAATAGACATGGGATTAAGGCGTCTGTTGACTGATCGTCCATCGGTGCGAAAGGTATTCATCTACTGTAATATTATCCACTAGCCGGGTACCGTCGCTTCGCTCTCGAATCCTTTCATACATAGTATGAAAAAACAACTTTATTTATTTAGAAAATTAATATCGAGATCGGGAAATATATAAGTTCGCAGCCCGATGTGGCGTTCTTCGAATAACTCAGGTGTATTGCGGGTTGGCCACCACATACTTCATGGTGATTTTAAAGCGAAAATATAAATCCTCTTTATTCCTTATCCTTTGGGAATTTCGAAAAATCCAGCATTATTTCTTGTCTACATCATAAAGGGAACCTCTGTGCAAACTTTCAGCTTTCTAGGTCCAAAGGTTTGGGCTGGGCGTTGTTGAGTCAGTGAGTGAGTGAGTCGGGACTTTTCTTTTCATATATAGAGATAAATGAAAATGCAACAAGATTAGTTTCGCGGTGTCAAAAGATATTAAAGTAAACAAATGCTGATTATATGATTAGTTAGACTCAAAGTTTCATTCACGTCGTCAGTAAGAAATTTTGTGGTTTTCAAGAGTAGTTTAAAGAAACATCTTTCAAGCTTGGACTTGTATGACGGAATGATTTTGAATTCAGTTTGTCGGAAGTAACCTGTGTTTCCTTCTGTTAAAATGAAAATATTAAAGAAGATGCTGATCAGTGCTTTCCTCTTCAATAACTTATTTAATTCTATTGGGCATATAATTAAAATAGCCTTTTAATATTCTTCTTTACATCCTTAAGACCGATCTACAAACACCAAATGCTGATTAGACATCTTCAATTACAGCAAACTCTGAAATCTAAAAGCTTTAAAAAAACTAACTCATCTATGAGGATTAAAGAATAAACTCATAAAACTTGATGCTCATCAATTCATTATTCTTCATTTCTTTTTTATATTTCAGCGTTGTAGCATTAGTCACTTAAAATGCTTCGTCACTGGACGAACTGACTGTTTGCATATCCATATAGAAATCCATGAAAAATGCAGAATTATATTTTCAACATTTTAAACTATGAATTATTTGTTTTGTAAAAATTTTGAAAAATAAAAAGAACAGCGCCATTAATTCTTAAACCCAAACAAAAAATTTTAATTTCTAATAATCCTACAGCGTCGTAGCATTAGTCACCTTTAAATAGCGTCAATCTTAATATGTATATGTACTTATCACGCATATTTTCGGAAGTAATTTTTAACGTGTCTCCCAAAGTCCGACTTTTTGCTCGTTAATAAAAAAATCGTGATAATATTTATAACTAAGATGTAATGGTTGTGTCATTAACAGAAAAAAATGGCAATACAGAAAGTAAGAATCCCGTGATCACCAGTAGAATGAGGAAAGTAATTTAGAAAAGCCAGTCTGAGGCTCTCCAGTTTTTAACACAGTGTAGCAAAGCCGATATCATTTGATAGAGATCTGCGTAAATCATGATACCTGTTTGAAGAAGCAATAATCATAGAAGATTTCCTCAACCTCTATCTCAGATCTAACCTAGTTCCTCAGCTTGCACTCAAGTGCTTGATTTAAAATTCAGCAAAACCATTATGTTAAGGCTTCTAGCGAACTGTCCCTTCTGTTGCAAATTAGTGTTGGCAATCTAGTATTTTGACCAAAAAATACAGTTTGCTGAAACTCAGTGTGTAAAAAAAAAATCATCAATATGTAACTGATTTTCTGTTGACATATTTTCTTACAATTCGTTTCATAAAGATAATATTGTTAGTAAAAAATGATATATCCTTTCTATTTCATCAGCTCTGCAAAACTAGCAAGACCGAACTGTTCAAAGGAAAAGTGTTTTCCAATTGAGCTTCTTAACGTCCATAAAGTAACTTAAGAAACATAAATAAAAAATGCACAATTCTAAAGATTTCCACCCTGAGCTATCACGGATGGGAAACTGGTACGGCCGTTTCTGCCTTATTAGGCGTCTTCAGCCTGTTGGCATGAGATGTTCATATCGCAACAATCGTTCTGGAAATTTCATTAATAATAGAGACCCATCCTCCACTCATAAGTATCGTAAAGGCGTCGTGTATTCTCTACAAACCAAGGATACCCCCGTCACTATATTGGCGAGAATATCTAAGAAAGCAGCACTGCACGCATTGGTAGTCCGCAAC
>JAFIDM010001028.1:9024908-9050838 GCA_023159025.1 Thereuonema tuberculata
GATAACATACATCAATTTCATTTTAAAAATGTTCCTTAAATTTGTAGTTCATTGTTAACTATCCAATGCCAGTAAATGTTGACTCAGTCGCTTCCACCACTGTAGACAACCTACAAATCAACAATGAGTTTTCATTATTGGTTCCAACAGAAAGCATCACTCACACTTTAAACCCACGTGAAATCTGAAAAATGTTCCTGTGATTGTAATGAATCGAATCTTGGGAGGAAATTGTGAATGTAAGGATGGTGCGGTGATTTTGACTTAATGTTTGTTTTGTCTTTTTTCAGGTAATTAATCATAAATTAATTAATCTTCCATCAGTTTTTTATTCATTTACAATTGTTAAAAATAAAATAACGTTTTAATTTGAGACGTTATTTAATTTGAGAGGTCTTATTTAAGTGCTTAATTTGATGAATAGGAATAAAATTGTCTTAGGGCTAAGTTTACTATTTAAATGTTGAGAACATATAAAGGATACGTATTAGTTCAAAGTGTAAATCGAATTCGGAAATGGTACATCCCAAGTTTCAGAGTTTTTACATAAAATTCCGCGTTACATAAAAGAACTTCTAGCGTTAATATATCTACTTTTGGGAATGACCAAAAGTAACAGATTCTGAGAAACGATGGCACAAAATCCAATCCTGCTTCGTGTGAAGTGAGTTTCTCCACTTGTGCTTTACTCTATTACTGAAAAATTTCAAATAGTGTTAAGGAATGAAGTAAGTCTTACTAAACTTAACTATTGTGAAGTAATAGCATTTTAAGAATAGTTACAGTGATATATTGTCACTTTACACATACTTTATAATACAAATAAAGTTGATACTTCAAAGATGTAGGTATTTATAAACTATTGCAGGATGATAAAATGAAATTGATAGCGTGGGATGCAGGTCAGAGGTTTTTTTATAAAAACTATAACTGTTAGGAGTTTTCTTCTTTAAATTAATAAAGAATAATGTTTTCAAGTAACTATTTTAGTTGATGCGATATCGGATCCATTAATCTATCACTAGTGTCCTTTTTGAATTTCTGTCTCACTAATTTTCTAAAGCTCTAAATATATTATTATTATTATTATTATGAAAAAGATTTGGGACAGCCTGATATTATGTGGTCGATCGTCTCATGCTTAGTGTGGCATTTCCTGCATGTTTCGTCATGTGTGTTTGCGTCATTTAGAATGTGTTTCTTGTAGTTGCGTGTGGGGATGACTTGGTCCTGTTTCGCGATCATGAACCCTTCGATCTCCCCAAAAAGCTCTGCACTTGTCAGCCATCTGTTGCATGTCGACATGAGGCTGGTAGAGTTCGTGGCGATGTCTGCAATGGAGGTCCTTACGAGCCCGTGATTCACGCAGCTGCTGTGTGTGGGTGTCGGGGGTGGGAGTGTTGGAGAAGGGTTTTCGAGTTCCAGGGGCGTGAGGTGTATGTCAGCCTTGACAGTGGCTAAATGGAGTGAGGAGTGATTTGCTCCTTGGTGGAAATATTCCCCTAGTGTGTGTATTTGTTTTTCGTGTAGGGTGATGAGGCTGATGAGTCGTCGGCCTCTTTCCTTGCGGGGAAGAGTCATCCTTTCCGTGGAGGATTTGGTATGGTGCATGTTATGTTTCGTGAACGTAGTGCGTGTTGTGTGTTGTAGTGCTTCGAGTTCGGTGTTTGCCCATGGAATTATGCCAAAGGAATATGTTAGTGTAGGGACGGCAAAAGTGTTCATGGCTTTAATTTTATTTCTAGCGCTGAGTTGTGTTTTGAGGACGCACACGGTATGTGTTCTTGAGTGCGCTCTTGATGTTTTCGTTGTCAATACCGCGTGCTTGCTGGAAGCCCAGATACTTGTAGGTCTATCCCTCTTCCATGGATTGGATGGCCAACGCATAGCCCAGTTCAAAACCCTCCAAATTCGTAGCTTGCATCTTTTGTCAATTCCAAATTCAAAATCCCAATGCATTTGGTAAACTGTGTGGTGACTTGCAGTAAATTAGTAAGTTGTGCATTGTTTGTGGCGTATAGTTTAATATCATCCATGTAGAGTAAGTGTGTGATTTTGTATGGTGTCAAGAGTGCCTGAGGTAAGCCTGTAACTGTGTTTTGTGTTGTTTAGCATATGGCTTAATGGATTCAAGAAGAGGATGAATCAAAGAGGACTCAAGGAGTCTCCCTGGAAAATACCTGTCCTTATGGGAATGGGGACTGTAGTGATGGAGGTGTTAGAGGTGCATAGGTGTAATGTTGTGCTCCAACTCTTCATCGTGGCAAACAGGAATGCCGTGATTTTTGGATATATCTTGTAGAGATGAAGAGTATATAGGAACCAGAAATTAGGCACTGAGTCAAATGCCTTCTTGTAGTCGATGTACTCGATGTGTAAGTTCCTATTCTTCGCACGCGCCTGTCACAGGATTACCGAGTCAATAAGGAGTTGCTCCTTACAACCCTGGGAGTTCTTGTGACAGCCCTTCGGCTGTTCGGAAAGGATGTTATGTTTCGATTTGTCTGCAGATTTTGTCGAAAAGACAGGAGGTGAGGAGTTTGTAAAGTGTGGGGAGGCAAGTGATTGGACGGCAGTTTGCAGGGTATGATGCTTCAGTGTTCTTGCTGAGTAGGTATGTGACACCCTATGTGAGGAAAAGAGGCATATGTTATGGGTGTTGGATTATATCAGTTAATGTAAGAGCTAGCTTCCCATGCATGGACCTGAACTTCTTGATCCAGATGCCGGCTGCACCTGGAGCCTTCCAGTTGTGTGCATGTTTTAGTGCTGTCTGTATGTCTGCGAGAGTAATCTCATGGAAGGACATGTAGGATAAGTGTTCAGTGAGTTGTTCTTCCTCCGTGATTCAAGGTGCTTTGTCATTGTCGGGGATAGGGTTGGACCATAGAGACGATCAGTATTCATGTAATGTCTCGCTGGTGGGACTGTTTGTATTGGGTGTAGTAGAAGGAGATGTAAGGGATCTGTAGAATTTTTTTTTCATTGTATTGTAAAGTGTTGCTCTGTTGTTGGCGCAGAGTGCATTGTTTGTATCTTTGTAATCTTTTTGCAAATGCACTTAGTTTTTTGTTTTAGTGGGTGTCGAGATGTTCCTTAACCTGGATATAATGGTTTGATTGTGAAGGACGAGTGTTTATGTGCTTTGAGATCTTCCTAACCTGTGACATAAGTTTCTTTGTTTTGTTAACTGCACAGTACTGTGTCAGCCTGGATATGTCTCCTAGAAGGTCGCTAATGCGGCCCTTAAGGCGATGTCTCCAAGGGGGGATGTATTCTTGTGACCGTGCAGTGGGATGTGTATGGTGTTGTTTGTTATTCTTCTTCTTATTATTATTATTATTTTATTATTATTATTTGGAGATAGATAAAAATAATCTCCGGCTGCCTTCTGCATTATTTGCAAGGGCCATGGCTGTAAGCCGAGACTATCCTTCAGTGATTTCCATTCCTAAGTGACAAGTTCATCGGTGGATGTACAAACTGGGACCACAGAGACACTTTGCAGTTGATACATGTCTTGCAGTTCGATTGTACTTGGTATTTCTTCTTTTTTTCCCCAATGGTAGATGTAATGTGGTCATCCAACGGCACAGAAATATCAATAATGGCAGCAGTTTTAGCCTTTTTACTGAATAAAACTATATCTGGCCTGTTGACTTATACTGTCCGATTGGTGACAATAGCCTTGTCCCAGAGAACTTTGTGGTTTTGTTGCTCAGCACTTGTTCCGGTTTGCATTTGTAGTAATGTGTTTCCTTCTCTATAATGCTGTAATGTTTGGCTAAGGTTTGATGGACAACTTTCGCCATGTAATAATGACGATGTAAATATTCCTTTGGGGCAACTACTGGGCAACCTACTGAAATTCAATATTCTGTTGGCATAGCCTGCATCTATCAGAGATGTTAGGGTTTTCAAGATATATTTTTCATAGGCTTTTTTGCGAATAACCTGATCTTGAATAGATAAGATGAACCCTTCAGTTTCTCCGAAAAGTCCACTTGTTAGCAGCCACTCAGTAGAATATTTGAGATCCGTGTCCTCTGAAGTGAGTGCTGCGGTAAATCTTCCATGCAGAGTTTTGCTCTTCCAGGTGTTTACTTGATCTGCTAGTGTTTTAACATCTGCCATAGCAGTTTCTTGAGACAGTAGCAGTGGAGTGTAATTCTGATCTTGTTGACAGATTACTTGATGGACAGGACTGTTACTAGACATAAAATATTCCTGCAAATGTTTCTTCTGTTTTTGCTTGCAAAACCTCAAAAGATGCAGTAGGATAAAAGTAATACATTTACAGAAATCAATCTCATCTATCAAAAATTAAGATTAAGAAAATTAAGGTCACAATGTATACAGTGAATATATTACTTTTACATTCGTAATTCTTCTGAATGCTTCCATGTGGTTAGCTCTAGTTATTTCTCTATAACTTCTCTATGTTCCATGCCTCTGTAAAATCTTAAAATATTTTTTGTATACAGTGAAACTTACCTAATAATAAACAAGATATTAACAAGCTGATTTGATGAATTTCGTAGTTCTATTCTTGTCTAAGAGCACTTAATGTAATTTAATTTTTGAGAAAATGCCTAACAAATATGAATGAATACGATTTTATTAATCATTTTTATTTTTTTTTTCAGTCCATTGTCAGTATGTGTATTAGAGTGAGGAGTTTCTGTGGACAACCACTTAAAGTTGGAGTAATTGTCGCCGCTTTCTTTTGTATTGTGAGTAGTTTTCAGTTAATTTTAACTTAATGTTAATTGATAAGAAATATTACATGGTCGGGTGTATCCAATGTCTACGCAGATCGATCTTTTTTTACGAAGATTAATGTTTTATTGCTATAAAATATAAGGTACTGTCGCCGGCATTTCCAATGTCATATTGCGAAGTAGTGCTTTCCTGCATTGCTTTCCTTATACCAGTCTAACAAGGGAATGGTTAGGTTTGTCAGATCGAAACATCCCTTGAATTTTTTATCATTTATTCAAGATCTTAAGGAGTTGACGTATACCAAATTTTAGCTCCTTTTTTTCCACTGAAAGGGGGTAAAAAAAATTGTAAGAGCTGAGAGCTTGTTGCACTGCGGGGAAGCATCGAGTTGCTAATGTGACATTGGAAATGCCGGCGACAGTACCTCCGCGAAATAAGGCCCACCTAATATTTAACGATTTTTTAATATTTTTACTTTAAGAATGAAAATTCTCAAAACTATACTGAAAATTAGTTTAAGGTGTCCTCTTCATCTTCTGCTTCAGCATTTGATTTACCTTCGGGAGGAGGAAGTGGCAGCAGTACGCACACAATGGCGCCTCCATCGTTGGTGGGACAGTTTGGTTCAATGGGCTCATCGGCAGCCCATCCCAGGGCCCTGCAGAGGAAGTGACAAGGACCAAAAATTTCAGAAACATGGTGCCGGGCCTAACTTATCGATAATCAGCGTCGGCTTTCATTTTTACATGGGAAATTTAGACACTCTTGAGGGAATTAGACCATGATGAGTTTGTGTGTAGATGCCTGTGGACCATCTTCCATCAAAGTTAAGAAAAAAGCAGCACAACTACATCTTCAAATAAAGGATAGATGTGTCGGTAATTGAAGTAAAAAACTGATTATTTAATGAATGGAAGTGGAGGGCGAAAAGAAGAAAAAAAAATCTGGCTAAAGATTTTTGATACCCATTTGAAAGAAGACTGGGGAAACCAACTAGGAGAAGAAATAATCAGGAAGGAAACCCCTAATACTGCCAGAAATCAAACGAAACTTTTCATCCGACTTGCAATCGCCTTTCCACTTATATTTAATCTAGGAGACCCTAACAATGATAAATAATAGATGTATTTTCTTGTAGGGCCATAGCAAAGTTTTAATGCATATCTATAATATAAAAGAGAAATTTGTGGATATGTGTGTATGTCTCTGTTCAAAATGTTTAGCTTTACTTCCCAATATGCTACAAACTCGCATGGATACATAATGTAGACAATGTAAAATGTATAAAAATAACCTTTTTTAATTAAAAATTGCCTACCTTATATAAGCACGAGTGAGGTGTGGATTAAAAAAAGAACAAGTTAAAATACACAGCGTTTCCGATCATTCTGCTATTTAAGATCCA
Source organism: Thereuonema tuberculata (assembly GCA_023159025.1). Lineage (NCBI taxonomy): Eukaryota > Metazoa > Arthropoda > Chilopoda > Scutigeromorpha > Scutigeridae > Thereuonema > Thereuonema tuberculata. The sequence goes on from JAFIDM010001028.1 coordinate 9,031,036, forward strand.
TTTTCAAGTGTCCAAAAACATAAAACTTTAAAAACATCCTCCAGTATTGGATCGTTATTTTTCAAAAGATATTCGAAGATATCACCGGAAGCGGAAGTTTATCCCTAGTGACTAAATTTGGAACCACACATCAATAGCGGCTGTTTTAACGTGTTTTTATTTATCTATTTTATTTTATTTTATTTTATTTTATTTTATTTTACTTTAATTTAAAGGGCCAAACTAAGCGCCCTTTGGAAAAGCGTTTGAATGAACATATTCGAGCTGTTAAAGCAAATAATAAGGCTTACCATACGGCTATCCACTGTAACGATCTTAAACACAATTTAGACACAAAGAATATGATCATTTATAATTGTTACAAGGATGAGTATTTGCGCAAGTTTTAGGAATCTGGCACGATAAGACTTTCAAAAACTTATAACCAAGACTTGTCAACAACAAATGTATTGGAATAGGGCCATTGATTATAAATTAAAATAAAATAAAATAAAATAAAATAAAAAACAACAAAAAAACACGTAAAACAGCCGCTATTGTTGTGTGATTCCAAATTTAGTCACTAGGGGTAAACTTCCGCTTCAGGTGGTATCTTCGAATATCTTTTAAAAAATAACGAATTCAGTACTGGAGGATGTTTTTAAAGTTTTATGTTTTTGATTTAACACTTGAAAGTGGACCTTAAATAGCAGAATGGTCGGAAACGTTGTATATTTTAACTTATTCTTTTTTTAATCCACACATCACTCGTGCTTATATAAGGTAGGCAATTTTTAATTTGTATTCAGCACGGTTTTCAGCAAATAACCTTTTTTAGTTTGGAGTGGGGGGACGTTTAAGAAGTGTGGGGCGGGTTTTGAAAGCGTCACAAATGCACCTGAAGGCGACAATTGCAACTTCAAAAAATATTTTTGTTCAACTATTGCAACTAAAATATTGTTGTGCATAATAACACTACATACTAATCTGGTGCCGACAATGGAACTAAAATGTTGTCGTGCGTACGCTTCATATTAAGACTACAATGAGGGGAAGGATAATTCCACGAGGTTTTCTGGATACCCGTAGATTTACGCGTAAGATATAGATTTGTAATGATCAGATGACTTTTTTTCCGAATGTTTGAAGTGATAGGGGTGTCGAGAAGGGAAGAAAGGAGTGGGAAGTAGGGATTTCCAGTTACAAAATTCAAATATATATTACATTACTTTGTATCTGTCTCGTAATTTTTATACCAACTGAGAATGTTCGAAGTGATCACGTAATTTCAATTTCTTTCTCATCCACATCTCTATTTTTTTGTACCCACTACAAAGAACGGACTCTTATTATCACTCCGGAAACTTATAGTTTATTCCTCAATTAATCATATAGGATGAATTTTTGGATACTCTGCTAGTATTTAATTAAAAGTAGTTGGATTTAGGCGATTTAAAAGTGTTTTCTAATTTAAGCAATTTTTAGCAAAAGCAACGTATGAAAGAAGATTTTTCTGATATAACAGACATAATAATTTTACAAAATATTTCAATTTCAATTTCTTCCTCATCCACGTAAGAACAACTCTTTTTTGTAACCCTTACGAAGAACGGATACTCTGCTAGATATAATTTTTTAAAAATTTGCTTTTTAAACAGGACAAGGATACAAAACACTTTTCGTTGGTCGTTGGCTTTTATAGGCTTTAGTAACAATTCTATTGTGATTTTTTTTTGGACAACAATCGTCCAAGACTTATTTAGACCTACTAACTAAATGGTAAATCTGCGATGATCAGATGCCGAAAGAATTTGTTTGTCTTGAATTCGATATTTTCAGCAATTAGTATATCTGAAGTTTTTTTTTTTTCAGATTGCTGTTATTGCATGTTGTATAAAATTTTCAGGTAAGTAGATGTCTGTAATTAGTAACTATTAAAAGACTTAGTAATTATTAAGAAATCGTTGGAGTAATTAGATTTAATCTTAATTCTAAGCTGGGGTAAAATAACGTCTATTCTATTCTCATGAAAGGATATAGGTTAATGAAGAAATTTTTTTTGTGAAGTGGTAAACTTCCAAGAAATGTTTAAATCACATTATAGTATATAATAGATGAAATGGTAATTTAGTAATTTTTTCCACTGTGTTTATTCACTTAAATATATGTACACTAACAATATCACTTGATGGATAAAGTTCGTGATTATAATAGTTCTTGTATACAAAAATATTAAAAATAAAGTTGATAATAGTTCTTTAAGTACTTTACAATTGACTACACTAACTTAACAGTTTGAAGTAACATCGAGTTTCTTCGCAGCTAATTTATTGCTTTATAATTATCTACATTAAAACACTATTTAAATATACACTTATATATTTAATTCAGATGTCTTCTTACACTATAATAAAAAACAATTTCTGTTTATCTTGACGGAAACGAAAACTAATTTTTTCGAAGATATTTATTCACAATTTAATATTACGTTTCACTGCACATTTAAACGAAGCACTTTAATACTTTTAAACGAAGCACTTTAAACTTTCCACACATGGAATCATTTTCTGGTACCACTTTACTTTTAGGAGCACTAAACTAGTAATTGTTGAACAACTTAACTTTAGTAGTATTCCTCTTACAAACTTAAAACACACTCTTGAGAGAAGTCTTTAATTTGGATTCTTATTCCGTTCCTTCACTGCGTACATTAATTCAATTTCAAAACTTATCATGTGACTAATTGAACCGTTCTTGACTCATGTGTTAAGAACCTTTATGTTTTGTATTTCTCCGTGAATAGAAACTTGAAATGTAGCGGATTTTCTTCCGATTCCTTTTATAGTAATTTAAAAGTACTCACAATACATGAAGCAAATGTCTTTGATCCAATAGCGTCAATAGTCCAGTTCACGATATTTCCTTTTCTGAACGGCATCGCTGTAAGTAGACGTGCGTTCGTCCCATTGCGTGGACTGCTTCTCCCATAGGTGCTTCTCTGCGTTGCTTCTTCTTTCACTTGAAGCGAGGCAACGGACGCAGCCTTCTCCTGGTTGACGCTTTTCACTAATCTTCTAAATGAGGCTCCCTCTCCCTTTTTAACTCTAAAACGCTGTGATGTCACTAGACGTATTCTTATGCAAATTTATTTGTTTTAATTTTCCAAAACATTATTTAATTACGTTTGAAACCTCCAAAAATACATTTATAATTTTAATAATTAAAACAACTCTGCTTCAAATGTTATTTAAACTAGAATCTTCATTTCTCAAAATTTCATTCGTAATAACATAATAAAATGTGTTAACTTTTGTGATCCGAGTGGTTTGGTTATACTATCAGCATGTTTCTCTTTGATTCTATATAATTATTGTATTTGCAATTCTTCATTTTCCACGGCCTCTCTAATGATGTGATATTTAATATCAATATGTCTGCTTCTATTCTTATTTATACTGTTTGATGCTAATTTTTAGCGGCTTGATTGTCGCAATAAATAAAACTTGGTTGAATAACATTTTTTTTCTTGAATTTCATATAGTAAATTTCGTAATGCCCTATATTCATTTACGCTCAACGCCAAAGCTATATATTCAGCTTCTTGAGTCGAAGTGGCTATTATACATGTAATCCAGGGAATGGATCCATTACTTAGTATTAGTATGCAACCGGATGTGGATTTTCTATCTGCTAAATCATCAGCCCATGTTGCCAGCCCATCCTAATATGTCTTTAATAGGTCATCGGAATGAGAATAAGATGCTTTGTATCATTCAAATATCGTAAAATACGTTTCATCTGTAATTTATCATTTTCTGTGGGATTTGCAGTTTTTCTTGATAGTTCATTTACAGCATAATTTATATCTGGTCTGCATGTATTGCATAAGTAATTGAAACTCCCAATGATACTACGATAGTTTGTCTGTTCTTCTAAATTTGAAATCAGATATTATACGTCACTTCTCTTCCAATGGCATTGAGATTCCTTTGCAATTGTGCATATTTGTAGATTGTAACAAATCAGCTATAAACTTACATTGGCTTATTTCCATTTTTCCATCCTTTTGGTTATAGTTGATGTTTATTCCTAGGAATTTATTTATATTTCCCATTTTCTAAAGTTTATACAATGTTCCTAATTTTTCCGAAGGATTGTCTATTTCAGTTTTGTTTTTACTCATGATTAAAAAGTCATCAATATACACAATTATTAAAACCTTTGACGATGTAGCATTATTTACGTATATACAAGGGTCCGTTTCCATATTTCAAAAAACTATTTCTTTTAATTTGCTTTTTAGACCCACGTACTATTGTTGGCCTGCTTGTTTTAATCCATATAAGGCTTTTACTAGACATACTCCGTCATGTTTATCTTTGTCATGGATGACTCTCTCTGGCATTATAAGATAAATTTCTTCATTAAGGTCACCATACAGATGCGCTGCATTTAGATCACACTGTTCTATAAACCAGTTTTGATCTGGGCAAAAGCTAGTAATAAACGAAGGGTGTGTGTGCATAGGTTTTGTTATAATCGATGTATTTTTTCTGTGTAAAACCATTTACGACAAGTCGAGCTTTAAATCTGTCTATATTCCCATCTCGGTGGTATATCATGCGAAAAATCACTTTTTAGACAAGGCATGACATATTTTGGTATTCGTATGTTTTTTCCAGGTGTTATGAGCATCTATACTTGCTGGTTGGTTGGTTGGTTGGTTGGTGTTTAATGGCGCAAAAGCAGCTGCGGCTAAGCTGCGCCTCTATACTTGCTAATTCTTCGTTAATAGCATTTTTTCATTCTTCACTATGGTCATTTAATTTTTATAACTTTTTGGCTCATTTACTCGAATATGAAAACTTTTCATACTTGATGCTTTTGCTTTCGTAATAGTCCCAGATCGCAGTACCATTCGGTCTTCTCAATCTACCTTTTCTTCACTATCACTTTCTAAACTGTCTTCAGATATTCTTTTGCTTTCTGGATCTTCTTCTAAGTCATCTGATTCCCTTGTATATTCACCTTGGGAAACAAAAGATGTAAAAGCTTTATTATACTCTTCTAATGTTGTTTCTTTGGCTTTTATGAAATCTGCATTTAACAAAAATTCGTTTACATAGACGTTGCCTGTTTCTTCTATTCTTCTCTTTTCAGATATCCATACGTTGTACCCTCGTACTTTAGGTGAATATCCTACAAGTATTCCACGAACAGCTCTTTCTTGGAATTTGTTTGCTCGTCTGCCTTTTGATATTCGGATATAAACCACACTTCCGAATTTTTTTAGATGTTTTACATTTGGATCCTATTGGTTTCCGTTCTAAAGTTTTAACGGAATTTTATTTTGTATATTATTATGAGGAGTGCGATTGAGTTTTATTTGCACACTCAACAGCAAACACCCAAAAACTAAGGGGTAGTTTAGATGCAATGAGCAGGGTTCTAGCTGTATCTAAAAGAGTACGGTTATATCATTCTGCAATTCCATTATTTTGTGGAGTATAAGCTGAGGATAAACGATGTGTAATACCCTTTCCTTTGAAGAAGTATCGTAGATCATCATTCAAGTACTCTCTACCTTGATCAGACATTATGCCTTTTACTTTTTTATTCATTTGTCTTTTAATGAACATGATGAAATCTTTGGTGGTCGTTGCCACAGCATCTTTAGATTTTAACATAAAAACAAATGCCCTCCTAGAATAGAGATCGATAAACGTCAGTATGTAAGTTCCATTGTTTCTGAGCTCCGGATATGATGCAACATTCTGTGGTGTGTATCAGTTAATTTTCCGAGTTTACGTGGCTCACAAATAGTTTCCAAATTGACTTTGCTGATGTCGATTCCATGTAATGATTTAAATTTCATAGTCAAGTCCAATTTTCTATAGGATATATATCCTAATCTTTCTTGCTATAATTTAGTTCTATTAATTTCATTTTTCACAAAAGCGCTTTGCTTAGGTTGGCTATTCTCATATTGGCATGATGTAAGTTGTCACTCAATACTCCTTTTAGGACTAGATTCCTCTTCTTATCAGTCACAATATACAGTTTACCTTCCATGCGCTGGATGCAACCTTTCTGTGCCAGTTCTGTTGAGGATATCATATTTACCCCTAAAATCTGAGGGGTAAATAAAAAACATAAAAAACACTATGCAAAATGGAAATGACGCTTTTATTTTTACCAATAAAATATTCTAATTTCACATTGCTTTTCCCAATTGCTTGGATAGGTCTGACAGATGCACCGTGAATATCAATTGGTTCCTTTAATTCACTATATTGTTAGAAATTATCTAGTTTATAACATATACCATGAGTGGTTGCGCTATTGAGTAACCAAGTCTCCTTATTTATATTTGCCAATATGCAATTTGGTAAACTTGGTACAGACACTACACCAAAATATTGTTTTTGCTTATTTTTTACGTCCTTTTCTCTGTATGTTGGTTTTGTCACATAGTGGGGGAGGGTGTTGTACCTTTGACCGATTGTACCTTTCATCACCCTTGCTAGTGCTGTCATCTATCAGCATACTTTAAAAGATTTTCTGTTTAATGTGTAACATTCCCACTATTTGCGCCTTTAAACCTTCAGTAGCAGTTAGATCTTTGACTTGCAAGGAGTGAAAAATATTTTTCCAATTCCATCACCGAAAAGTAATTATTTTGCAAGTGAATGTTTCTTTAATAACATTGTTTGATTTCTTTTGATTGTTATTTTAACAATAAGGAGTAATACATATATGCCTTTAGATTAATTGTTAGGACTTTTAAGATGACTGGATGGAAATTTAAATATTTTTTGCTAATTTTTAATTTTTTTTACCAAATCTTATCCAAAGAAAGTAAACAAACATTGTTTGTACGAATTTGAGTCTGATGTTGATTATTCATCAGGGGAAAGTGTTTTCGATCTTTCAGATGAATGCCATGAGTTGGAGAAAGAATTAAACTTATTATTTAAATTTAAGTTACACTCATTATCCAAAAAAAAGACGCACCTAGAAGGAGTTGTCCGATTGTAATGAAATTTCGTATGCAAAAACATTGGGACCGGCCATGCAAATGATTAAACTTTGGTGTCCAATGAAAGAATAGCGAGAGCTACAGCGCATCGGAACTGCGCACACAGCAGGCGTATATAAGAAGCGATTCTCAATCTGATGATTAAAATTTCTGTTGCATTGCGAGTTAGGAAACCTTTCAACGACTGAAAAAATACCTCGCCGCAGGATTCGAGCTCATTACGTGGAACTGTCAGAGTTTGAAAGAGGTCGTATCATTGGATTGAAAGAGGCAGGTTGGGCAAATCGGAGAATCGCTCGTCATATGGGTCGAAGTGATGCGGCGATTAGAAGATGCTGGCAGGAATGGGTGGACAATGGAAGATTTCAGCGTCATGAAGGTAGCGGTCGATCTAGGGCCACAGCAGAGCGGGAGGATAGAGTGATTGAAAGATCAGCTGTCACAACGCCTTAATCATCGTTATCAACCATCAGACGTGCGACCCGCACACGAGTGTCCACCATGACCATTCACAGACGGCTGAGAGAGCGACATCTACGCTCATACCGACCACTACGCCACCCGCCACTCACGTCTGCACACCGTCGGGCCAGATTACAGTAGTGCTTGGCTCGATCCGGTTGGAATGATGTTGACTGCGGACGTATAGTGTTTAGCAACGAATCCCGCTTCCAACTGTGTGCTGACGATCGTCGCAGACGTGTCTGGAGACGCCCAGGGCAGCATGCCGATCCTGCTATCACTATTGCACGCCACACAGGCCCTCAACCAGGAGTTATGGTCTGGGGTGACATTTCCCTTGATAGCCGGACCCCTTTGGTCGTCATTAGCGGCATACTTACAGCGGTAAGTCGACAATATTCTGAGACCTGTTTGCTACCCTTCGTTTTGCAGTACCCAAGCCTTATTTTTCAGCAAGATAATGCCAGACCACATACGGCCCGTGTTGCTATGATCTGTTTTGCAGCTTGAGAAACACTTCCTTGGCCAGCCAGATCCCCAGATCTGTCTCCAACCGAGCATGTCTGGGATATGATAGGAAAGCGACTGCATCCATTGGAGCAAATTTGGCGAGAAATACCGAAAGAGACCATCAGGGAGGATTATCACTCTATGCCACGTCGTGTAGCAGCTTGCATTCAGGGTAGAGTCAATACCTTATTGAGCTCGTTACTTAACTTTGTCACTCTGAAATAAATCATTCAATTTGTCTGAAATTTTAATCATTTTCTATTCTGTACATAATGTTCCTCTTCACCAATTTTTGTCTCCATCGGACAACTCCTTCTAGGTCGTCGTTTTTTTTGGTAATGAGTGTATTTGAAATAACTTGTATCTAACTGTTAGTTTCTACTACCACGTGGTCAAACGTACAATTACCCTCCGGTCAAAGGTACAACATGTAGTTGTCCCTTTGACCACAAGGTATAGTTTTTTGGTAAAATAAAAATAAAATACTTATACTCAAAATATAATATATAAAATACATTCAGTTGATAGCAAGATACGTGAAGATCACATGTATCCATTCAGGTAAGGATTTACTTGAGTATAAAAAATTGGAAAATTCATTTAGTGAAAACTGGACAAAGGTACAACACCTTCCACTACTCTACCTATTTTTATAACGACAGTTCCTTGCTATGTGACCAGGCTTGTCACATATATAACATTTGCACATGTTTGCATGGATTAGATTTGTATGTACTTACATCATCAATATTTTTTTGTCTTATTTAGATCTTTATTTTTTCCAACTACCTCGTGTAATATTCTATCTACTAATGTGTCAAAATTAAATTGAGGAGTATTTTCTGGTAACATCAGTCCTTGGGCAGTTGAATCAAAATCTGGAGGCAAGCCTCATAATAGAATCCAACATCTACAACATCTCCAACATCTCTATCGTCAATCGTTCCTCCTATTTGAGTGAGTTCAATAATTAACAACGTCGTATTCATTACTGCTTCTTCTAAATTATAACTGTCTTTAAAGTTTGTCACTTCATATATTTTTCTTTTCAAACGAGTAATCTTCAAATAATATAATTTGTTGTATTTCTTATCCAGTCCTTTTACTATAATTTAAAATTACTCACAATACATGAAGCAAATATCTTTGGTCCAATAGCGTCAATAGTTCAGTTCACTGCAATTCCTTTTCTGAACGGCATCGCTGTAAGTAGACGTGCGTTCGTCCCATTGCGTGGATATTGCTTCTCCCATAGGTGCTTCTCTGCGTTGCTTCTTCTTTCACTTGAAGCGAGACAACAGACGCAGCCTTCTCCTGGTTGACGCTTTTCACTAATCTCCTAAATGAGGCTCCTTCTCCCTTTTTAATTCTAAAACGCTGTGATGTCACTAGACATATTCTTATGCAAATTTATTTGTTTAAATTTTTCAAAACGTTATTTAATTACGTTGAAGCATCCAAAACAATACATTTATAATTTTTATCAATTAAAACAACTACAATAGATATTTATTTTAAAATAATACAAAGTATCAAATCACGCTGTTCTTAGAATATGTTCAGTTTGTCATATGCTTTCCTAGCTGATAACTTCTGATTCTTTTAGTACCAATCAGAAACAGAATTAATTCTGATTTCTTGGGATCCTTGAATATCTATACAGATTTCCGTCATGTACTAATAAAGTTTTTAAATTTCATTACCTTTTCATTAACTCCGTAGTGTGTACGACCTTATTTATGAAATATTATTATTTGTCTAATATTTAATATTTTATATTAAAATTATTTCTGCGTAATACAAATACTTAAAAGTTTTCATTATTTTCGCTTTTATTTTTTAAATAAAAATAAGATCTTTTATTCAATTCCTATTCATTTTTATTATGGTTCTTCTCTTACAAAAATTATATTTCAATGGAGACAAAACTCTAAAACTTTTTAATAACTAAATATCGTTTAATTTTGATTTTCTTGTTTGTCAATAGACTACCATGAGGGCTTTCGTGATGCTGAAAAGCTGAAAGCTGCTGTGATTGCAATTGTAGCATTAATGTCCCTGATTGCTTCTGTTCTTCTCTTTTTTGTTTTGTTTTTTGAACATGTAAGTATCAATATTTGTCTTTATACCATTATGGACAAGTGTTTTCTGAATTCCTTTCTGTCTTTAACAAAAATAGTCCAAAGAAAAGTTGATAGATGACATATAGAAAAGAAGAGAATTGTTCATTGTTTTTATAAGTCATCTTTTAAAATTCGGAGGGTTGGACCGCTTTTATAAGAACGTTTTCAACAGCGCATTGTTATGCGCACGTGAAGTGAACCGGAAATCCTGTTTGTTTTTGTTGCTGAGCGAGTGCAATCAGTGTTAACATATGTACGAGATATGATCAGAAACTAAGGTTACAAAGCCTGCAGTGAAACGTGTACATTTTATTTCATACAACCAATACCGCCGACTGATAGTACATACATTAGGTTATTTTTTGATGTAGTCTCCATATCGGTTTAGGCACTTGTCGCTTCATAGCATCAGTTTGAATATTCCCTCCTGGTAAAATCCTGTCCTTGCGTGTTAAGCCACGTTATCGCGAAGTGTTTCGCATCGTCTGAAACGAATCGTCGGTCTCCTAGGTGCTCCTTCAAGTGAGGAAACAGGTGAAAGTCGCTTGGAGCGAGGGTCCGGGCTGCAGGGAGGGTGGTCGATGATGTCCCAGCGAAACTGTTTCAATAGCGTGGTGGTCTTCTGGGCCGTATGAGGTTGCGCGTTGTCGTGAACGAAGATCAGGACCTCGGAGAAGTCCTGATTGCTTCGCGCAATCGTGTCAAGGTCTCGCAGTATCGGTCAGCGGTCACTGTGTGCCCTCTTTCCAAAACTTCACGAGTATTACACCCACGCTGTCCCAAAACACAGTGGCCATCACCTTCCCGGCAGTTAGCATCACCTTAAACTTCTTTGTCTTTGGAAAAGAGGGGTGTTTAAAGCTCAATGACAATCGCTTACTGCTGGGTTTGTAGTGATAGATTCATGTTTTGTCACCCATGACAATGTGGAGAAGAAAACTATTCCCTTCGAAAGAGAATCGTTGCAAAAGTTGCAGACTTGCCCTCATGCGCTGCTCCTTATCTTGGTTGGACAGATTTCGTGGAACCCATCGGGAACAAACTTTCCGGTACTACAGAATATCGTGAACAATGTGACGAACGCTTCCAAACGACATTCTTAATTCTACTGTCTTATGCCGTAACGTGATCCTCCTCTTGTCCTGAATCAGCTCCTCAACGCGAGCTTTATTGAAATCTGTTGATTCCATGCTGGGTCAGCCACTGCGATCCTCGCTGGTAACGTTTTTCCTACCGGCCGCAAACTTTCGGCACCAATCTGCAACATGCTGATGAGACATTACAGTCTCTCCGTGAACCTCTACCAGCTGCTGGTGAATTTCAAATAATGGCGCAGATTTCTTCGCGAGACCAGTTTTCCAACCGAGTCGCCATTCCAACTGAGTGTTTACCTACCACTAGCGCTGTAGTGTTCAGCCACTAGCGCTGTGGCTGAAACTCTGCTTAGTTGCCAACCGCAAGTATTAGAAATACCGCACACTACTAATTTCTCTACAACGGACGAAACTCCACGAATATCGACCTTGTAACCTTAGTTTCTGATCACCCCTCGTACATTAGTGTTATGTGTTCGAATGGCTCCACGAGTACGATTTGGTGGGAAGGGTACGTTATAGCCCTTTCCGATGCGAAATATTCTGATTCCAGAATAATAGAAATGTGTAAGCAATGAAATTTTAAAACTTCAAAGTCCGTTATTAGTCGAATTATTGCTGAGTCACGTTTGAAGGCAGTTAGTGAAGTGAGGAAGAAACACGAGGGCCGCAAACCACATCCACGAAGCGCAGCCACTTCACCTGTTGTCTGTAAGGTTCAACAAAACATTATGAAAGAAAAACTCAGCACTAATAGAAGTCTTGCACAACGAACGGGAGTTTCCAAACAACCATAACACGCATAATTCCTAGGGAACTGCATCTAAAGAAGCACTACAAAGCAAAAGTTCAGTGGCTGTTGCCTAGACACATCGCCGAACATAAGACAAACAGTCGAAAGTTGTATGAAGAGCATCTGTCGGGCGAAAAATGAAAGTATGCTGTGACGTTGGACGAAGGATGCGTTTATCTCAACGACTGTAAAAAAACCACATGGAAATTTTTAATCATCATCGTGATGCTCAAGGTCGTTCAGAAAGGTTCCGCCAATGTAAGAAATTTTTCAAAGGGCTTCATGATCGTGACTGGTTACAGCTATCAGAGGAAGTTGCCATTGCGAAAAATTGATGGAAAGGCAAAGGTTAATGCCTACGTATTAATAGGAAAACATCTTATCACCATTGTATCTCAGCGGTGCTGCATCGTCTGAAGTATGGATCCCTCAGGACAAAGCGTCGAGTCATAACGCCTGAACAACAATATACTGCATGTCACGAATGGCCAACGAAACAGGAATTAGATCAATTCCGTTCACTTCGATCCCAGTGAAATCACCTGACGCCTTCCCTACGAACTGCTGCGGCTTTGATCTATTGAAATGGGCATTAGGAAACCGACTACCTCGAATTGTGACTGGTTTATGGAAAGCCTCTCAGGAGGAGTGGCACAAGATTCCCCGTGCCACACTGCACCGCAGCTTTCTCCAAAGGAAAATACGATGTAAGGCCATTCATCAAATGCAGGGCATTAGAAAAATAGAGCACAACAGATGGTGGAAGCTTTTCTCTGGTTTCTCATATCAGAAAATTTGTTCTGATAAACGTGGTCCAAACCTCCGTATATCATAAGTTACAAAAATCTGTATTAACCATCTCATACAAAAGAAATTGTCCTGTTTAATACCTATGGAAATGTTTTAGGAGGGATAAGGACAGGTTCCTTACAGGTGAAGCCTGGCAGAGGACGGAAAACCGTCGACCAGCAGAAAGTGGAGGATATTACCATATCGGTGGGTGTAGAAAGGATGGCAAATGTCGTGGGAAGCAGTAGTGCACGACGTGTTGCACGATCATCAGACAAACCGGTAAGCACTCTTCACAAAGTTCAAGGCAAATTTTGCGCTAGTACAGCTAGAAGATTTACAATTTTCAGCAACTACTGACTATCGACAGAGGTGCACGTGAAGCCTTGTAGTTTCTTACTCGAGCTGAACTGGATGCCGACTGATCATGGAAAATTTGTGGACTGACGAAGCTCATTTCCATCTGCATGGTGATGTAATTACGCATAACTGCAGAATTTGGTCATCTGCTAACCCACACGTCTTGTGACTGTTGCCACTTTTCTCACAAAAGGTCAACTTTGTGTTTCGTATCCACATCGTCGCGGCTTTCTTTTTCGAAGAGTTCGGTCCTGAGGACCCCGTCCCCTGCACAATTAGTGGCCAGCTTTAGGCATCCACATTAGCCAACCATATGATTTCCACACTTCAACAGCGTCAATGTCTGAATGAAACTGTTTTCAAGCAGGATGGTGCCTCACCTAACATCACAACCCCTATTAAGCGGGGTTGCTTCGGACTTTCACCGACGCTGGAATCATTAGCTGCTATTTTCGTAGAATGTAGCCAGTAGGTTCGCCGAATTTCAACCCTTGTGACTTTTGGGTAACAGGGCATCTCGAAGACCTTTTCTCTCATGGACACCTAGTCAACTTAGGGACACCGTATTCACAACATTAGGAGTGACACTCTACATATGTTCTCTACATATCGGGGAAACCATATCGAACATGTCCTTGTGTAACACTCACCGATCGTGAATATCCACTACAGAATCGCAGCGCCACATATCACCGTAAAGGCCACCTTCATAAGTATTTGAAGTATTTTTTTTTTCGATTCTGGCAGTATTCTATTGCCACTGACTTCTATGTGAAGTGTTTCCGTTGATTGGTTCACCGGTTACAGCCTTTCGAAACGTGAATTTTAATTTTGAACACCTTGTATATTACAATTGAAATTGAAATTTAAGCTTTGGTATTTTTCCCGTTTTCCTTACCTAAAATAAAAAGCAAGATAAAAAAAATGAGAAATTCTAAGAAATAACATTTAAAAGAAAGAAGGCTTTAAACTTCTTATTTAATTTTCTTTTTTTTTTAATTCTGTGGTTTATAACGGAATCTCATTTTTTTCTCATTACTATTACTATTACTAAAAATCATAATTTCTTGAGGATTATTGATTATGTAAAATCTTAATATTCCATTTGAACATTTTGTTTGTTTGTCTGAACCACATTACCCTCAAACGCTTAGACGGATTACCTGAAAATTTGATAAATTGTTTTTTTTTTTTTCAATCTAAAATATGAAAAAAAAAATTGGTATCTATTCTACCCACATTCTTGAAAATTAACCTATCCTCTGTGAATGCTCAGACATCACTGTGCAATGAATAGATGAACCAAGTTTAATTAAAATCAATATTGAAACTTTTATTCAAATACTTTCTTAATTAAAAAAAATGGTCACAAAATATTTAAAACATTAAAATTAAGGCGAATGAAATTTTGTAGGTGCCTTGTAGATGAAGAGAATAGGAATTGATTCAAATTTACCAGTCAAAGAAAACAAATTTTTATTAAACAATAGCTATATCGTTCTTATTTTATAATACTGTGTTGAGCCGCCTCTGGCTGCTACGCATACTGATGTATTGCGCGGCATGAAGTGAAACAAAGTCCTGATGTTGTCTAGTGGCAGATCATGCAACCGTGCTGCAACTGTTGCTTCAAATGCAGATTGTTCGATGATAAGTGCAGTTAACATTCCATCATGTGTCAGCGTCCCATTGAAGGGCACGATATTCTCAATGGAAGAGAGGTCTGGGAACCTGACTGACCAATTAAGGGTTTGAATTGCTTGGAGTCACTGCAGGAAAGTGTGCAGTGTGTGGACTTGCATTATCCTGTTAGGAAATTGCTCCTGATAGGCTTGAAACGAAATGCAAAACAACGGCTTACGGATTCCTGAATGTATCACTGGTCATTTAGAGTTCCTCGAATCCCTACGAGAGGATCATGATACCATGTTTATGTGAAGCCTCCATTGAAGGGTTTTTAATTGCAGGCCTCGTAAGTGATGAGGGGAATGAAGCCAGCATCTGCAGTTCTTTTGCAACGATGCGAACAGATACTGGTTGTTGTATTCAGGATGCCATATCTTTCTGGATGTGGGAGAATGAATTTGTCTGATCCGTTAAGGCTTCCCTTATAACAAAACGATTGTGTTTAGTGGATCGTCGAGGCTGAACGTAGCAGTTTCATGAAAGAGAATATGCCTAGAAAGATTCTGAGAATCCTTATAAGGATCACAAGAGGGGCACTACCAATGAGTCATAGGGCTGATGATGACGTTTCTTGACAACAAATCTTTAATCATTTGCACATTTAATGAGAAGGAAGAACTTTTTATTCAAATTGGACTCTTCCTTTATACGTGCTGGTAAGTAATATGGTTTTATCTCCATCCCTCAGAATTAACCCCCCCTCCTCCCAGGTAATTGTTGCATGTTAATCATTATGTCCTGGAGACTGTTCGAACACGGATAAGAGATTCCTCGACACTTCTGCGCATGTCGGAATAAGGCGAATTCATTTCAAAAACCGGATAGTCAATCCATTTAGCGGAAGATCCATCTTGTTGATTATTAAACATCGGAAGTAACATATTTACGTAACATATTCCTTTATTTGAGTGTCAAGATCGTATATCGAGAAGATAACTAGTGATTCAAATATTGGGTATAAAAGGGAATTGAGAAGGTAGTCAAGTGAATCAATTCATCAACGTTTAAATAAATGAAAGTTAACGTAATGTACTTTCAGTGTAGTGCTAATCGTAATGTTTCCTGAACTTTAAATGCAAGTGTGATATGTCACCGGCTGTAGGATTAAATGAACTTTAATCGATTCTCGCATTCAATCATATATATTGAATCCCGAACATTTGGCGCTTAACAATACAGTTAAGCGAAGGACATGTGATCAAGAGACATAGACTTGTTCGTTTAATAAGATTTATTGTGATTGTAAACTTGCAGTTATCAAGTTATTGAAACCAAGCAGTTGTTCATTAAATGTTAAAAAGGTTTAATGGTTGTGTTATCATTGTAGTTAAGATAGTGAGTAATTACAGAACACACACCTGGTTTTTGATACATAACGTAATTTACTCTGCTGAGTTAGAGATTTCCGAACTAGAATATTATTCATTGTAATTATATTAATTAGATTTTTTACAATATTGATTGCCAGTAATGGAACATGGAGTAGGACCTGTGCTCTTCGAAGATAAACGTTTCAAAAATGAATGTTGACGTAAACCCACACCAAACTGTCATTTTTGGGGAGAATGTTAATGAATTTCCAGACATGCATTGGGATTTTCTCTCAATTATGCCACAATTATGCGTATTAACTGCTCCAGATGATGGAAATGTGCCTCGTCCGTTCAGAGAATGTTCCAGGACCATTCCGGATCAACCTCGATCCGAGCTAAACATGTAGTGGAAAGGTCTCTCGTGGATGCAGATCAGGAGGCAGCAGTTGAGAAATTTTGTAAGGATAATAGTGGATAATATTCAGAACAATTGTGTAGACCGTGACAACAGGCTAGTCCAATGAATGTGCAATGCGCCGAACACTGAGACTGGCCCTCACATTTGACATCCTGTCCACTTCCTCTTTCATCGCTGCATTGTCAACCACCTGCGCGGCAACAGGCATTCGTCCTCTTCCGGCTTTCACCTTCAACGATCCTCAAATTTTTAGGATCATTTTTCGTAACCCATTCGCAGTCGTTGGACCTTATCAAAGACCTTATAATGACTTTTAAAGAAGCTATAGAATAATAAAACTACAAAAAAACCTTTAATTATGTATTTGGTTTAGATTCTGTGATTTGTTTCCTAATGGAATTGAGCGAAAAGAATAAATTGATGTTTTAAAATTTTAGATAAAGTCTACAAACAATTTCCGGAATTCTAACTAGAGGGTCTTTTTTTTTATTTTTTAGAGTAAGAGAAAGATTCTATTCGTATACTTGATATTGGAGGCTATAATAATTAACGTCATGCTCCTTGTTATAGCTGAGATTTGTGTGTTCGCTTTCTTGTATTTCACTGGCAATGACTTGGACCGAGCGGAATATGAAACGAAAGGTTACCATACGGACACTGGTGATTGGGTATGTACTGAAATCAATATATTTGTCTTGAATATCTTACATACACTGAAGAGTTAAAACATTAGACATACATAAAAGCGTCCTCTACAAAAAAAAAATGCCTCTACTCTCCGAGGCATTCGACTCCAATAGATGCCGGAGTGTAAGGAAAGTAGTGCCATTCATGTTTTATCATTGTCGACAACTTCACCCTAAACGTCGGTGCTGGATTCATGAATCCGTTGTTTCGATCAAAGGCATTCCAAAGGTGTTCGATGCAGTTTAAATTCAGGGACTTTTTAGACTACTTGTAGACCTTATAGACTACTGGGGTTATCGCAAACTCAGACGAGGGTTCCTCGAGCTACGCCTGAATGATAGAAGCCCAATGGTGTGGCGCATTGTCCTGTTGAAGTATATCATTGGCTGTAAGATGCGCGAAGGTTATAAAAGGGTGTAGGTGACCACTCACCACATTCTGGTAGCTTACTCTCGAGACATACAAAAGAACATAATGTACCTCTAGAGAAGACTCCCTAAACTATCACAGAACCACCACCTCCATGAAGAGAGCCGACCTAGGCTTAGGCCTCATTCTGTCGAGATCAAACGTGCATCCTCCCGTTTGACCAGCGCAGCTGATAACAGTAGACTACTCATCTGACCTACACGACTTGGCGCTACTTTGCAGAAGTCCAGTTTTGATGTTGCGGCACCAGGTGAGGCAAAAAGTCCGATGACGCATAATCAACAGTAGCACACGATTAGGCGTCGGCTCTCATGGTGCGCAAACTTGTTGTGGGTGCAACTGCACTAAAGCATTATTTTATTTAGAAGACCCAATGTCACCATGTATGAAATAGAAAGTTGAAAATTATAATTCATTATACAATAAAACTGTAAACTTTATAAAAAACACAATACATCCAACTCGATACCAATATTTCGTCCATTTAGTACTCAAAAGACTTTCTCAAGGTCTATATACAGAAATGAAATAAAATAAAATGAAAAGAAAAGAGAAAAGAGAACTCCTCTTCTTAAACAAATATAACAATTCAAAAATATCATACAAGTAAGATAATACAACCTTTGATCAATAAATGAGATCATTGCTCATAACAAAGGTTTACATTTCAATATTAAAGGTAATTTTAATGTGAACAAAGTGATATCTGAAATTGAAAAGAAAATTTATTTATTCAAGGACAAAAAAGAAACCATGTTCCAAGTTTTTAACAATCTTGAACACAAGAGATAACTTTAGAAACCAAACATATCAGAAAGAGATATAAAAAGTATAAATAAATTATTAAATAATGAAGAAATAAGAATAGAAATAAGAATAGATAAATCTTATAAAGGAAATAAAATAGTTGTTATAGATAAGGAAGTTTATACTCAGAAAGTACTAGAAATGTTAAAATCTGAAGAATTTTCAGAAATAAATGAAGATCAAACTTCTAAGCTTTACAAGAAAGTGAAATTAGAAATTCAAGAAATGAAAAAGAAAGGAACGATTAGTTGTTATCAATGTAGAGTTAATAAAATGTGTAACGAATGTACCTAGATTTGAGCCTAAGATGAAGATTCATAAAGGAAATCTTCCTATTCGACCTGTTATTAATTCTTATGGCTCACCTTTACAAAATTTAGGAAAATTTCTAAATTCAATTTTAAAAGCATTAAAGTTAGATTAACAAAACTAGTAATGAAGAACACTCAGGCATTGATAGATGCACTAACGTCCTACACAAAAGGCATTAGATATAGTGGAATCTAAGTGTACTACTGAAGTTATGGATAAATTTAAAATTGAAAAGATGTATTTTATGAAATTATTAAGTATGATTTGCAATAATAGATAATTTATTGATACGTAAGGAGAGATAATATATGAACAAAAGAAAGGGTTTCCTACGGGAAGCCCAATTTCAGGAACAATGTGTAATTTATATTTAAATTGCGTTGAAGCAAATTATATTTTCCAGTGGAAAGAAACAAAATATCATCAACATACATCGACAGGTAAGTTGATGATATTTTCATAATTTGGGAAGGATCTGAGAGACAATTCTCCAGATTTCAAAATTACATTAATGCATTTCACGCAGATATTAAATTTAAAGTTGAAAAAGAGAATTGTGGGAAAATATCTTTTTAGATGTTTTGGTTAAGAGTGAAGTATCAGGATTAACTTTTGAACATTTTAATAAGGAATACCAGAGCAACCATATATTAAACTTCATCTAATCTACTAAAAAACCTATCATTTTCAATAACTTAATGAGGATTACTACTAATACTGGAGATCAGAGACTATGGAATAATAAATATATGTGCCTTAAAATAAAATTAGTAATTAATGAATACCCAATAAATTTTATTGTGGAACTTTTAGAGAATTTTTCAGGAAGAGATGTAGAAATACAAATAAGAAGAAAGAAGAATGTAAAAATTATAATTTTATAAAATTACCAATTGGGATTAGAGTAAATGAAACTATAAAAAAAGTATGCAAGAATAATGATATTACATACATACATACATATCCTTTCCCGTTCCACCAACTGTGGGTCTAGGAATTAAC
>JAFIDM010001028.1:9050938-9080748 GCA_023159025.1 Thereuonema tuberculata
GAACTATTTTGATTGTCTACATGTGGGAAATACATACCTGAAATTATACCGTGTATTTTTGAAACACCCTGTATATTTTGACACAAAAAATAAACATACAAGAAAAAAAATCACACAAAATGCTTAACTATCATAACGTGAAATTTGAGCATGAATCTTGGATTATTCTCTTCATTTATACATAATATACTATAATATATATATATATATATATATATACACGAGGGTTAGGGCATAAGTCATGGCAACTTTTTTTTTGTCTGCCAAACATGTGGCACCACTGCAATTCCAGAATACACGTTCGAAAGCTTGTTGGATGTGCTTCCGATTGGCACCGCTAACCTGGTCTGAGTCAGTGAAGGAACGTTATGGGAGCAAGTATAAAACACGTATTTGGAAATCATCGTTTTTCTTAGTTGGCTACACTGCATTGTTCGTAGGGCAATGCAGTGTAGCCAAGGAAGAAAAAGGAACACAGGAATCCTCAATGCACATTGCTAACACCCTTCAAAATAATCTCCAAGGCTGGCAACGCATGGTGGGAGGAAGCCAACACAAAGGCTGAAGTGTCGCACCCTGACCGACACCGGGACCTTATATTTAGGGCCCCTTCTCGTGCCCCCAACTCAATTGCAAATAAGGAAAAATTCGCTCTCCTATGGGGGGCAGGGACACCCCACTAGGGTGGGGGGATGGCGACACACAGGCGTAAGTGTCCCACCCCCCATGGACACCTGGACCTTATATTTAGGGCCCTTTCTCGGGTCCCCCAAGTCAATTGCAAAAAAGGGAAAAATTCGCTCTCCTATTTGGGGCAGGGACACCACACTTGGGTGGGAAGAAGCCAACACAAAGGCTGAAGTGTCCCACCCCCGACCGATACCGGGACCTTATATTTAGAGCCCTTTCTCGCCCCCCCCCCCAAGTCAATTGCAAAAAGGGAAAACTTCACTCTCCTACGGGGGCAGGGACACCACACTTGGGTGGGGGGATGGCGACACAAGGGCCTAAGTGTCCCACCCCCGATCGACACCGGGACCTTATATTTAGGGCCCCTTCTCGGGGTCTCTAAGTCAATTGGAAAAAGAGAAAAATTCGCTCTCCTATGGGGGACAGGTTCACCACACTTGGGTGGGGATGGCGACACAAGGGCCTAAGTGTCCCACCCCCGATCGACACTGGGACCTTATATTTACGGCCCCTTCTCACGAGCCCTTTCTGTCTTTGAGTGGCATTGCAACGCATGCCGGGTACAGCTAGTTATATATAGTGGAAAGCTTGCCTGTCATTATGATATGTATTTTAAACTATCCAAGTTATAAAATTTTATGAATTTTGGCATTAATAGGAAGGAAAAAAGCTTGATAATACAGTTCATGTCAATCAAGTTTTTGAGATGCAAATTAGTCTTTTTAAGATAGATTTTTTCCTATTGCATCTTTCGGCTATTCTAGATATCTGCAGATGAAATTTGTACTGTGTTTCTTCATTATAGAAGAGAATAAATGAAATTCAAGATCATATAAATGCCTTTTTAGATTTAAGACTAGTGTTTTCACTTAAGTTATTATTACCCGCACATCATAATTATTCTACAATATTTAAAGTACATAACTATAAAAAGAAACGTCGATTTTTTTTTAGAAAAATGTTTTCTTGATATTTAAGAAATGTCTTGTAGTACTTATTACAAGTTACTGAGTGGATTTTTTTCAGTTATTTTAATAACTTCAGAAAATGCATCACATTATCTAAACTGATTGACTATCTTTAGATTTTACACAGAAAATTAAAACACTTAAATTATTTTATGATTTGCAGTTTTTACTGATATATAGTGTCTCAAGCAGTTTTAGAATAGTTATAAAAGAGGAAAACAATAGCATAAACCTAGAACATTATCTATCCTCGATTATTAAATTATGTCTTTGCTTTGGGAATTTTTATTTCAAAGTTTTCATTGACTTCCCAAAATAACAATATCATCGGTATAAAAATCCTATGCAATCATACTTTTGTAAATTAGTTATAAGGCCTTACCTATCTTATTATCCTTTGAGAACTTGTCCAAAGCCCTATTCCTTGTTCTTTCAGTCATACTTAACGAAACAAAGTTCCTTCAGCTAATTTTTAAGACCTTTCAAAGGCAAACATCGATGAGAAAGAAATTAGAAACTTTGGTGGACGAAAAGCAAAGCTTTATTAAAGAAAAATAAGATGCCACAGATGTACAACAATGATAAGTGCCACAGATACATGATTTCTATACAAAGTCACTTCGACGATTGTGGTTTTTATCACAACAGTTTGTCCATCCCAGCGCATTGCTGACATATAGTTTTTTAAAACAAGGAGTAGAAGAAAGTCACTGGGAAATCCGGACTGTATGGCGGATAAACTCACAATTTACCAGTGAAAAGTTCTGTGCAGTAAGTTGTGTGTTTTGTGCAACGTGTGGTCGGTCATTGTCATGAAGAAGGATCACACCATCGTTCAAAGACCAGAACTCTCTTTGAGCCCAAAGAAAGCGTATAACTTCCGGAACTTCAATAAGAAACCAGCTATAAAGCGGACTGCCATTTTGAAATGACAGTGCGCATCTGCAATAACGCGTACGGGAAAGACTAATCGGCATTGAGCAGTACAGCCCTCTATCGAATATTTCAGAAACTGCCAGAATTATGGCAGACTTATAAATTTAATTTCTAGAGGTTGTAAACTTCTTAGTCTGATCGACCGTCGTAGATAAGAAAATTAGAAACGAAATAGAAAAGATAAAATAACCTTAATAATGTAACTTATTTACAATGAGTAATGCAATGCATAATAATGATTTTACTTCTTTTACAGATTATTCTTATTATCTTCACTTTTTCAGGACTTTTCAAAGTAAGTGGACAGAATAGCATATTCTTTAATAATTTTTTCAATCTCTATATAAATCCTTTATAATTATCTTGTAAGCGTTATTAGATGCAAAAAAATCTTAATTTTTTGTGTATCTTATTTGCAGATTTACTTGTATGCAGTTGTCTATTCTTACTACAAGGAGCAGGGAATATTCATTGAAACTTCTCTTTAACTATAGTAATTGGGTAACATTTGTTATTTATAGCTTACAAATAATAAAACATAAATATCAGGCGTGGAAAATTTTTTGTTACTATTAAATAGCAGGAATAGTTCATGCAATTAGATTGTACTTTTTTCTATGCAATTTACAAATTTGAGGGTATTATTAGCAAATCTCAATCATTATAAACGATGTTCAACCTCAAAATGGCATTTGAAAGTTTTTCTCTTACAGTAGTTCGCCAAACACATTCACTCCTTAATTCCATATCTGCAGTACCTCACAGTCTTTAAGGAATTTTCTTTCGTAGAAACAGTTATTCCAGCTGATGAGACCTCAAACATCGATTATCCAGTAATGTCTTCCAGAGAACAAGCCCGTTTGACCTCTCTATCTGCTTCTTCATTTCCACGGATGCCAATATGTGCCTTAACCCCAAATCAATAAAGCGCAGTCCCACCAGCTGACCGTTCTCTAATATTTGAAAAAGTATCTTTACTCGTAACATTATAGTAACAACACATAAAGATAAGCTTTCAAGGCAGCCTGGGAATCCGAAATAACTGCGATTTTAAACATATTGTTAGACCATAAGTTTCGACACACATTGAGTATGGGAAATCGGCCACAACTCCGCCTGAAAAACAGATGAAGAATCAGGGAGACGTTCCCTGTTAATATCAATAATGAAATCATGGGCATCCTTGAAGATGACAGAGAAGCCAACACGGCCATCATCTCTGGAATCTTCCGTGTAGATTTTAATATGAAACGACATATCAGTTTCCTTCCAATTATTAATTCTCAAATGATTAACAAATGTCGGTTGAATCCAATGGAATGGTAAGACCCTCTGGACATACAAGTCACTAGAAATTCTTTCATAATGATTCTAAATCTGACATGCCTGAATCCACATCGGAACAATACCACAAAGAACATGTAAAGGCCTCAGTGTGGTCTCTCAGTAGAGACTGTTCTGTATGTTCGTGCTATAGCAATTAAAAAAGCTCTAACAATGCTATCTAACATGTTTTTAACTTTGGTCTGACCTGCGGAGTCAAACGTGTTGGTGACTGATAGCTTTGCGTCCCCACCCTGGTTGGACTGCTTTAGTTCCAGTAGTTTCAAAGCGTTGAATCATTTTTCGTAGATTTGTTATGCTCATCGGTCCTCTTCGTAGGTCTTCAACCGACGAAATTCCCGAAGGGCAGCATTGGCATTCACGTTCCGCTGATACTATAGCTTCACTAACAAAGCACGGCCGTGTAAGGTAAGAGCCATCGAAATGCAGTTCGTCGCCGAGTGATGTGAATTCTCCAAGCCTTTCTTTTTATCACGATCGCTATACACGTAACGCGGTTATTCAAATTATTGTGGCATTAACAGCGCCACATTTTCCCCTGTTGGCGACTTATGATACTATTTTAGAATTCATGAAACTGCATGTTCCACTCTGTATTTCCATCGAATGTTGTTCCGATTCGTCCAATACATTCCTCCGCTAGACGGCTCTGAACACCTCACGCCTTTTTTATGCCCACCCGGTATTTTAAAGATCTTGAAACTTCTACATTTTGATTTAATGTCATCAGTAACTGATAGAATTAAATTTATTGGATTGGATTAACTGCATAGAGGAAAGAACATTTTTTATTGGAAGGTTTTTCTCTTCCAATATCGACGTTAGCTAAAGAATAAGGACCTTTTTTTTTGAAAATGGGTCTAATTACCACCCCTTACCTTATCTAATATTGGAAAAGCTTTTCTCTCTCTTCATTACTATTTTCGGTAAATGAAAAATCTTATTTTTTTTTAATCTCTTTAAACAATTTTTTGAGCAGCATTTAGATAAATATAAGATTGAAATAGATATGTTAGGCAGGGCGTAGTTACTCTTTGCATCCAGTTTATATGTAAGCGTACTGCTGATTACACAATCTGAAATATAAAGAGATATCGTCATATTGATGCGAAATTGATTAAAACATATAGCCTAGGTAGAATAAGAAGAAACATGTCTTGCCTTTCTTTCAGCAGATTCTTATTTCTTGAGAAACTGGCCAAAATAGATTTTTTACTACTTGAAAGGCTCTTAAATAATAACACTTTTAAGCTGTTTTTCTATGGCCGAGAGCTTCAAAGTTATAAGTTTTGTGCTTGAGTTAGTAAGTCCCAACTTCACTGAAAGCTCAATTTGGTTGTGGAAGACAGAATCAATTAATTTGTTATAGTTGTTGTATAATTTGAAATCATTAACGTATGGAGACATTAATCAAACACATGAGTAATGGATGCATAAATACATAGACACAAACATTTAGATATACAAATATTTCAATCACTGATTACAAAAAAACGGATTCTCACGTGATCTCAGTTTGTGATTTGAACATAGACATGCAGATCTATTGTTGTGTATCTGTTAAATTTTATAATTCAATGACTTTAAATGATTCCAGAATATATAACAAAACAATTAATTAATTTCATCTTAAATAATTAAAAAAGTCACTAGACGCACTATATTTTGCAGTAAATTGTTTTAAACCGGAAGACCATTGGAAATCGGGTTGAAGGAGCTGCTGTTTTAGAACTTTTAGGATAGTAAGAATTGTTTTTAGTCATTTTCACGGAAACAAGGTTCTATGGAGCAGAAAGATGTGACTTTATTTTATTTACGTAGCTACATAATTACCCAAGGTCAATATTCGTGTTATCATAGTATCCAAGGAAAAAGTTCTATGAATGTGTCTCCTATTCTGAACAGTTTCCGCGATAGAGCTATTGGAATGTTCAGTATTTTGAATTTGGAACGCCGTATCATCCTTCCCTTCCACTGTATCGATGTCTGAAACACGTGAATCACTTTTAAAATGCACAGAACATTGATGTTCACTGTAGATGTTTTGAAAGTTTATTATAAACTAATAAATATATGTAAAAAAATAATAAGAAACAGCAGCAACACGCCATTATATCCCACCAGTTGCAAAGTGCATTGATGTTGTCAGTGTGAGTTTTGAAAATTTATTATAAACTCCGCTTTCAGCAATAAATATTCGAAAATGTAAAACATCTCTTTCTCAATTAATCATAGTCAACCATTTCTGCACAATATATTTACAGTTTAAAAGATTAAAAACATATTTACACTATGTTTCTGGTCCTCATAAATGTCGAGACCCTTTGCCAACTTCCCTCCCTACTGCGGATGTTTTGAAAATTTATTATAAACTAATAAATTTATTTTTTGAATAATTAATATTAGAAACAGTCCGCAACATGTTTTTCTTATCAATAATATTGTACTTCGAAATAGCTGTATCACGGAAATCGTTCGTTGTACAACAAAACATTTACAATTCGGTACAATGTACAATACTTTGAATTTGAGGCAGAATGTTTTCCTTGTCAAGTTATTCCCCAAAAGAGATAACTTACAATAACATGGAAACCAGAAACGTAGTTAAGTAAGTGTATGTTTTTAATCCTTTAAACTTGTAAATATATAGTGTAGAAATGGATTACTGTGATTAATTTATTTATGCACATAAAAATATTTTATAAGAACATCTCTTTCTCTTTATAATTACAGTATATAATGTTGGAGAACAGATGTTAATATAAACCTTTTATCTTACTACGACCTCGAAATTTATTAACCTTTCATCTTAATTTTTATTACTAACACAATATCGATCTGGAAGCACTCCTTGATAGTTATCTCTTTTTTTTCTTGCATTTCTAATTATCTTAGATCGATCGTTTTTTAAATAATTCTGATTTATGTCAGGCTTTGATTTTTATCTTACATCATTCTTTTTTTTTCCTTGCAGTATTACTTAGACAAGGGAATTTCTGTGAAACCCGAAGTATATTTTAACAAATAATCAGGCATAACCATGGATTATCAAAATTGCTTAACATACATTTTAGTGTTTTCTGTGATTTTAAATGTAAAATGATGTTCTCCAATATAGTTTACAGGACGCAGCATTAGTGGAAGTGTTAAATGTTTGTGAATTATTTTATTTTGGATGAAATAAAGGATATAAAAATAATTAATGTAGATAGTGTTTTCTTCTTTTTATTTACGTTTTAATGTAATTAATTTTAATTCATATTGTTATATAAAAGTATCAATATATTTTGTGAAGGTTGTTGATGCTATTTGCGCCTCCTCTTTAGGCAACTTAACACGAGAACCTTCCTCGCAAATAATTATAATATATTGTTACGGATCAGATTAAAAACTGAGACGTACAACTGTTGATTCGGAGAAGGCAATGCTTATCCTTCTTGTGCTTTCTTTTTGCTTCTTGTCTGATCGAACTGTTCTTTAGCCGAGCATTTAGAAAACTTTGAGTCTCTTGCGACTATTCAAGAACATTCTAGAACATTCGGAAACATTCCCTTGTCTACTTATCATAACCAAAAATATATGATCTACAACTGATAAATTAAACAGGAATATTCCAAAACCAAACAGGAAATAATAATAAAGAAACTTTTGATAACCGGCAGGGATTTTTACTAAAGACGTTTTAACTAAGTCCGTGACGTTACCAACTAAACTAAGACATCCAGCGTTAGCATAAAACCCTAACTGACGTGACTTAACTCCAAATAATAACAATACTTTACTTTGGATTGAATTTTAGACTTCATACTTTAGATGATGTAATATAATACTTAAAAGATGCTATTATAGTGTCAAAGATCACTGGTAATATGCCCACAACAACATTACCAGAATATAATTTCGATGAATTGAAACAATTTTCTTTGGTAGATCCTATTTTTCATCAATCTGGCCAAGTGGATATGAGTATTGCTGCCGATTTGTTTCCAAGCATTCTTGGTGGTGGATGTACTGCAGGCTCACTTTTCTCATTTGTCTTCCGTAATAAAAACTATATTTTGTTTCACAGTTACTGGTCGGATCACTATTGGAAGAACTAGTGGTCTGAACAGGATTCTGAACAGTCAATCTGGTAATCAAGTCCTTATCTGGTAATCAGAACCTTCCGACAGTTAGCAGATAATAAAGGTGCAAAGTTTCCTGTAGTAGCTGAGATCCTGAAAACTTTTTTTTTATGGAGGATTTCTTGTTTTCTGTGAACTCCACCGAACAAGCTGTAAGTCTATCTGAAGAAGATCTTATTGAATTCAGGAACAAAGTTACTAGGGCTTTCCGTTTATTTAGCTCTATTTAATTGATTAACTTTTTATCAAGTTCGAAATAGAATTATGCAAAATTCACTATCTCTAATTATGTAATGACTTTCTCAGATGGTTCATTGATAGGCACTTTAAAAGGGCTATTAAAAAATGTTATGTCAATGATATGCCCAAAATCATTAGGAAATATCAAATGTTTGTATCAATAGATTACCGATCTCTTTCCAGTTTATAGAAAATATGTCAACAATATTGTGCTTACAGCCCCTTGTACGAATTCTATCTCTTCATTGTTAGCTGTAAAAAATAAAATTCAAAATTATATACCTAAAGGTGTTGTTTGTGCTCTTCCGTGCAACCCATGTTTTTATTTGGTCGCGACTCGTAGACCCCTTCCTGATCGGATAGCGGAACACCACAGGGCTTTTGATGCACATAACAATGAGTACTAAACTGTTTTACACTCTTTCCAATCTCATCACTGTATTGATTGCGAAAATCCATTGGTTATAGCTACATGTAAACAACACTTCAAAAGAAAATGTATGGAGTCTTACTTCATCCTTACCTCTATAAATGCTTACAATGATCAAGTATCAATTGTTTCCATGACCGAATAGAGAAAAAAATCTTGAAATTGTTTGATTTACAATAATTGTTCTAATTTTTCATTTTTAATTTATAATTACTTTTTTTTATTTAGAATTTTTTAAAATTCTTTAAGTTAGATTCCAGTAATTATGTTTTAATTTATTTATTTGGTTTAATTTATTCTGTATTAAAAGTTTTAATTGATAAACATCTTTTAATAATTGTATTTTTACGCATTGGCAAGTGAATACTGCATTATATACTGAATTGCATTTTACCATTTATATTTAATATTTCTTTTATTTCAAGTATGTTATTAGTTCTGTACAATTTTGGGGATATCGATGTACATATTTTAACAAACAATAATCAATATCATGTGATGTTGATTATTGCGAGCTTCTACATTTCCTCACCAGTGACACTTATGCAGCGTCATATGCAAATTCTTAGATATTCCACTGGGTCTCCACCAATCAAGGCATGTCTTAATGCTTATATAAAGTAATCCAACTATTTGTACTATTCACTTGAGAATAGTTCCTCATGTGGAACTGAAACCATGGTCGTGTAAATTTTAAAATTTATTTCTATTAATTAAATTTTTTGTAATAAGCAGGTGTGCAGGCTTCATTTTTGAACACACAAGATCTTACTGCTTTACCAAAAAAAAAAGCTTCCTGCTTCGTAAATGGGCTAATAATAGTATTGAGTTTCTTTGCTCGTTTATGCTGACGGTCATTGTGACTCTCCATTTGCATTCAATGATAAGAATTTGGCTACTAAATTGTTGGGACATCAATGGCTACCTGATCGAAAGGTTTTGTTACTTTTTCGACTTCGCAATGTGACGCTACTGTTACTAAACGAAGTATTCTATCTGAAATTGCTAAATATATGATCCATTAGGTTTTGTGGACCATTCATTTTCTTCGCTAAATGTTTTACGCAAAATTTGTGGTGCTCGCAGTATTCTTAAGACTTGAATTGTTAGCTGCACATTTGTTAGCTAAACTGTTAAGATATGTTTATTCTGTTTTTCATTCAGAAATTTACATGATGAAATTCGACCATTTACTGACTTGTGTTGTTCTGACATGGTTGAATACTGCATCTTAAATGCTAAAGACTTTTGTTGCAAATCATGTTAGAAAATAAACTTGTGTAATGAGGTTACACATGCACAATGGTTGCATATGAGTAGCATCATTAATGTAGCAGATTTGTGTTCACGTGGAACCAGGGCCTCCAAGAGAAATCTTTTAAGGCGGTACAAACCTCTAAACTTATCTTTTCAACCAAATAAAAAACAAAAAACCTCTCAACCTATCGGTCCCTGGTCCTTTTTTAAATGGTCCTTCAGTCACCGGCCCCTCTGTAGCTCTCGGGCCCCGGAACAATGTACCGGCTGGACCCCCCCTCTCATAGGGCCTGCGTGGAACCACTCCTACGACTCGACACGTGCAGATTATTGATTTCACGGACCGATTTGGAGACACAAGTTGAGAAATTGCTGGCCAGTTACGGATCTAGCTGAGTTTAAAATTGATAAAAAAACCAGAACTAAAATCAAATAGAAATAGTCATTTTGGTTCAAAATTTCAAAGAAAATGACTTGGAAAAGGTTACTGAGCGCTTTTCAAGTTTCTTAAGACTCTAGCGTACTACGACGTGGCGTCTTCGGTTCATAAATAATTCCAGAGTTAAATTACAATCATGTAATTTCCGATTACTTAGAATTTCTGAATTAAACTTAGCTCTTGATAAATTAATCTTGATTATACAGCATAATCATTTTGGTTCGGATATTGATGCAATGAAAATGATGCGAAATGTAGTTGTTGACAAAATTGAATCATTCAAGGTTTTGTCGGAGGGGGGGGGGGAGATAGGATCTGCCAACAGAGCTACCTTTTAAAAAGAAACATCCATTGTTGGGTCCTCGTGCACTTTAAAGTATTATTAGTCAAAAGTTTTCAGTGTTTTCGGTGATCAGTGCTCGAAATGTTAACAGGCCATTTTAGTCCAATGTATCCGTTGTTTTCGTGCTAAGCCTAAACTTGTTCTTCCGATAATGGGTACACCAAGTGTCGATTTCTAGATATTGATGTGTTCCACAACGTTGGTATGGATACTGGTGGACCTTTTCTTACGAAAGAAATTAAATGTCGAAATGCAAAGATTATAAAGTCTTACTTATATATTTTTGTTTGTTTTGCTACGCGTGCTGTTCATTGTGAAGTATTATCTTCTCTTAGTACTGAATGTTTTTAAGCATCCTTTGATCGTTTATAGCAGGACGTTGATTTCGTCATTCAATTTATTCAGACAATAGAAGAACTTTTGTGGCTGCTGGACATCCTTTTGGCGAAATTGCGTAGTTTTTGATAACAATTGTATTGTGTTGTCTGAAAGATTTGTATTTGATATCATGGAATTATAATCTTCCTACAGGCAATCATTTTGGTGGTGTCTTCGAAAGCGGCATCAAATCCGTAAAGCATCGTCCAGAGTGTTAGGAACCCGAGGGCTATCTTTTGAGGAATTAAGAAGTCTTTTCGCACAAGCAGTTCTTTATTCATAACCTCTGTGTGCATTGTCTACAGATCCTAATGAGTTTGATGTCCTTACCCCGGGACAGTTCTTTTAGGCGTCCTGGCTGGTCGGTTCCCGTTTTGTTTGGTTCTTTTATTAAAATGTTTCGAGTTTAGTAAGTATGAATGTCATTAGTTAGGTAAGTAAGCAGTCACTGAGTGAAGTAGTTACGTTATTTTTCCGTTAACGGAATGACGCTGTAACAAAACTAATGTTAATGTTGTGACTGAAGATGTAGTATTTGGCGCATTGTTCGTGATGTTTTTATAAAAACTTTCTAACACATTAAAGATTTTACATTAAAAGCGACAAGTTTCGAATCTGTAACGATTCATGAACAGTGAGTATAAACTACAAATTACATAGTTATAAATAAGCGTTGAAGTCAGGATAGTTGGAACCAATGGGGAGCATTGCTGAAACCTCACTGTGTAGGGCGTGTCTTGAACAGGAACCAGAGTGATGACGGTTGTGTGACGTCAGCAAGTAACGGAAACAGGAACGACGTGGGAATCTAATCGACTGATAACAATCCAGTCTGATGATGAAGTACAACATCAGATGAATAGGAACCAGGGGGAGGAAGGACCAGCAAATGGAAGATGGTGGTGTTATTCTATTGTTGTAATGGAAGCCGTACTGTGCAATGGATTGGACGAAATGCGATCGTAGGAATCGGGGTTAGTAAGAATGAAGACAGATTCCTTGCATTTCCGCAGAAAGTGGTTGAGTTCATGACTTAAAATGGGAGGGTTAGAAAAATTATAACATGACTATGGGACCGGACATGCAAGGCGGTGAGGTAACGGGAATCTTCATTATGAGTTACTGGTGTTGAGACATGTTTTTGAGGTGTTTCGTATACGGTATATGATAAAAAACGACTGTTGATAAACTTGGAGTGATAGTTGTATAAGACATGTTGCAAAGATTTATAAACCAAATCAAGGGAAATCGACGTAAATAGTGCATCTACGTCAAGAAAGAAAAATGCATACTTATCTTTATATTGAATTTATTTGAAATTCAATATTCAAACAAATCAAGAATTCAAGTTTTCAATTATTCGAGTAATTCAAGAGTTCCAGTAATTACAATCAACAAATTCAATACGAAAACGAATACAGCAGGGTTTTTTTTTTCATTTTATTAGACAAATTTTAGTTTCGTTTACTGTTGAGGTTATATATATTTATTAATATTTCAATTTATTTCTGTTATTTGAAATGTATAATTCAATGCTAATATTTCAATTTAAAGTAAATAAATTCAATGGGCAGAATAGATTCAATATCACTTGTTTACAAATCTTAATTCTCTATCTGGCAAATGAGAAAAATATTTCTAAAATATTTTCAAGTGAGAAAAATATGCTTATATAAAGGCAAGAGCTTGTGAAAAATTGGTAAATTTCATCCTTTTGATGCAAAATGATACTACAAAAAGACGTTTCTACAATCTTTCTTCCAAACAATATGGGTCTCAGAAATATACTAATAAATCTCTAAAACATAATTCTTTAAATTTTTATTAACTTAATATTTCCACCGTAACTTAAATTGATGGAAAACTTGATGTCGTAGTTTACTTTTTTTTTTGTACTATGGGCTTCGCCTTGTCAGTATCGAAAAGCGCTCTCCAATCGGAGACTCGCCCCCTGCTAGGAAATAGATACTGAGGTGGTTTCTCGTTGCCTTCCCCAGGAAGCCATCGTGGCCAGGCTTCAGACCCGAAGAGAAAGTGAAGAAGAGGCTGACAAACACAGGAAAGGAAATTGAAACAATCAAGCCGCAACCCGGGCTTGAACCCAGGTTCCGACGCATCTGACTCGTGAGACCACGCCAGAATGGCGGAAGTTTATTGGCTACATAAAAACTGATTTATCGTTTCCTTAATCTTAGTGGTAAAATAATAAGGTTCAAGACGTCATTCAAACTCTGAAAATAAATGCTGGGGATAAACGCAAACAGTAATAATTAGTAGAGTGGCATGTGTAGAAATAAGAAAAACGGCGATAGAATTCATGTATAATTTATTGGGTGTATTTTTAAAATTTTTCCAAAAACTATATATACTGGTGATGACTAATATCACAAAATACACTGAAAGTTTTAACACTTTAGTAGCACTGGTATAAACTCCAAAATGTTCACTAATAATCACACTGCACGATTTCCAGAGTATCTTCAATCGTCGTATTAACACACGAAGCAGAAT
The DNA here is from genome assembly GCA_023159025.1 of Thereuonema tuberculata. Taxonomy (NCBI): domain Eukaryota; kingdom Metazoa; phylum Arthropoda; class Chilopoda; order Scutigeromorpha; family Scutigeridae; genus Thereuonema; species Thereuonema tuberculata. The sequence goes on from JAFIDM010001028.1 coordinate 9,064,599, forward strand.
AATGGATTATTTAGTAACCACAGCTTAATGTTAATTATTTAATTCACATCATACATATAATGTATGAGTATTATCAATATGTAGCACTCCTTATTCTAATTTGCATTAATCACTCTTGTTAACAATGCTCAAATTATTAACTTTTCACTCGTAAGCAAAATAAATGCTAATCTCAACACTTGTATGGTATTATATTTTCTTTTTCACATTCTCGTGAACACTATATTTTTAGATTTCAATAAACACTTATGTGAATCTCACTATATGGTTTTATTCACCTTATGTGAAAATTAGAATCAACTTCTATTCTTTAAGTATCAAAGTTACGTTCCGTTTTGCACTAATATGGCACCAGCTGCTGCTTCGATAATTATTAGGTATGCTTTGTCCATCCAAAATAATGATATTAAAGCTAATTACTTACAGTTCGAAGAAATTCTCGCTGTCTTCATCATTTGAAGTATTCTGCGTTGGTTAGAATCGAAGATTGACTCCACCAGACTTCGTAGAATCCTGGAGTTAATATCTGATGCACTTATAATCCTCGGTACACACAGTTGAACATGGCGGGTTGCTTCCTCGCCATATGATTCGTCGTACCCACAATGCCTTGGGATAATGATCTTGCACTTCCAAAATAATCGCACTAATAATTCAGAAATGTTTACTGCTTTACACGGAACTAAAATAATAATTAGGGTTCGTAAACTTTACGATAATATCCTCTGATGTTGAGCTCTTCACGAACTGTCAAAGATCAACGTTGAACTAACGGTAACTTACTGTAGTTCAAAAATAATATTATTTTAATTGTCTAATTACTCGAAGGAAAATTTAGTTTTCCGAAACAATTTTGTTTGGTAATTACTACCTTTCTTATGACAGGATATTCTCACAATTCTTCCCGTTCTTCGCTTAGGAAAAAAAACTTAGGCAATCTTTGATTCGGTTCATTCCACTTCGGGTTCGGGTATCAGGCTTCCGCATGAACTTCGTTCTTGAAGTTCTTATTAATGTGAGACAAATAATAATTTCCCATTAATTATTTGCTTCAATATTTGGTGTCTTCTTACATCGCAATTCACTTTATTGCTTCCAATTAACACCACGGCTATCGAAGTCTTCTCGAAATAATCTTCTCTTAAATTATTTCTGCTTATGGAACCGTCTACTTCAAAACTTCCTAGGACCATTTATAACTTCGTGTTTTAAACACTCTTCTTGTGCGTGTCTTTTGGCTGACCACACTTTTCAAGTCCCAGAATTAGAGGTTCAAACATTCCTTCACCTCGTTTAGTTTCAATTAGGTTTCCATAATCCACTTCGTTTCTGTCATTAGAATCTTAAGCTCTGACCGCTCTTCAATGAATCGACTCGTCTCTCATCGAGCTCTCGTTTCGATCTGCCGAAACGTCCCTGTCCCATTATCCTCTACTGGTCTCGAACTAACTGTTCTAATAATTACTTCTCGCTTCTCATGACGTCACTTTTGCTTTACGTGACGCTGCCAATTTGCATATTTAAATTTCACTATGGAACACTTCCATTTTAAGCAAATAAAAAAAATTTTTTCAAGCATTTTAAATGCTAATAAAAAAAAACTTGAACTCATAATAATTAAATTATTTTACCCTTAATAATTTAATATATCATAGCAATAAACCATTCTTTTCTGCTGTGATTTAACTAATGAAAGGAATTTTGTGAAACATTCATAGATTCCCTTTTCTTTATATTTAGACAAATTTTATTTCTTTTTAATGATCAGTAATAAGAAGCCGGAACACTTGATTAATCACAACATAACATACAAACAAAACACGACCTCGGTTTCTACTTCAAAAAGTATTTTTCAAGTGGATGTACCGGGTCTACCGGCTTAAATCTGCTGTTTGCTCATTGATGGTGTAGGTGGTCCTGTAAAACGACTATCAAACCGCCGTATTGTTAGTTTCGTGCGTTTGACATCTGGCAACAATAAACAACAGCAATTACAAAGAGGAAATTAATTTTTTCCTGTGTTAATCATGTCGAGTTTTGTGCCAAAAAAGGAGCATATGTGCTTCAATCTCAAGAAATCGGCAGTCGAATCACACCGAATGCTTGTGGAGGCGTACGGCAACCGTGCTCTATCGGAAACAACGTGCAGAGACTGGTTTCGTCAGTTCAAAGACAGCAATTTCGATGTTACCGACAAGGAGTGTGAAAATCGGCCTAAAAAATTTGAGGACAGTGAACTGCAAGCCCTATTGGACGACGATGACACGCAATCGCAAAAAATGCTTGCCGAGCAATTGGGAGTTGCTCAACAAACCATTTCCGATCGCCTACGTGCCATGGGAAAGGTCCAAAAGATCGGAAAATGGGTCCTGCACGAATTGACCGATCGTCAGATGGAGCGACGCCAAAACACATGCCAAATTTTGCTTGTCAGACAAAAAGAAAGTCCTTTCTGCTTCAGATCATTACTGGAGATGAAAAGTGGATCTATTTCGAGAATCCTAAACGCAAAAATCGTGGGTTGACCCTGGCCAACTATCAACATCGTCCGCAAGACCCAATCGCTTCGGACGGAAGACGATGCTGTTCGTTTGGTGGGAACAGGAGGGTGTCGTCTAATATGAGTTGCTGAAACCAGGGGAAACTGTCAATGCCCATCGCTACCACCAACAACTGATCAAATTGAACTGTGCTCTTTGTGAAAAAAGGCCAGAATATCAGAAAAGAAATGATAAGCTGATTGTTCTCCATGACAATCACGTCAACAATGGTCCGCAACTACTTTGAGGCACTCAACTGGGAGCTGCTACCCAATGCCGCTAACTCATCAGACCTGGCACCTTCTGAATACCACTTGTTTTCGTTGATGGGCCACTCACTTGTTGAGGAACAATTCAATTCCTATGAAGACGTCCGAAAATGGCTTAATACGTGGTTTGCCTCGAAAGGGAGGGAATTTTTTTGGCAAGGTATCCACAAATTGCCCAAGAGATGGGATAAACGTGTAGTTAGCGAGGGGCAGTACTTTGAATAAACCATTTTTTCATTTTCTATTGAAAAAACGTGTTTTTTATTACCTAAAAAACAGCGGATTTAAGCCGGTAGACCTGGTAAATACATTGGACTGAGAATTTATACAATTTTTAATCAATGAGAAGTGAGAAAGTCCTTGTCTTTCTGCTAATTAACATGTGAAATTGTGTGGCCTGAAGCAGCATCTTCTGGTGGCGGTTATCGAAATATTTATTATCGATAATTCGGCATTGTTTTCTGCTGATGTGCAAGTCTTCACATTGGACCCTCTGACGGTAATCATGAGGAAGCTTCTAGTCAACAACAACAACACTTGGACATTGATAATCGAAAACATTGAGCCAATCCATCAGTAAACTGCATTGAAAAGAAACTGAAAATAAAATAAGTTTAACATAATGATAAAATACTAATAAAATTATTTTTTTTTTATTCTTAATGAAAACTTATTTAAAAAAGAATTTTTTTTCTTCTTTTTTCATAATGCCATATTCCATTATGCTTGGAACCGAGAGGCAGTCATTGTAGGCTTCTTGCACAGTTAGAAGAAGAATGATTCCATACTTTTCCACTTGAAGCATGGGACACAATTTGCAAGTATTAATGGATTTTGCAGATCAATGATAAATGTTGATGTGAGGTAAATTTGTATATGTAAGGTAGTCCTATTTCATGTTATCTGGTCCAATATGAAGACCAACAGAAAACCACGGTTTGTTGACAGCCAACCTTCCGATGACAGCCACCAGAGGACGCTACTTGAGGCCAAGTAAAAACATGTTAATTACCAAGAAGACTACAGGGATGCCGCAAGGACTTTCTCACTTCTCATTGATGTATAAATTCTCAGTTCATTGTAGTTACGTCCACCTGAAAAAGACCTCTCATTGTAGTAGAATCCGAGGCCGTGGTTTGTTTGTATTTTATATTTTACAATAAATTCATTAAGAGTAATCAGGTGTTCCAGCTTCTTAGTAGTGTTTATTATAATATATTCAGTACACGTAAAATACTAATTATGTTTGCTTCAACATCTGACAAAAAAACACTTACACTATTCATCCGAAATTACAGAAGCTTGCTGCCACGAAAGCTGTCATCAATTTCAACTTACTGTGTCGAAAAATGGATCTCCAATCTCTCTTCTTCTTGAAGGTATGTGAATTTGTGCCAGAAACTCTTAGCCAAAATTCTTAGAAAAACTACATATTCGTAGAAAAATGTCCGTATTGTGTATGGCAACAGACGATAATATTCACATGTTCACACTGCGAGAAATTTCAGGTTTTAGAGATGAAATAAAAATACTGTATTATTTTTTTTTCCAAGTTTACTTATCCAATTCTTCCAATTGACTATGAAGATGTTAGAATATAAACTAATAAATTTGTTTTAATCTAACTGCTTAATAAACAGCCCTGTTAAATATTTCATTTGATCTCGAGCGCCGTGAAAAAAATGCTGGGATCCTAATGGCACCGTTAACAAAGAAATTTTGGAAACCTCTGAATTTTGACTAAACTTAAGTTCAAATCAGTTACCTCAGAATTCAGAATGACATATCTACCAATTTGAACATACGGTGATAAATAAATTATTAAAATATGAAAGAAGATCGTGTTTTTTTTTCTTAAACTTATTTAATTCTAATAACTCATTTAATTCTATTGGGCATATAATTAAAATGGCGTTTTAATATTCTTTACATCCTTAAGACGGATCTACAATCTTTGTCGTAATAGTTGTAAAAGTTCCAGCACTGGCACGGTAATAAATAAAATATTCAACTTATTAACTAACGGTCCTTGTTTCCTTCAACGTACTCTCCTCCACAATTGATACACTGCTACCAACGTTTCTGAAGGTTTTGGAAGCAGCCTGAGAAGGCTTCTTTTGGTATGCGCTTCCAATTATCCATCGTGGCCTTCAGAATAGACGTAATGTCCTTATGTTTCCTTCCTTTCAGCTTTTTCTTCAGCCGGCGAAACAGGAAGAAATCGCACAGAGACATATCAGGAGAATATGGAGGATGTGTAATAGCTGAAATTTGATGTTTAGCAAGAAATTCCTGCACCGACAGAGTAGTGTGTGGTCTTGCATTGTGTTGCGATAAGAACCATTGTCTAGATGCCCACAAGTCAGGTCGGCGGCTCCTAATTGCCTCCCGGAAACGTTTTAGAACATCAACATAAAAAGTTTGGTTTATTATTTGTCCCTGTGGCACATATTCATGGTGAACAATGCCTTTGGCGTCGAAGAATGCAATCAACATTGTTTTTGGTTTTTGATGGTTGCCGCTTGACTTTCTTCGAAGCTGGTGAGCTGGGAGTTCTCTATTCGGCACTTTGCCGCTTCGTTTGTGGGTCGTATTCATAACACCAGGTTTCAACCTCGGCAATAATGCTCATTGCGAACGTGGGATCATTCTTGGCTCTTTCTAAGAGTTCAGAAGTAATTGATGTTCGGTTTTCCTACTGTTCTTGTGTGACCGTGTGAGAACGATTCTTGAATTCAGTTTCAGTTTTCCCAAATCCTGTCGTAACATTTGGTGACAGGAAAACTTATTGAGACCAAGTTCCTCGGATAAAATGCGTTCAGTGACATGACGGTCTTCTCGTAGCCTGTTCCTGATGCGATCTACATTGTCCTCTTTATGGGTTGTTGACGGCCGCCCGGACCTTGGATCATCTTCTACTGCTCTACCTTAACAAACCTCTTGTGCCTTTCAAACACACGGCCTCTTGATAAGGTCAGGTAAGCGTAGGCATTTTGGAGAAGGTTCCAGTATTTCATTGGCTGTCTTCCCAAATTTCACACAACTTAATGTTCACTCGCTGTTCAATTCCATATCCATTCTTCCCAAGACAAATGCCACCACTGAGACAAGTAGCGTGTTGCTATCCGCTGCCCTGCCACCTAGCGGAATACGCGGAAGCACTTTCAAGGCCACGTACGTGCATAACACAGCGTATGACTAAATCAAATCATTCGGAACAACACTTCTGTATTTCTGTTTCTGAAATACAGACTCAGTCCTGGAACTTTTATGACAAAGGTTGTTCAAACACCAAATGGTGATTAGACGTATTCAATTACAGCAAACTCTCAAATCTAAAAGCTTTAAAAAAACATTAACTCATCTACGAGGATTAAACAATAAACTCGTAAAATTTGATCAATTCCTTATTCTTCAGTTCTTTTTTATATTTCAACGTGGTAGCATTAGTCACTTTAAAATGCTTTGTCCCTGAACGAACTGACTGTTTGCATATTCATATCGAAATCCGAGAAAAGTGCAGAATTATATTTTCAACATTTTAAGCTGTAAGAATTATTTCTTTTTAAAACTTTCAAAAACCATAACAAAAGCGCCATTAATTCTTAAACAGAAACAAAAAATTTGAATTTCTAATAATCCTACAGCGTGGTAGCATTAGTCTCTTTTAAATACTGTCAATCTTAACATAAATACTTATTACGCATATTTTCGGAAGTAATTTTTAACAGTACACGAGTCTCTCAAAGCCCTACTTTTGCTAGTTAATAAATAAATCGTGATAATATTTATAACTAAGATGTAATAGTTTTGTCATCAATACAAAAAAATGGAAGTACAGAAAGTAAGAATCTAGTGATCACCACTAGAATTAATTTTGTATCTTTTAATAATAAGAAGTGTGATGAATAAGTTTTGAATCGTCGAATCATGAAACTTGGCGTTTCTATTTACGGAGAACAGATTATCGATCTTCGATATTTGAAATTATTCCATGTTGGTATTTGTGGACAGATAAAAGCACGAAGATTTCAAAACTTCCGTAGAATAGGAAGCTAAATTCATTGACAGCAACCAATTGAGGTTCTTATAATCCATTATGATCTAGAGTACTTAATATAGGTTTTGCATATATTTAATTAAAAGTAGTTGGATTTAGGCGACTTAAAAAAAAAGTGTTTTCTAATTTAATCAAATTTCAGCAAAAGAAACAAAAGAAGAAAGTTTTTATGGATATAACAGAAATTATAATTTTATATAATACAGAAAATTCTTCTTTTTTTATAGAACTTGGAAAATTTAAAATAAAAAAAAGTAAAACATAAAAATTAACATTTTTTTTAATAGAAAATAGGATTGAAATTTCGGAAACTCCTTTTTTTATCCGTAATATTTTTAAATAAATAAAAATTAATAAATAAAACAATGCAGATGTAAATATATATTGATTTTTTTCTACATTTAAAAATAAATTTTTGGGTGCGAGAGTCGGGATACTAACACCGTGCGCACTTTCTGGGTTGTCATCGGAGGAGTTTGGCTGGCTGAGGAGTCCTAATGAGGACGAAACGGTCCGTCCCAGTCTCTTCCCGATGACAACTCGAAGTGCGAATCCTAACTTTGGCTTTGTGCCTTTCGATTGATATTTTTCTTAAACGATTTACCAATAAACCGAAGTGTAGAAAATGAAAACATATATTGTCTATTGCATGTTTTTGCTAGTTTTTGGTTTGCCTCATTACTTTCTATTATAAAATTTGTTACGATATTAAGTTATTTGTATTATAATTTAATTAGTTTTAGTGAAAATTAAAAGGAAGGAATGCTTGAAAAGAAATTTAAATTATTTTTGTTTTCTCCTGAATGAGTTGAATGTAAAATTTAAATATTCAAATGAGAATAAGGACGTAACGAGAAGTCACGTAATAAAAAGTGAATGCTATCCTCATTCTGGGTGCACAACGTATAACAAACTGCCCGAACACTGACTAAGAGAGATATCCAATGGTTGTGCAGATATTGAAGAGCGGGAACGAAAGTATAGTCCGAGATAGGATAGGTAATAAGCACCGGATAATTAATGCGAAGAATCCTCAGGCTAATGAAGCAATTGTTATTGGAAATCATAAAGATTTTATACTCTAAAAGTACAACGCAAAGAAGCATATATTCAGCTCCTATTATTATCAAGAAAAACTAAAACCTGGAATTAATAGAACTCAAGAAGTTAGATGTAAACGAGCATTTCCTACCGAGTAATCTTGCACAATGGCTACTACAAGAATGTATCCTACACGTAGAACTCTAAACGATTCATAGGTATGAAATGGAACTTTAATTTATTAGAAGAAACAATCCGATATTATTTATATCACATAAAGTGTGAAGCCTTAAACGTCAACCCGTATTAAAAGCGGCGTTAGTTCTCCAGGACGCTGAGTTCAAGTGCATCGTGGGTAGGAGAAATCAAGTGTTTAGGCAGTAGGCGCCATTTTCAAAGTGCAACGTGAAGGGTGGTTCCACATACAATGTTGGTTTGATTTTACGAAGACTGGCAGTTAGATCCTGCCGAATCATATCCACTAGAACTTCAGCACCAAGGTGAAAAGCCGATTGAATACATCGAACTGTGAGTAATTAATTTTATTTCATTTTGGAGGGAACTCCGCGTTCGTTTGCGTTGTCAAGATTGATTACTATGAGATGCAGTTTCGTTTGAAGATTCATCAGGAGAGAACTTTGTTCATAGAGAACGGAGATATTATAATATTTCACACAGGTGTATTTTAGTAAAGCCATTAATACTAATTAATTGAGATTAAAAAAATCTTTATTATTAAGTATAAAGATATTCAGAGTTCACACAGGTGATAGAATGAAAACCATTATTATTAGTAAGCGGAAACCTTCACACAGGTGAAGTGATTAGCCATTATTTGAATTCATAATTATCACACAGGTGAACGAGCAAAAGTCATATTGATTTATGTGCTATAATATTCACACAGGTGAATGTGAGAAAAGCCATAGTATTATTATTTCAGGCAGTGGCAGTAATTTACTTAACTCTCGCGTTCATGAGACATGTATTAAATGTAAGGAGTCATTTAATTGATAGAGAGATTCATTCATCATTATATTACAGTAATATTAAATATTAATGAAGCGTGCTCTTTATTATTATTTATTTTTATAGAAATTAATTAAGGAATTAATTTCATTCCTAGTTCACAATAAGTGTGAGTAATATTAATTTGACTAAGAAATATCAAGACGATATTTATTAAGAAAGACTTAAGAAAGATTTCTTTCCTGTATACAAGGAAGCTTAGAACTGAACCTGAAAACGTCAGACTTAGAAGCATTTTGTCTAGAAGAATTGTAAATAATTTTTGAAAAGTTTTACATGTCCACTAGAAAAAATCTTTTTAAGATTTTTATTTGTTTAACCCTAATTTTCTTGTTGTCTCTGTTTAACCGCGTATGCATTCTGCAAAATACCGCAGCAAAATTATTGCCGATAATTCAAATTATTAAAAGAAAAGGAATATGGAAATCTTTTCATAAATATTGTTTTTAAAATAATTATGTCCAAATAAATCATCCAACTTACTAATACATCACATTTTGTTTGGATAGGGGGCGCACATTCAAAAATAAACACGGGTGTCCATGCTTCTTGTTATGCTACTGCTACAATGAAAAGTAAAAATTACAATTCATTATTAAGATCTAATAAAAAGAAAGATAACATACATCAATTTCATTTTAAAAATGTTCCTTAAATTTGTAGTTCATTGTTAACTATCCAATGCCAGTAAATATTGACTCGGTCGCTTCCACCACTATTGACAACTTGATTCCCCTACAAAGCAACAATGAGTTTTCATTATTGGTTCCAACAGAAAGCATAACTCACACTTTATCCCCACGTGAAATCTGAAAAATGTTCCTGTGATTGTAGTGAATCGAATCTTGGGAGGAAATTGTGAATGTAAGGATGGTGCGGTGATTTTGACTTAATGTTTGTTTTATCCTTTTTCAGGTAATTAATCATAAATTAAATAATCTTCCATCAGTTTTTTATTCATTTTCAATTGTTAAAAATAAAATAACGTTTTAATTTGAGAGGTGTTATTTAAGTGCTTAATTTGATGAATAGGAATAAAATTGTCTTAGGACTAAGTTTACTATTTAACGTTTGAGAACATATAAAGGATACGTGCTGGTTGAAACAGTAAATCCAATTTCGAAATGTTACATCCCACGTTTCGGAGTTTTTACAAAAAATTTCCGCGTTACGTAGAATTAAATTTCTAGGGTTATTATACATACTTTTTGGAATGACCAAAAGTAATAGATTCTAAGGATCGATGGCACATAATCCAAACCTGCTTCATCTGAAGTGAGTTTCTCCACTTGTGCTTTACTCTATTACCAGAAAATTTCAAGTAGTGCTAAGGAATGAAGTAAATCTTACTAAACTTAACCGTTCTGAAGTAATAGCATTTTAAGAATAGTTACAATGATATATTGTCACTATACACATATTTTGTAATACAAATAAAGTTGATACTTCAAAGATATATGTATTTATAAACTACTGCACTATTGCTGAGAAAGTCTAACTTGTTTTCCTGCCTTGCATGGGAATCGAACCCAGGACCTCCGTCCTCGCAATAAAATTGATAGCATGGGATGCAGGTCACAGGTTTTTTTATAAAAACTATAACTATTAAGAATTTTCTTCTTTAAATTAATACTTGCTTTCAAGTAGCTATTTTAGTTGATGGGATAGCGGATCCATTATCTATCACTGGTGTCCTTTTTGAATTTCTGTCTCAATAATTTTCTAAAGCTCTAAATATATTATTATTATTATTATGAAAACGATTTCCTTGGGTTTCCCCAGCAAAGACAAAATAGCGAGTCAAGGAGCAAAGCACATATTGCCAAGTGCAAAAAAAAGTGTGCAAGAATAGTTAGGGATGTGTAGTTGTGTTCATAAATTTTCTAACTATGCGTGTTGTGTTGAGTACCACAGCCTTCTGGAGTTGTGCAAAAGTGCTTATAGTGTGCTGAGTCTGTGGTGCAATGTGTCAGGCACCAGACAAGTGTCGAACAGGACAATGGGTACAATACGTACTCGGACCTGCCTCCACTGCTTCAGGAGCTCATGTGCTAGGTCGGTGTATTTACTGATGTTGTCTGCGTGAGTTTTCTGCATGTTCTTGCTGACAGGCAGTGCAATATCCATGAGATAGGTTTGTTTGTTGATCTTATCACAAGTCAGGTCTGTTATAATATATGGTTTTGTCTGTGTGAATTGGGCGGTCCCAGTTATGTGAGGTTGACTCTAATACGCTTTGTAGTGTGTACTTGTAGTGCGGGACCGTGTTCTTAATAAGTGAGTGTTTGTGTGCTAACTTTTGATGAATGATCGAGGCTACCTGATTGTGTCGGTGGAGACAGTCTGTATGAGTGAGAAGGAAACAGCCTGATATTATATGGTTGATCGTCTGATGCGTAGCGTGGCATTTCCTGCATCTGTCGTCATGTAAGTTTGCGTCATGTAGAATGTGTTTCTTGTAGTTGTGTGTGGGGATGATTTGGTCCTGTTTTGCTATCATGAACGGTCTTCCCAAGCATCTCACCACTCGTCAGCTATCTGTTCGACGCTTCCATGTCGACATGAGGCTGGCTGAGTTCGTGGCGATGTCTGTCATGGAATTCCTTACGAGCCAATGATTCACGCAGCTACTGAGTGTGGTTGTCAGGAGTGGTGAGTGTTGGAGAAAGGTTTTCGGGGGGCGTGAGGTGTGTGTCAGCCTTGACAATGGCTGAGTGGAGTGAGGAGAGTTGTACTCTTTGGTGTAAGTGTACCGTAAGTGTGAGTATTGTTTCTCGTGTAGGTTGATGAGGCTGATGAGTCCTCGGCCTCCCTCCTTGAGGTGAAGAGTCATCTTTTCCGAGGCGGACTTGGAATGGTGCATGTTGGGTTTCGTGAATGTAGTGCGTGTTTTGCGTTGTAGTGCTTGAGTTCGGTGTTTATTCATGGAATTATGCCGAAGGAATATGTTGGTGTAGGGACGGCAAAAGTGTTGATGGCTTTAATTTTATTTCTGGTGTCGAGTTGTGTTTTTTGAGGATGTTATGAATGCGAGCACGGTATGTCTTCTTGAGTGCCTTTTTGATGTTTGCGTTGTCAATGACGCGCTCTTGCTGGAAGCCCAGATACTTGTAGGTCTTTCACTCTTCCATGGATTGGATGGCCAACTCATGGTCCAGTTCAAAACCCTCCAAATTCGTAGTCTTTTCACTTGTTATATGTAGCTTGCAGCATTTGTCGATTCCAAATTCCATCCCAATGTCTTTGGTGAACTGTGTGGTGCCTTGTAGTAAATTAGTAAGTTGTGCGTAGAGTTTAATATCATCCTTGTAGAGTAAGAGTGTGATTTTGTAAGGTATGAGACTGTCTGGAGTAAGCCTATAGCCGTTGTCTAGCATGTAGCTTAATGGATTCATGGCGAGGCAGAACCAAAGAGGAATCAAGGAGTCTCCCTGGAAAATACCTCTCCCTCAGGGACTGGGGACTGTAGTGATGCAGGTGTTAGAGATGTGTAGGTGTAATGTTGTGTTCCAACCCTTCATCGCGGCATTCAGGAATGCCGTGATCTTGGGATGTATCTTGTAGAGATGAAGAGTATGTAGGAGCCAGGAATGAAGGACTGAGTCAAATGCCCTATTGTAGTCGACTTACGCGATGTGTTCCTATTCTTCGCGCGCGCCTGTCGCAGGATTTCCGAGTCAATAAGGAGTTGCTCCTTACAATCCTGGGAGTTCCTGTGACAATCCTTCTGCTGATCGGAAAGGATGTTATGCGTATCGATGTATCTGTAGATTTTGCCTTCGGGAGGAAAAGAGGCATATGTTCTGGGTGTTGGATTACGTCAGTGAGTGCAAAAGCTAGCTTCTCATGCAGGGACGTGAACCTCATGATCCAGAAGTTCTGGCAGCCGTCTGCACTAGGAGCCTTCCAGTTGTGTGCATGTTTTAATGCTATCTCAATGTCTTGCGGGAATAAACTCATCGAAGGACATGCAGGGTAAGTATTCAGTGATTGTTGTTCCTCCGTGATCCATGGTGCTTTGTCATTGTTAGGGATTATTATTATTATTATTATTATTATTATTATTATTATTATTATACATTCTCTATATAAACAAGATAAATTACTGTTTTTAAACAGTCTCAAAAGCAAAGCGTCCCCTTATTATGCCCAATTTTATAAACAAACTGTATTTAGTAATGTCGATATATGGAGGATAATCTATCGTCGTTTTCCTATTAATCGGAAGCGACCACTTTTGAACCCCCAACATCCGGTCAGGGTGTGGCCTTAGAAGTCTGATTTTTGGACGTGGTCACCTACTTTTTGATGCTGAACACAATGGTGAATTTTTCATTTTAATATCTCTAACCGTTTTTTGACTACAGTGTGTGACATCCAGCAAGCATAAAAGCATGAGCGGTCCCCTATGTTTTACAGGCAAGCTGTAACCTAGGGTCAGCTAATTACTAATGGAGTTTACATCAGTTGAACATCTTGGTCATGTTAAAATAATTCAGCCCTAGGTCTTTCCTTCAAATCATCATTTCTAATTATTTTTGGGGTAGAGTTTACTTATCAGCACTTAATGGAAATTTGCGGAAAATGAAGACATTTTAAAAAAAGGCGATATATTCATCCGTGTACGTGGTTCCTAGCAGAAACTTTAAGAGGTTCTTCCTCAATACAAAATGTACCATCACAAAATTACGTCACGATACAAAATACACAAAAATCGTCATTTTACTGTTAGATGCGAAAAGTGTTTTCAATATGTTTTAAAAAACTTTCGAAATTATCTCTGGATGGTTCTGGAAGGTTTTCCCTTTTCGTTGGGAGATTTTAGAATTTGTTCTCAAAAGTCATCTCAAGACTAAGGACACAGTGTGGTCTTACAAAATCCAAAGTTCTAACATCTTGATGAATGATAGAAATACTATTATAATGACTTCTCATAGGATCATTTCTTACGGACTATAATAGCTTTTCAGAATAAATCAGGATTACAGAAAGAAGAGAAGCCCTCCTGATGATCTTTGTTAATTCAGCGTTAAAATGTAAATCCAATGGTTTCTGTATTTGAATAGAGAAGAATATTTTATAATTGCCAGGACTACTCAGATTTCAAAAACCCAAAGCATGCACGAGGATAAAAGTAATACATTTATAGAAATCAACCTCATCTATCAAAAATAAAGATTAAGAAAATTAAGGCCACAATGCATTACAGTGAATGTATTGCTTTTACCTTCGTAATTCTTCTGAATCTTTCCACGTGGTTAGCCCTGGCTATTTCTCTATAATTTCTCTATTTTCCATGCCTCTGTAGAATCTTTAATACTTTTCTATACAGTGAAACTTATCTAATAATAAACAAGATATTAACAAGCTGACTTGATGAATTTCGTAGTTCTGCTCTTGTCTAAGAGCACTTAATGTAATTTAATTTTTGAGAAAACGCCTAACAACTATTAATGAATAGGATTTTATTAATTATTTTTATTTCTTATTTCAGTCCATTGTCAGTATGTGTTTTAAAGTGAAGAGTTTCTGTGGACAACCACTTAAATTTGGAATTGTCATCGCTTTATGTTGTATTGTGAGTAGTTTTCAGTTAATTTTAACTTAATGTTAATCGATAAGAAATATTACATGTCGGGTGCATCCAATGTCTAAGCAGATCGACATTTTTTTACGAAGATTAATGTTTTAGTGCTGTAAAATATAACATATTTTAAATACATTTTCTTAAAATTGTTATCATAGTTTTTTTAAATTAATGGTTATTTGTTTTCTTTTGTAGATCGTTAGATTTTTTTCTTTTATAAAATAGGAATGGAATATAATAATCGATTTACAAATATTCAATCCTGTGCAAATGTTTTGTAAATATTGAAGACATATGAGATGATTTAAATTCGCATGTTTCAAAGTTGCTATTGCACTTTGGATGTACCGTTTGAAATGTGGAGGTTGTTTATATACAATAAACGGCTATTCAATAGTACAAAATACGTATTAGAAAATAATGTTAGTTTAGCATCTGCGAGCATTAAAATATGTTTTTCCAATGATGTCAATTAAAACTTACATTCTAAGGCTCCACTTTCTGTGCTGTTTCTGTGCTTCCTTTAAGCCTATAAACATTTTTAAAACAGAGAATAACTATGTATTAGGGATTTAAAAAATAACGATATGTATTCAATTGATATGAAAACGATTCATAGTAAGGAAGCCTTTGAGTCAAGCTGAGATCCTGGATCGACTTTCGAGCCTAAAAGGCTCTCTTCAACCAGGGCTATCCTCGTAGAAAGATCCAGAAGACGTACGAAGGTAAAAGTAATTCATTCATTGTAATACTTTGTAGCCTTAATTTTCCTAATTCTAAATTTTGATTGATTTCTTTAAATATATTACTTTTATCCTCATGCATCTTTTGAGTTTATGCAAACTGAGTAGCCCTGGCTCATGAGAACCTAATAAGCTTGAAACAAATAGTCCAGGGATGACTCAAGACAACACGCATAGTTAGGAAATTGATGGACATAACCACATATCCCCAATATTTTTTGCACACCTTTATTTACACTTTGCAAAATGTGCTTTGGTCCTTGACCCGCCATATTGTCTTTGCTGGGGAAACCTATGGTTTGAATCTTTTATAATAATAATAATAATAATAATAATAATAATAAGCCTCCATGGACCCTATCTCCTCGTGGTGGGAGTGGGAACTACACTAGCTTTAGGGTAGGCTAAAGGGTCCAACCATGTATGATGAGAACACGTTCTAATATAGATCATGCTGCATCGGGTGTGGCGCAGGATAAAGTCACCAGCGTTCGGGGGTTAGGCAGAGTTCTCCGTTCGAAATAATATACTACAGTCTCCCGCAGGTGGTGGTGGAGAAAGTGGCACCCCATCCTGTAGTATGGCTACCACAATGCCCGGGCAACACCATCCAGCCCGAACAGTCGGAAGTGTTTCATCTGTGGCAGAGCAGGCGACCACCAAGACTGGGACACCACGCCAGCGCATCCGATGCTCACCACAGATGAACCAGGATCTTATGCGCGACTTCTACACTGTTACACAGTAAGGGACTCAACTCACAGGATAGACACTATACCGTGCATTCGCCACACGTTATCCATCGTTAGTGCTTAGCGAACAGCAGGTAGCAGATCAGCGACGTTCCATAATAGTAAACAATCTTATTCCTCCATGCATAC
>JAFIDM010001028.1:9080848-9121209 GCA_023159025.1 Thereuonema tuberculata
TCCTTGTGGTGGGTGCTACTCTACGACGAGAAATGGTTTGAATTCTTTCTTTTCCTTTTTAATGATTGCTTGTAACATGGGTGGATGTGGGTGGAGTTGTAGGGGATACATTACATCTGCAAGGATTAAAACTCATATGTTATCATATTGAAAAGGATTCCGATCGATCCGTTTCTTTTGGCTAGCAATTGAGTTTGATTAACTAAATCAAGATTCAATGGGAAATTCCCATATCCCATTTATTTGATTAGATGGTTAGTTTTCCTTGTGGTGGGTGCTACTCTACGACGAGAAATGGTTTGAATTCTTTCTTTTCCTTTTTAATGATTGCTTGTAACATGGGTGGATGTGGGTGGAGTTGTAGGGGATACATTACATCTGCAAGGATTAAAACTCATATGTTATCATATTGAAAAGGATTCCGATCGATCCGTTTCTTTTGGCTAGCAATTGAGTTTGATTAACTAAATCAAGATTCAATGGGAAAGTCCCATATCCCATTTATTTGTTTAGATGATTAGTTTTCCTTGTGGTGGGTGCTCTACGACGAGAAATGGTTTGAATTCATCCTTTTCCTTTTTCATGATTGCTTGTAACATGGGTGGATGTGGGTGGAGATGTAGGGGAAACATTACATCAGCAAAGATTAAAACTCATATGTTATCATATGAAAAGGATTCCGATCGATCCGTTTCTTTTGGCTAGCAATTGCGTTTGATTAACTAAATCAAGATTCAATGGGAAAGTCCCATATCCCATTTATTTGTTTAGATGATTAGTTTTCCTTGTGGTTGGTGCTACTCTACGACGAGAAATGGTTTGATTTCTTCCTTTTCCTTTTTAATGATTGCTTGTAACATGGGTAGATGTGGGTGGAGTTTATAATAAACTTTCAAAAAATCTACAGTGAACATCAATGCCCTGTGCATTTTAAATACCGATTCACATGTTTCAGACATCGGTACAGTGGAAGGAAAGGATGATACGGCGTTCCAAATTCAAAATACTGAACATTCCAATAGCTCTATCGCGCAAATTGCTCAGAATAGGAGATACATTCATAGAACTTTTTCCTTGGATACTATGATAACACGAATTTTGACCTTGGGTAATTATGTAGCTACGTAAATAAAATAAGTCACATTTTTCTGCTCCATAGAACCTTGTTTTCGTGAAAATGACTAAAAACAATTCTTACTATCCTAAAAGTTCTAAAACAGCAGCCTCTTCAACTCGGTTTCCAATGTTCTTCCGGTTAAAACAATTTACTGAAAAATATGGTGCTTCTAGTGACTTTTTTAATTATTTAAGATGAAATTAATTAATTGTTTTGTTATATATTCTGGAATCATTTAAAGTCATTCAGTTATAAAATTTAACAGGTACACAACAATAGATCTGCATGTCTATGTTCAAATCACAAACTGAGATCACGTGAGAATCCGTTTTTTTGTCATCAGTGATTGAAATATTTGTATATCTAAATATTTGTGTCTATGTATTTATGCATCCATTGCTTATATGTTTTTATGTCTCCATATGATTCCAAATTGTACAACAACTATAATGTAAATTAATTGATTCTGTCTTCTACAACAAAATTGAGCTTTTAGTGAAGTTGGAACTTACTAACTCAAGCATAACACTTATAATATAATAATTTCTTTAACGTGTCGTGAAACAATACGAATAACTACTATATCGACACTTGTTAATCCGATTAGCCAAAATTTAATTGATAATTGACTAAATTTCAGACAAAAAAATAAAAAAAAAAAAAAAAAATAATTAAAAAAAAGATTAAAAATTTAAAAGAATTAAAACTTTCATTACGTACGTTTCTCAACCTCTGCAGAACGGTTTCTTTCTCAAATGAATTAAAAAATAAAAAATAAAAGTTAAAAAGTAAAAAACGGCTGTAATTCCCCCCTACCTGGCTTATCTCATCCCTGACTGGGAATCGTGAGAAATTAATTTTAAAAGCGAAGATCAGATGTTTTTGTCGTCGTGCGCCTGGTGTCCGTTATTATAACTATACAAATAAAAGCGCTTTTAATTTTTTTTTTTTTTTTTTTTTTTCCTTCTTTTTTTTTTTCCTTTAATGTTATGAAATTCCATATTCTAGTATATTCCTTGTGGACAAATCTTTGTTATAACTACCCATTTTTTTAATCATGGCAGACTCAAAAAATTTTCTTATGTACTCATCTTTATATTTCCCCATGATAATCACGTCCTTATTGTTAATACAGTGTCCCTTTTGGTTACAATGGATCGCCGTGTGATACGCTTTGTTTCGCGTTTTTACCGCGTTTAAGTGTTCGTTAAGTCGGGTATCCAACCTTCGTTTTGTTTGACCCACATAAAGGCATTCTTTTTTGTGGGCATTATTAGAATCACAATACAGTCCATATACTGTTCCTTTTGTATTTAGAATCTCATTTGGATCTTTTGTTTTTATTTTATGATTCAATGCTGTTCTCAAACTATGGTGGGGTTTAGATGCAACTGCAATGTTAACGCTAGACCAAAGAGGTTTTAACTTATTGATCATTGTCTTGTCATAAACTATTGACACATATTTCTTCTTGTCATCTTTATTGTTATTACTTCGTCTGTTGCCTCCTATTTCATTACTGTACTGTCTTCTATATATACTTCTATAAAAACTCTTAATATATTTTTCCAACACCTCATTAGGGAAACCGTTGTTTGCAAATATGCTTAATATATTAGCTGTTTCCTGTTGCAACATGACTTTACTTGAGCATTTGTCATGTGCTCTTTTCATAGCCATCATGAATGCGTTTTTCTTGTAACTATCAGGGACTGCACTTCGGTAGTTAACAGTGAGTTGTGCGTCCATAGGCTTACGAAATACCGAAGTTTCATACCTATTTATTCCTTGTTTAATCCCCATATCCAAAAATGGCAAAAAATTATTTCTGTCTTCTTCTAATGTGTATTGGATGTCCGAACTAACACTATTGAAGGTATCAAGGATATGACTTTTAAATTGACGATTGACGATAATAAATGTATCGTCTACATATCGGCCATGTAATGAACGTTGTGGAAAATGTTGTCAATGGACGTGATCTGATGTTCGATCAATGACATCACACACTCAGCCAATATGGCTGAGGATGGAAGGCCCATAAACATTCCTGAGGTTTGCAAGTAGTGACCACTATTGAAGGAAAAAATCTGAATATGCATTAACAGGTCAACCAGCTTGAACATTTCTTGCATATTAAACATAATTTTTCCTTCTCTAATATCCACATCATTCTCGAAAACATACCCCAGTGCTTGTATAATAAGGTTAGGCGTCAAGGAGGTATACAGGTTGACGACGTCAAGGGATATCATGCAGGTATTTTGTATCACCTTATTTTCCTTCAAATATTCTAAGACAGGTTCCCTATTCGCAATGGAATACCTTGAGCGGAAATTGACTTTTTTCATTTTTGTTTCTATGATTTTTGAAATACACATAATGGCACTGTTTTTGCAATTTATAATAGGTCTGATCTTATACAGTGCATTCTCTTTCTCTTTGTGTATTTTCGGTAGACCTCTAAACGCAGGTATCGTATTATTTCTTTCAAGAATTCCCTTGACTCTTTTTTTAGTTAATATTCCATAATCTTGTAGTTTATTAATTCTCGTTTCAATATCATTAATAATCTTAATTTCCGATTCGCCCAGTCTATAGAATCCCCTTTGCTCTTTAATGAACCGCTCACACATTTCAATATAATCTGCCCTGTTTAAAATTACGATTGCCCCCCCTTTATCTGCTTGGGTAAAAAGGATCTCATTATTATATTTTTTTAACTCTTTCAATTCCTTCATCTGCAATTTGTTCAACGTGTTCGAGGTTCTTTTCTTAATCCGTTTATTTAATACTACTTGCCCTACCTTTTTTCTAATGATAGACCTTTCCTCTTTATTCTCGATAAATCTAATCTGTGTCTCTAAATTAGTAATTATACTTAACGGATTGATTTTTTCATATCCTATATTATATTTAGCTCCTAATTTTAATAGTTCTTTCTGTGTATTAGTGAGCTTGATCTTGCTGTCATTAACAATTCTTTTGTTATTCTCTTGATTAATTTCCGGCGGATACATAAGGTGGGTCAGCCAACCTAACTTTTTACAATGTCTAATGGCGATAGCTTTTTTGGTATAACACGCTTTTTTGGCTCCTTTAATCAATAAAAAACAGAAATCCTCCGAATTTAGAAACAATTGAAGTCTCTTGGATACCCGTTTCAAATTCGCAATCAAGGACCATTTTTTCAACTATAGGTGAAAGGATAAAACAAGCACATTTTAAAAAATGGTCCTTGATTGCGAATTTGAAACGGGTAATGAGATAAGCCAGGTAGGGGGGAATTACAGCCGTTTTTTACTTTTTAACTTTTATTTTTTATTTTTTAATTCATTTGAGAAAGAAACCGTTCTGCAGAGGTTGAGAAACGTACGTAATGAAAGTTTTAATTCTTTTAAATTTTTAATCTTTATTTTAATTTTTTTTTTTAATTTTTTTTTTTTTTTGTCTGAAATTTAGTCAATTATCAATTAAATTTTGGCTAATCGGATTAACAAGTGTCGATATAGTAGTTATTCGTATAACACTTATAACTTTGAACCTCTCGGCCACAGATAAACAGCTTAAAAAGTATTATTAATTGAACATTTGCATATGAAACAATAAACTAATCAGTTGTGTAATTTCCTGAAAATTAAATAAAACCTTCAATTGTTGATTCTTGCGTCTTTCTCAACAGGATATTGTATCGCCTGCATGATCAAAGATGGCGTTAATGACGTATGGGTACATCTAAAGAAACCATCCGTGTGTTATGGGGACATAGATATTATTGTAGTAGAGGCGTCCGGTTACTAATGCTATATTTTGAACATTAATTAATGCAGTGTAACTTTTTCTCAATAATTTTTGAAATTATCGTGAGCGCCTTTGCTTTCCAGTTAATAGACCTAATTTTATATAAGGAATTTTGTTTCTCTTTATGCGCTTTTGGTAGTACTCTAAGCGTTGGAAGTTATGAAACTAAATTACGAAACTAAATAAATATTTTAATAGCTTTATACAAATGGAACAACATAAAAAAAATAGTAAAATACAACCAATATCAGACACCACCAGCCCGAATACTGGTAAAAGACACGCTGTTACTGGTATGTGTCAATCATATACGATGAGGCCATGCTCAAAAAGTTAAAACATTCTAGATAATACAGGGATTGGCAAAGCGTGCAACACTAGAAACACTATTGATATTATACTTAATCAAAGAATGCCATCCATCGACGCAAAAGAAATCCGTAATTTAAATAGGGTGCCATACATGATATACGTTGCAAAAACAGCAATTAAAATGCATATCTGTATATTGGGGAATCAAAAAGATATATAGAAACTCAGTCTCAAGTAACACGCCTATGCAGTTAAAACAGGAAATTTTCTATATATAATACTGCAATTCACTCTCTAAATAATAGATATATACTAG
Organism: Thereuonema tuberculata; assembly: GCA_023159025.1. Lineage (NCBI taxonomy): Eukaryota > Metazoa > Arthropoda > Chilopoda > Scutigeromorpha > Scutigeridae > Thereuonema > Thereuonema tuberculata. The sequence goes on from JAFIDM010001028.1 coordinate 9,086,395, forward strand.
AAGTTGCTAGTCCTATCATTTACGGCATTAGAAAGGACACATATCTGCGTAAGTTTTATGAATCTGGTATGATTAGGCTTAAACAAATCTATAATGAAGTTTTGTCGGTTTCTAATGTATCGGAATATGGAATATAAATTATCGAAAGAAAAGGGAGGGGGAAAAAATTAACAAATTAGAGAAATTGGTTTATTATGACGCTTAATTGTGGAGTTCAATGGTAGACGGCTTGATCCGGTTTGATCGTTATGATATTTGATGCTAGATGGAGGTCCATTTGCATTTTTGGTTTGTTCTTTCATTTAAGACGCACTGACGACTTCAACAGAGGAGGATTAGATTTTAAGAACGGGGGAACTTGAGAAATAGTCCCAATAAGACGGGGACTCGAAACGCACGAAGTGTTTTATTGTGTGCTTTATTTAATTGTACATAGTGTTTTAATAGTTGGCGATTTTATTATATTTTAACTGCATATTAAATATTTTTTATAGCTATATTTTGAACTTTATAGGTTGAGGTTTCATAGATTTTATACATTTGATAATTATGAACAGTCAAAGAAATTGCAATAGGAAATTATCTCGTTTCCTATGGCAGTGAAGTTTAATTTTTGTAAAAAAAAGCATTATTATTAAAAAAGGTAGTCGTCATAGAATTACAAATTAAAATCCCATCAACAGGTACTAGGAATTAAGAATACAATCCACAATTTACATACATACAAAATAAGTCATAAAAATATCATAAATCAAAAAAAAATCTTAATTCTAAGTGAAAATTAAATTCTTGAATTATAAATCTAGTCAACCAGAGGATTTATATTTATTATTAGCCAATTTTTTTAATTTGATATTTTGTTAAATTTTGTTAAATTTTTGAGATTTATTTTATTTTTTTATATCCTGTAATAATTTATATGGGTGGCATTCACCATAAATATTAAAAAGTTTTGGATATTCCAATATGAAATTATTTATATCTCTCCAAGATTATAGTTGTTGTTCGACTTTTTATTGTTTATGTAAATTAATTGATAATAATTCTTTATTATTAAATTATATAAAACGTTTTTGTTTCGAAGTAAGTATTTTATTATGTATTAAGAATTATCTTGTCGTTTTATTAATTGAAGTATTTTTAGAATATACTGACAATTTTAATTTTTTTTTGTAATATTAATACTTTTAAGTTTTCCATTATTTGTATAACACCAGATAGAATTTGCCTAATTTAAATAAGAATCAAAAAAGGAAAATTATTATTTTATACTTTATTGGTATAATATTTTTATACGATGAAAAATGAAAGAAATTGTATTTAATTTTTATTGCAAAGTTTTAATTTGGGTATCTCAAGTAAAGTTGTCATTTAATATAATAACGAAACATTTAATATTACTTACTTCAACGATCTTCTTTCTTTCCATCTCAAAAATGTTAGACAAATATGAATAAAACTCTTCAATACATCACACTAGTATTTAAAAGGTTTATTAAATACTGAAGACAAATTTTTAGTAATTGTACACATTCCCTTTATCAAGCCATGAAGCAAAAATTAGAATAAATTAACTAACAAAAACGGGTAGAATAACATAACAAAATTCAAAGGCATGAAACATCAACAAATTCAATTGTTATTACAATAATAAGTTAACACGAATAAATGTAAATTGTATTATTAAAAATAAGAATAATTAATAATTAATCAATCAAATATATTATTAATAATTTAAAACTTCAAAAGTTGCTATTTTTTGACATTATTAAGCTAATTAAGGTTTATATAAGTTTTGATGTCAAAAAATAGCAATTTTTGAAGTTTTAAATTACAGTGCAACTTGGATAATTCGAAGCTGAAGGGACCACTACAAAACTTCGAATTAAACAAGTTACATCTTTTAACTTTAATTTAAGGTCGACTTGAAGAGATTATTCTGTCAATAAGTAAATATTTAGTCAGAAAGATCATGGTATGACTTAAACACTATAATGTATAAACAAAATAAGATTTATATTACGTAAGCTACAGTACATATTACTGTACATTCAATACAGAAAATTGCAGTTTTTCAAAAAATTGTGCCATGTTTGATTGTTTTGTAGAACTCAGTCGCTTAAGGTTAGTAAAATCATCAAGCATGTTTAATGAACGGAAACAGCTTCACTTACGTTGGTTTGTCCTTCAATGTACCGACGAAATTCGGCGCTATCCCGTACTCGTTGGCGATTTGGCATTTCTTCTTCACACCTCGCGAACGACGGCGACCTTTTCAGCGAACGTTAAATTCTTGTACACGCGTGGTTTACTGAAAGACATGGTGACACTGACAGCAGGAAGCTCGAATGGCGTCTAAAGCGTCACGTGTCGAACGGTGGCGGGAAGGGGATTTCAGTTGTCACGTGTCGAATTTCTTAACGATGAAACGCCGAAAAGTCATTATGGTTCGAAATTTTTTATAAAAAACTTCGAATTAAGGAAGTTGAATTTCGAATTATCCACAATTTTTTAACATTGATTTAATAAGAAATTTAAGGAACTAAGAGAAATCTTCGAATTAACCACGATTTCGAATTAAAGACGTTCGAATTATCTAAGTTGCACTGTATTAATATATAAGCTTATTTTATTGATTAATTAGTAATTACTGTTCATTTTTATTAATAAAATTGACATTTATTTGCGCTAACTTACTGTAACAACAATTGAATTTGTTGATGTTTCATGCCTTTAAATTTTGTTATGTTATTTTACCCGTTTTGTTTTTTGTTAATTTATTCTAATTTTTGCTTATGGCTTGATAAAGGGAATATATACAATTCCTGAAAATTTGTCAGGAATAAAATAAACCTTTTAAATACTAGTGTGATGTGTTGAAGAGTTTTTTCTTATTTGTCTAATATTACTCACTCTTTGAATGATGTTACAATTTGTAATTTTAAAATTTGTTATGTAAACAAATCTTTGTTACCGAAACACAGTTAAGCGGCTGGAGTTCCGCGTTAAACGAAGGGAAACTTTCAGGAATTCAGTTGGGTTGAAATTCCAAAATCCACCCACACTTGGAAGGTCATTCTACTAAGGTTTCCTGCCTGACCTAGAGTTTTGGTATATCACGGAAATAATCCGTTAACCTGAGGGATAAGACGTTTCTAGTTAAGCTGTTAATAAAACATTTGTTTCTGAAGGGGCGGAGATGTGAAGGGAAGACAGTTCTCCCCTCAGAGGACCCAAATCTTCAATCCCTTCAGACCAGACTTTACATGTATGGCTAGCTATTAAAGAGAGTTTGCTTCTTTTCTAGAAGACTTTAAAGACAAATCTTTATAGACTTTGAAATCTTTTCAGCATTCCTGGATAATCGATGTTTGAGGTCTCATCAGCTGGAATAACTGAAAACATCTGATACTGTTTGTTTCTACGAAAGAAAATTCCTTAAAGACTGTGAGGTACTGCAGATATGGAATTAAGGAGTGAATGTGTTTGGCGAACTACTGAAAGAGAAAAACTTTCTAGTTCAAGCCATTTTGAGGTTGAACATCGTTTATAATGATTGAGATTTGCTAATAATACCCTGAAATTTGTAAATTGCTTAAAAAAAAGTACAATCTAATTGCAAGAACCTTTCCTGCTATTTAATAGTAACAACAACTTTTCCACGCCTGATATTTGTGTTTTATTATTTGTAAGCTATACATAAGAAATGTTATCCAATTACTGAACTTGATAAGAAGTTTGTATGATGTTACCTTACCTATTCCTTGTAGTAAGTATAGACAACTGCATACAAGTAAACCTACAAATAAGATATAAAAAAAATAATATTTTTTGTATCTAATAATACTTATAAGGTAATATAAAGGTAATAATAAGGTAATAATACTTATAAAGATTGAAATAATAATTAAAGAATATTCTCTTCTTAATAAAGTCATCTTTCATAAAACTAAGTGATTTACTCCATAATTCTCATAAAACAATTATGTTAAATGTTCACAATATTTCGTTTTTTTATACGAGAAACTTCCTCAGGTGAAGAAGAGGACAAAAACTATCCTTTTTGTCTCTTTACTTATTCTTCTTGCCTCTTCCTTATTAAATAAAATGTACTTATTCTTCTTGCCTCTTCCTTATTAAATAAAATGTAATAAGTACGAGGAAAAACGAATAGCTTTTGTCCTTTTATTCACCTGAGGAAGTTTCTCGTACAAATAAACGAAATATTGTGAACATTAAATATAGTTGTTTTATGAGAATTATGGAGTAAAATGCTCTTCTGTCCACTTACTTTGAAAATTCCTGTAAAAGTGAAGATAACAAGACAAATCTGTAAAAGAAGTAAATCCATTATTATGCATTGCATTACTCATTGTAAATAATGAGTATATTATTTATTTGAAACTATTTAGTTTTTATTCTATCAATTCCTTCTTTTATATTACTACTATAAAGTAAAACTCCATACACTCCATATCTTAGTATTTAAAATTGTTTTATTCAAATACTATGCGAATTTTCGGAACGAAATTGTATCGTCATCCCTTCTTCAAGCGAAAAATTAAAATATTCTTCGGAATAAATACAACAAAATAGTATTGAACATCGTTCCGAAAATTCGCATAGTATTTGAATAAAACAATTTTAAATACTAAGATATGGAGTGTATGGAGTTTTACTTTATTTAGTTTATCCTCAATAATATGTTGGTTATAAGAATTTGATGAAATTCATTATTTATTTAGAATTTGTAAAAAGAGGAAGCTCTTTTTACCTTTATTTCTGTAACCTGAAGCAGAATGGTAGAGGAAACCATTCAAAATATTGTTGTCATGGAGTAAAAGTTTTTCACAAAGAATTATTTGTTGATGGATTTATATTTTGTAAAGTATTTGTGGTTTTCCAGTTGACTGATAACTAAATTCATCTACTTCATCCTCCGATTGATGTTTCATTCGTCCAAACTGTGCTTTGTGATGCTTTTGACTTCATCATCTAACTACTGTAACTGAATAGACCTGGGTGTGCAGGTCTTTTAAAATGCAATAATTCTTCTAGTCCTTTAAGATGACGCCATTTCTTCATTTGCCAATAATGAAAATTTTCTTCATTCGAAGAAAGCCAACTCCATAAAAAAAGGGCATGATGAACAGAACTGCTTCAAATTTAATTACAAAAGCATTATACAAGGTTACCAAAAATGATTTAAAGGATTTAAAGGATTAACATCGCTATTGCAGTTATGATGCGACGAATTGTGCAGTTGAATAAAGCACATGTTCAAGTTTTTTTCCTGTTAATTGCTTATAAAATGTTCGATATGAGCACCATTGTTAATACGACAAATTTCAAAACGGTACTGAAAATCTTCCCAAATGCAACGTACCAATGCTTCATCTATTGTTGTAATTGCAGTGGAAATGCGCATTTTCACTTCGTTGAGATCCCGTAAGGGCCATGCAGACACCTTATCTTTAATATAATCGCATAAGATACAGTCACAGGGAGAGAGATCTAGCGAACATGGAAGACACGTCATCAGCTGTTGAACATTTGCACCTGCACGACCGTTCCATTGAGTGGAAAAGCGGTGGTGCCCCGTCTTGCTGCAGAATGATGTCATCCGTATCGTTTTCCAACTGTGGCAACAACCATTCCGTCATGCTAGAGGTTATTAAGTTTTCCTCCCTTTCCTATTCCTTTATTTTCTTCGTTTTTATATGAAAAATCTTTAGAAGTATTTTTCTTATTTCTTTATTTCCCAGGAACATCGTTTTCACACATCGTTTTTATCTTCTTGAAACGGATATCTTACAGATGTTTTATAGTGTTCTCTAAAACCTCTTCCCCATCTGGCATCCATCTTGCCTTTCCTTCATTTCTGCTTTATCTGCCATCTTCTTTTGTTTCTTCGATCTTTCAGCCTGTCGACAGATGTTTTCTAGACAAGGTGCCATCTTCTGCATTAGGCGATGTGACTCCGAGGAGACAGTGCTTAGAAAATAATAGTAAAATAACACAGTGTGCAACGAGCATCTGAGAAGGGCAGGCGGCCAGCCATCTTGCTGCCCTTTGATTGCTCACTACTTCAAAAAAAAAAAAAAGGTAGGCTTTGTACTTAGCGAAGACCGCTTGGCAATCCCCTAAAACGGAGACTAAATCTGCTAATACCCAAATCACACCATCATATTTTTCATCATTGTTTTCAATCATTGATCCCAGGCCCGGGTGTGATTTGGGCATAAGGAAGCAAATCTCAGCTATAATTCGCTGCTCCGAGGATTTCGTTGCGTCAATGTGAGCGTTTTTCGAGTCCTCAGGCCTGCAAAGTGCATTGTTGATAGCTTGTGTGCTGCAAAGAACATTGCCAAAATTTACAACAACCTCACCTAGGCTATCCGCATCCAACAGGATTGCTCTTCGGCGAATCATGAATACAAACTGAACATTGGACTGTTTCCCCCCTACAGAGAACTACCACTAACTATGTGATTTCAGGTGAACTCTGGACAGTGATGGAGCATGGGAACAAGATGATATTAAGTGTGATTTGTATTTGGATATCTACACGTGTTTTCTATATATTATTTCCTTCGTCTGAAAGCCCCAGGCTAATGTACAATCTATTTGTAATCATCTCTTTGTACATAAATGTTTTGTTCTATTAAGTCTATTTTGTATCCCTATCTAGTCATTCTGTTTTAACCATTTTGTAATTTATTAACCGATATTGTTTATCTATCGACGCCTTCTTTAGCCCACGTTGAAGGTTGGGCGCTGAGTTAAGTAATGAATGCCTCAGTCTAGTCGCGTTAACTAGCCATCTGCTCCTGCTAGACTGCGTGACGGCATGCCTTCTTTTACACTCTTTGTTTACAAAACAGTTCCCTCTTCCCCTTAGCTTCATAGACAATTCTTCTCCCCGAATCCTTCCCTTATTTTCAAGTTCCTTAACGAGATAAAATTGGGCTCGGCTGCTTTGTTTTTTAATCCTTTCGGACGATCCATTGCGTTAACACTTCTTATCATTACCCTTACCCTACATGTACGGAACCATCAAATTAAAGAGCCACAGCAAAAGCGTTAGTCAACATGTCGCATAGTTGGACAAATGGCACAGAAAACATTTATTTTCGGGGAATCCCACACGTGCTCCATTTAAGCATGGAGGTTCTCCTTTCCCAAATTCGAACATTGTGCCGATTCACTCTTGCACTGACATGAAAGATGGCCTCGTCACTGAACATTAAGATGATCGCGAATTTTTGAACTTCACATAGCTGTAACATCGCCTGACAATGACTCGCGATGACTCGCTTCTGCAGGTGATATGACGCATGTGTGGGCATTACCGCAGCACTTGTCACATAGTCGAATGCGGGATGCCCAGTTCTGCACATACTCTGTTTGTTGATTTTTTAGGGCTAAAATGTCCTGAATACAGTGCACATTCTCCTCAAGGACTGTCGGTCCGCCACTGGACTTGTCCTTACAAATACACTCTCTTTGCTTAAATTGATTAACTATTTACGAATGGAGTCCTTGGCAGGTCGGTCATTCTGAAATTTGGTTGAAAAACCACGCTGTGCCACCATCACCCTGGTTGCATGATATTCTAAAACACAGTACACCTTTTTCCTCAACTTTAGGCGCAAAAAACAAAATCAAACAAACAAACAAAGGAGACGAGTACATACACAGCAGGTTTTAGGTTCCCTTAATAACACACAATAGACAAACTTACACAAAACATAAATAAACAAAATAACAAAAAAAAAAAACATTAATGATAATAAATAAATAAGATAACGAAAAAAACCTTAAAATGTAAATAAAACAAAGTATGAAAAATTAAAAATATACATACAGACATATACACATATATATACATATACACTGTCCAGCCACTTTATTAGGTACACCTATCTAGTAGCATGTTGGGCCTCCTTTAGACCTCAAAATAGTTCCTGAAGATTTGATGGAGGGTAGGCCTGGAGCGAACTTCACAAATTTTCAATCGGGCTGAGATCCGGGGACTTAGCGGGCGACTGCAGCAAGGAAAAGTCATCGTTATATTACTCAAACCATCCCCCAGTGATGCGAGTTTTGGGGATGCTTCAAAATTATCCTTCTGGAAGTAGCCATCTGCATGAGAATAAACTGCTAACAAGATACACTTCCACTTGGTCAGCTATAATGTTCAGGTACACTGGCATCCTGACGTGCTTTCAGAGGTATCAATGGAACCAACGTGTGCCATGAAAACATCCCAACACCACACAGTATCTGTGCTCACAGCAGAGGTGTACAGTGGTCGGATAGAGTATATATAAAACCAAAGTCCACATAATATTAATAAAAAGCAGGCAATACAAAAAAAAAAAAACTAAAGTTCAGACCATCCCCAAGAATGTTTATGATCCGATCGGCAGGAGCCTATCCCTAACAGCTCAGCAGATCTTTTCCTCACTTGTGAACGTCATGTTGTCAAGAACACCACTTTGGTAAAGACAGCGGCAATCGTTTGTTACACGGCGCAACAGCCAATGACCGACTGCTGTCGTGTTTGCCAGGACTGTGGATACCGGGTTTATACTTACCGTGTGACTAATGTAGTCATATTTCATAGTTCTGAGATATATAAAAAAAAGGTTGAACATGTGCTCTATCAAACTCTATCCTTTGTTGCATCATAATTACAATAGCGATGTTACAGTAATTTTTGAAATCGTTCAAATCATTTTTGCTCACCCTGTATATTGTTTCCGCGAAATCAGAAAGACATATTTATGAATTATGTGGACACATTGTCGACGCAGGTCAGATTATTCTATCGCTCAAGTGGTAACTATTCAAGGATTTACGAAGGCAATCGTATCAGTGTCTACCGCCAGAACACAACTGACTAGTGAGCAAGCGGTGAAAGCCACACGCCATTGATGACCATTTGGAACTCGGTCATTCATCCCACAAAAAGCACTGAAGGCATCATTAGAAGGTACTAATTTAATTGCGAAGCTGAATGTTGCAAAGTAGCCCAGCTTCTGCTTTAGGTACGCCATTGCTATGATAGGATATTGTGGAGGATTTTTGATGTGTGAGGCACTTAAAGGAAGAACGACTGGAAATGTGATTTTAACCTTGATTGATAATTCTTTTCAAAGCAAGCGACCTTGCATGGGAGAAATGTGTTACGATTTGTACTCATGCAGCAGCAGCACCTAACATGACTAAAGAAAAGCTTGAGAAACAGAACATCAGAGATTGCTCCACGAGTTCAACCACTGTATGATACAGTAATGGCCGACAATATATTAGGTCGCGGTTTTTAAGCATATTTTTTTCAAACTTAATATTTTCTTTTGAATTTTTTTACCGCTTGTTTCATTGAAAAATATGAATTCGAAAGAAACCGCGCTTAAGTCGTTTTTTGAAACCTCTTGCACTTTTATAAATGTATCTCCGTTATTTTACCATATTCAAAAGCTGAATGAAATTCCGCAATCATCGAGGATCAACATATTTGGCAAGAAAACAAGAACCGAAGTGATTTCCTAGATAGGGATATCCTAGAATTTGGTCGCGAAGCCCTTGTTATCAACCACAGCCTTAACATCCTACGAAGTATTGAGTCCGATAATGGCATCGATCTTGGACTGTGGGATCTTCTTCCATTCTTACTCGAGTTGGGCGAATTTACTGGCAGCATTCGAGGCATGAGTATGACGCTGAGCTCCTTCCATAGCTGTTCGATGAAGTAAAGTCAGATGATTGCGATGAGAAGTTAAGGAGGGTGACCCGTTTGACCCGTTATCAAATCAGTCCACGATGTGCTTTGACTAGAGATTTGAAGCATTGTCTTACTGGTAAAGGAAGGCATGACCAATGGAACGGCGAGCATAGTGTCACATCATATTCTGTAAGATGACTTCATAGCCGTCTCTGTCCATAGTGCCGTGACAAAAAAACCTCCTAAACCATGTATGAGCAACCGCTATGCTTGACAGTAGGCAGCTGCCACGGGGATGAAATCTTTTGCCAATAGTGCGCTTAACCCATTTTATACCGTCAGTTTCAAAAAGATTGAATTTCGATTCATTGCTCCAGTGGACTTGTGACCACTCCGTATGATCCCAGTGAAAGTGCGTTTTCGCTTCCAATTCTTCTTCGAAAAACGAGGTTTCTTCACGTGGCGTCGTTCATGAAGTCCGGCTTGCTGTAGACGTCGTCGAATAGTAGGAAGAGAAGGAATAAAGCCATTGGGATGTAAAATTCGTCGAGCAGTATTCGATGCTATGAGAGTGGCTTGCTCCTCGATGTTCGAACAATGTTGCAATCGACAAGACGGCTGGTAACACTTGGTTCTGGGTGAGACTTGCGCATGATGGCTTCAAAGTTCTCCAGTGCTTCAGAAAGAGACTTAAAGCAAACTCAGTCATATTTACCTGCCTGGCAAGCGCGTTAAGTGCACTGTGCACACCACATTAAAATAATGCTGTGAAATTTTCTGTACGGTATCTTCAAACATTCCTGCTCTTTCTCAAATTGTTTCATCATTCTCCGCTGTGCGGCAGCACTGTAGGTAGCGTTCAAGATGGCATCTGTTAATGAGATGCGTTCTAAACAAAGAGCAGGTATTGACATTTTTTTGGCGGAACAGGAGACCTTGACAAATATTCACAAGCACTTACAGAATGTCTATGGTTACCAGGCAGTTGATAAAAGCACTGTGAGTCATTGGACGAATGGTCTTTCGTCGTCGGAAGAAGGAAAAGGCGGGATGTCTGATTGTCCCCCGCGCTCTGTCCGTCACAAAGACGTGAACAAACTTCTGCTACAGGACAACGCCAGACCACACTCAAATCTGTATACCTGCGAGGAGATTACAAAACTTCACTGGACTGTTGTCCCTCATCCACCTTACAGCTCTGATCTCACACCTTCGGACTTCTACCTACTCGGACGTTTATAGAATGGAATCCGCGGGAAGCGATATGGCAACTATCAGGAAGTTCTTGACGCAGTAAGAAGTTGACTGAGGCACAGACCAGTAGAGGGTACCGTCAAAGCATACAAGCTCTGATATCTCGGTGGCGTAAGGACATAGACTTAAACGGAGATTATGTTGAAAATTAGTTTGTAGCTAAAGAATTGAGGAACTAGATAATGTATTTAAAACTGTAATAAAACAAATCTACTTTGAGAAACAAAATGTGTTGCGTTGAATGACCATCGTACATATAGAAATATGATGACTTTATGTGGAAAAGTGTTACATCACATCTCATGGAAATAAATCCTGCTCGTTGGAAACATTTCATGGATGAGAAGTGGCGTGCTATTTTCAGCTATCTTACAGATATTTTTTTAAAAATGGACCATTTTTTATGTTCAGTGCTAAAATTACAACTTTTTTTTTAAGGAAATTAGCTTTGTGCGTAAAAGAAATTGGAAACGAACGCTTCAAAATGTTTCCGTGCCTGTCCCAGTTTCTTAAAGATAGTGACAGTGAAGTTGGACCAGCTAAAACTATTGTTGATGAACATTTGATAAATGTGAAGTTTAACATCAAAAACATTCCTGATGAATATCTTTGCTGGACTCGACATCCACTTTAATTTATCTTCAGCATTGACTGAGGTTTGGTTGCCCATGTAGAATGATCAGCCATTATTTGTCAAAGAAACACTGCAATCCTTATTTCCTTTTGCGATAATAAACTTTTGCGAACTGCCTTTCCTGTTCTCATCACGATAAAGATCCAACACCTCTCTAAACTATCTAAACCTATCCAAGAAGTTGAAAGATGATCTCAGAGTGACGATCTCAAGAATAAATCCGAGAGAATATAAATATATTATATATATTATATATAAATAAATATAAATGAAGAGAATAAATCCAAGATTCATGCTCAAATTTCACATTAGGATAGTTAAGCATTTTGTTTAATTTTTTCTTGTATTTTTTTTTTTGTATATTTATTTTTTGTATCAATATATAGATTTCAGCTTACATTTAAAGCTAGAACTGTTAATTTTCTTTTATTAGTAGTATATTAATAATAATAATTAATATTTTTTTATATTCTTGTTTCAGTATATTTTCCGCTATTTCTATGTTTATGAAACCTTTTGACATTTTTAATTGCTAAGTGTAATTAATATTGTCGAATATAAAATAAATGACAAAATTTAACGTACATTTACAACATACATGTATTACATATAAAAAAATATATGTTGTAATACATATACAACAAGAACAGTAAGGGTGAAAGTAAGGATTTTTATCCTTAATTGTTTTTAAATTTGCTATTACATACATGTTTGCTTACAAATTAATCTTTCATGGCTAAGCGTTCAGCGAGCAGGGATTAATATACTGCCCTTTTTTCTTCTTAATTTGTTTTTTGATTTTTTTTAATTCAAGGGCCATTGTTTTATTTAATCTTGTCTTTTGTTTATATTTCTTTGGATTACATTGAGCTCTGAGTCCCAGGCGAATCCCACTGATGACAGGTATGATCTTCGAAACGGTTCGCCTTCGGTTCCCGGTACGAAATTTCCAAAAATAGCTCAGTGAATTCTTCAAATGTGCGCGTTCTTATCTTTGTTTTTCTTGCTACAAAATAAATGGCTTTTTAAAAATGTATAATGAAATACAGTTTTCAACTCTTTATTTTATACAAGGTGGCATTGGGTTTTCTAAATAAAATAATGCTTTAGTGGAGTTGCACCCACAAAAAGGTTGCGCAAGACTGCTCTACGCATGAGAGCCGATGCCCTAATCGTGTGCTACTGTTAATTACTCGTAATGGACTTTGAGCCTCACGTGCTGCCGGGAACATCAAAAATGGACTTCTGCAAAGTGGCGTCAAGTCGTGTAGGTCAGATAAGTAGTCCACAGGTTATCAGCTGCGCTGGTCTAACCGGAGGATGCACGTTTGATCTCGACAGAATGAGGCCATAGCCTAGGGTTGGCTCTCTTCAGGAGGTGGTGGTTCTGTGATAGTTTAGGGAGTCTACTCTAGGGGTACATTAGGGGTCTGGAGAGATGAGCTACTAGAATGTGCTAAGTAGTCACCTACACCTTATCATGGCCTTCATGGCGAATCCTGCAGCCAATGACATGCTTCAACAGGACAATGCGCCACACCATTGGGCCACTACCACACAGGCATGGCTCGAGAATCCTCATCTGAGTTTGCGACAATCCCAGTAGTCTACAAAGTCCCTGGATTTAAACCGCATCGAACACCTTTGGAATGCCTTTGATCGAAACAACGGATTCATGAATCCAGCACCGACGTTTAGGGTTAAGTTGACGACAATGATAGAACATGAATGGCTGGCATTACTGTACTTCTGGCTACATTCCGGCATCTAGTGGAGTCGAATGCCTCGGAGTGTAGAGGTTGTTGTTGTTTTTTTATTATTATTATTATTATTTTGTAGAAGACGCTTTTATATATCTCTAATGTTTTGTTTCTTCACTGTATGTAAGATATTCAAGACAAATATATTGATTTCAGTACATACCCAATCACCAGTGCCCGTATGGTAACCCTTCAGTTTATATTCCAATCGCTCCAACTCATCGCCAGTCAAATACAAGAAAGTGAACCAACAAATTTCGACTATAACAAGGAGCATGACGATAATTATTACAGCCTCCAATATTAAGTATGGGAATAGAAACTTTTTCTTTTTCTAAAAAATAAAAATAAAGATACTCCAGTTAGAATTCCGGAAATTGTTTGTAGACTTTATCTAAAATTTTAAAACATCAATTTATTCTTTTCGCTCAATTCCATTAGGACACAAATCATAGAATCTAAACCAAATATATATTTACAGTTTTTTTGTAGTTATATTATTCTATACCTTCGTTAAAAGTCATTACAAGGTCTTTGATGAGGTCCAACGACTGCGAATGGGTTACGAAAAATGATCCTAAAAATTTGAGGGTCGTTGATTGTGAAAGCCGGAAGAGGACGAAAGCCTGTTGCCGAGCAGGTGGTTGACAATGCAGCGATGAAAGAGAAAGTGGATAGGATGTTAAATGTCACAGCCAGTCTCAGTGTTCGGCGCATTGCACATTCGTTGGACCAGCCTGTAGGCATGGTCTACAAAATTGTTCGGAACCTTATCCACTACTGTCCTTTCAAAATTTCTCAACTGCTGCCTCCTGATCCGCATCCACGAGAGACCTTTCCACTACAGTGTTTAGCTCGGATCGAGGTTGCCTCGGAATGGTCCTGGAACATTCTCTGGACGGACGAGGCATATTTCCATCTGCATGGAGCAATTAAAACGCCTAATTGTGGATTTGAACATTAGAAAAATCCCAATGCATGTCTGAAAATTCATGTACATTCCCCAAAAGTGGTATGGATTTACGTCAACATTCATTGTTGGAACGTTTACCTTCGAAGAGCCTGGACGCACAGGTCTACTCCATGTTCCATTACTGGCAATCAATATGCATCATTACTAATCACTTCAGTAATTCCAGCCCTCCAACAACGTTAGTGTCATGATTTAAGTATTCATGCAGAATAGTGCCCCTCCACACATCGCCAATTTATGTTCAACAGGTGCTTTGCAATCATTTCACTGATGACCGCGTCATCAGCCGGCACTTCAGTACTGCACGGCCCGCACGCTCTCCGGATCTCACCCTTAGCGATTTTTGGCTGTGGAAGTATCTTGAAGATCTGGTTTGTTTTGACAATGTAGCAACCTTGGCAGATCTTAAAGCAAGCATATCACGTTACATGCTCAACATTTCCTGAGATATCTTGTGTTCAATAGTTGAACATACAATTCTGCGATTTCAGATGATAGCAGATAATGGTGGTCAACTTATTGAACTTGTTGTGACGTGACTGTACCGATATCAGCGCTATACTGCATTGTCAAAGTCAGATTACACGAATACAAATGCCCTCTGGTGGTGATTTTTAGGATATTTTTTTTTCAATGAATGTCCTTCCCATGGCGTCATTACGACATACTGGAAATTTGGTGTCATTCCGATAAGTAGAGTGCGTGTAATAGGTGAACTTTATATAGACACACTATATTTTACATAAAGTCTTAACATTTATAATTCCTGTAACACAAGATGTAATCTGTAAAGACAAATTGATTATATCAAATGTGTGACATCAAACTTCGTAAAAAAAAGAAAAATATTCAGACCGCCATCTTTTCCCCAAAGCCAACATATTTTCTTATAACATCGGCTTTACCTGATTTTCAAAGAAACCCATTTCATATTTTGATATAACACGATGGTTCAGTTATTCTCAGATGCTTCCGTTGTTCAATCAGACAGAGATATTTCATCATATGATCTTCGGCTGTAGTGTATGAAATTTGTTTGCATTGATATCGAAATAACTAGCAACCATCTCATATAATTTTTCCACAACAAAGCCAGTTTAATTTACAGTTGGACTGAGATTATGCTCCTGTTAACATCTCCTTTCTTAACTAGTTCATTTCTTAAAACTTCCTTCTAAATAACATCAGCAATATTTCGCAGGAAGGCTTTTCCTGCTTCGTCAGGCTTAAATTTTGGAAAAATAAAACAAAGCAAATCAGCAAAGAAACCCAATTCAAATATAACAAAGAGAAACAAATTGCTCATTTCACTTATTACAAAGGTAACAAGATGGCGGCGTACTGTTAAACACGTGCGAAACGGGGCTCCACAGAAAAGTCAATTGTAGGTGTTATATAGAAGCTGAAAGGTGGCTAAAACTAATTTTTTTGATTTATTAAGTGACCAAGAGTTCACACAGCGCTTTTCAAAGGAAATCAGAATGGTGAACACTAGAAATTCCAAAGAGAACGCTGACGGTACAGCAACGGCGACGATGGAAGCGACCCGCACCCCGCAAGCTGAGCCTCCACCCCAATGGGAGGATTTGCAGGAGACGGTGAGGCTAGGATATAGACAAGGATATATTAGCAGCAATAACAGCCGCCATCACTGATTCCGTTACGAAGATCGTGACGGATAAATTGATGGAGGCATTGAGTGAAAAAGACAAAGAACTTAAAGAACTTCGCAAGGAATTGAATGAAGTTAAAAAAGAATTTTGTGAATACAAAAGCAAAGCAGCATTAGCGGATGATTCCCTTGAACAGTATAAAAGGAGATCCAACCTCAGAATTTATGGAATAGCGGAAATGAAGGTTGAGGACACGGACAATTTAATAATTAATATGTGTCAAGAAAAACTGGGTGTTGAAATATCCAAAAATGATATTGATCGCTCACACAGAGTAGGTCCAAGAAAAGGTAATAGGCCTCGCGCCATTATCGTCAAATTTATCTCTTACAAAACAAGAGAAGTCGTTTTTTCTAAGAAAAAACTTCTCAAAGGTAAGAGGATTACCATAAGAGAGGATTTGACAAGGGCGAGAATCCAATTGCTCCAGGCGGCAATTGAAAGATTTGGACTCAGGAATGTGTGGACTACGGACGGAAGAATCATCGTGCACCAGGGTAATAAAAAGTTAACTCTCACTTCTATATATGATTTACAAAAATTAACATAGGCCCTAATTAATCCACCATTTTCTTTTAACAGCAACATTATTTTTATTTAATTTCTATTTACTAAACTTGTAATTTTTTCGTGTATTTACTGTTACATGTATATATATGTTTATATGTATTATATCCCTTTTTTTCCAACTGGTTAATATCAATTTATTTAGTTTTTACCTTTGATAGAAAGCATTTCCTATCAATTATTACAGAATATATATGTTTTTCTTATATTACTATATTCTTTTTGTAAATCTTTAAAGAAAGAATTGTTGTGGTGCGTTGCCTGATAGTTCCCTAACATATTCTACCTTCTATTTCTGTGCTGTATTTTATATCTTCCAGTTTCTCTTACAATTTTACCTATTAACTATACTGTTACTTTATTAACTATACTGTTACCATTCTATTCAATATTATTGTTTTCCCCTTCATTCAATATCTAGAGCCAATCCGCAAACTACGATGTAAATAATGAACCTAATTATTTTGTAATCTTAATTTCTTCTCTACAACATGTCATTACTCAATGACTCATTTCCGGATTATTCTCCTGATTCTCTTTTCTTTTTATCCCAAAATATTCGCAGTATCAATGCAAATTGGGATCTTTTAATTTATAACTTAGAAACACTTAAAAAATTTCCAGATTTCTTTCTTCTCACTGAAACTTGGGCTACGAGTCCACAAATATTACCTAATATTGAACAATACTCTGTAGTCTCGGTTAATAGAAATGATAAAAAAGGTGGGGATGTGGCTTTCTATTATAAAGATAACTTTAATATCAAGTTATTAAACGAATTCTCCTTTATCAATATAGACTTAGAGTGTATTTGCTGCTCAATTAAGGAAGATGTTATATTGGTAGGCATCTACAGACCCCCTTCAGGAAATATTCTTCATTTCCATAATTATATTGATTCGGTTACACAATTTAATAATCAAAATCATAAAAGAGGAGTATTTATGGGCGATTTTAACATTAACTTCCTAAATACAAATGACAAAAACGTCATAGATCTCCTTACAACAATGAATTGTAACTTTTTTTCCACTTATGATTCTCCAACCTGTCACTCTACCTCCCACTCATCTCACTCACTTCTTGATCAAATCTTCACTAATTTTCCGACTCAAAGTAGAGGCATCTTTCACGCCTTTATTACTGACCACGATCCGGTATTCTTCACTACAAATCTTTCAAATTTATTTAAAGGTTTCTCGTTTAAAAGAGCGACGAAAATCAAGAATCGCAAATTCTCCCTAAACAACATAAATAAATTTAAACAATATTTACATTCAATTGACTGAGCTGAAGAAATGGAAAACGTAACCTCTACGGAACACTCCGTTTCAATCTTCAATGAACTCTTCTTCTCAGGATTTAACAAATATTTTTCTCTTTCCCCCCAAAATAATTCCACAATAAATAAGAAACCATGGATATCCTTTGAACTTTTCAAAAAAATCCAGCAAAAAAATAAACTATATAAATCTTATGAGAAAAATCCTACACCCGAAAAACTAGAACACGTTAAAGTCATACGGAATGAATTAAAGTCACGAATTAGAGCATCCAAGGAAAGTTATTATGAAAACCTATTTAATGATAATCTCTCCATAAAAGAAAAGTGGAATAATATCAATAAATTAATTTCTAATCACAGAAAACCAAAATGTCCATCTACTCTTATTATAGAAAATAACTTTAAAAAAACCGAGCAAAACCTAAATAAATTTCTTAACATCCTTCTACCAAATCCTCCCTTCAGCACATCCGATAAAAATATACATCCCATATTGTTCAATACTAGTCCTTTCTCCTCCTTTCTATCTCCTACTTCTCCTTCTGAAGTTAGACAAGCTATCAAATCACTATCCAACAAAACTTCCTCTGGTCCTGATGAGATCTCCCCATACTTTCTCAAACAGATCGTGGATGACATTGCACTCCCTCTTTCTCTTATTTTTAATATCTCAATATCTGAAGGCGTCTTTCTTTCTTCCTTCAAACAAGCGAAAGTTGTTCCATTATGGAAAGCAGGAGATGTGAACACTCTGGCCAACTATCGTCCTATCTCCGTGGTAAACTCTTTCTCAAAAATATTTGAAAAATTATATCATAGTAAACTCTCTACATATATATCAAAATATAAAATCATGGCTCAACAACAGCATGAGGGAAAAATACCGAAACTGCGCTAATTGATCTCTCAGAGTTTATCACGGAGAATATGGCGGCTGATAACATCGTCTTAGGTCTCTTCTTGGACTTGAAAAAGGCTTTTGACTCAATTAACATCAATATTTTACTTCAAAAATTAGAACTTATGGATATTAGAGGCCCACCTCTTGCATGGATCTCTTCATATCTATCACAAAGACAATACCAGCTGAACGTAAATGGATATTCCTCTTCAGTATATCACACGTCGACAGGTTTACCCCAAGGGTCTATCCTTTCCCCCCTTCTCTTTAATTTATTTATAAACGATCTCATTCTCACATCACCTGCTTCCAAATGTATCTTCTATGCCGATGACGGAATCCTCCTATTTGCTCATCCTAATGTGGAAAAACTTAAGCACGAGGTGCAGTGCTCACTTTTATATCTTGAATCTTGGCTATCCTCAAACGACCTTACTTTAAATACAACCAAAAGGGTTTATATGTTTTTCTATCAAAGAAATAAAATACTTAACACTGGCAATTTCTCTATTACTTATCACAACTCCTTATTACAAGAAGTCCAATCCTTCAGATATTTAGGTATTACTCTTTCACACGATCTATCGTGGAATCTCCATGCACAACAAATCGCTCATAAAGTCTCAAAAAATTTAGGCATCATTAGAAAACTTTATTTTCTTCCTAGGCAAATGCTTCTGAGTCTATATTGGTCGCTAATTCATACAAACTTGTGCTACTGTATAATCATCTGGGGTACCACTGCCAAATTTAAAAAAAAAATGATACTTAAAGTGCAAAAGCATTTCCTAAGATTCTTAGATAGAAAGCCCCGCCTGTACTCTACTCAATCCCTCTGGACAAAATATAAAATAATTCCTTTCGAACATATCTACAAGCTTCAGTTGGCTCTTTTCACCTACAAAACAATTAACAAAAAACTATGTCCTTCAATTACTTTCAATATTAAACCCAATTCCCATTCTTATAAAACTAGACTCAAGCCTGTTCTTCTACTAACAAAAACAAGATCCAACTATCAAAGAAGAGCAGTCAGTTATTCTGCTCCTGTAAATTGGAATAAAATTCCAAATGAAATTCGTGATTGCACTTCTCTGGCACAATTTAAAGGAAAACTTAAACAACACTTTTCTACTCAACTCAATTCTAATAAATCCCTCTTTACATGATCCTAATAATTGATTGTAATCTCCTCTCTTTCTTCTCACTCTCTCCTTTTTTATTTTCTCCTTCCTCTATCTAGGTAAACGCCATCAGTCTAATTTTTTTTTTTTTTATCAGTTTTGAAAACTATGTAATCTTCTCAGCATATAGTTTCCTCAAAATGTGATGAACTGAATTTTTTTCGTCCTCATAATGTACACAGTTAAATATTTGTAAAAAAAAAAAGGAAACAAATCCAGTATTTTTTATTTTTCCCCCTTTTTTATTGTAATAGTAATGCTTGTAATACTTTGTTTTAATATAATGCTTTTTTGTTTTAATTTTATATGTAATTTGCCTCGATGCCGACACCCTTTTGTCTTCTCGACGGGATCACCCTTAAGACAACTGGGATGTCAAAACTGTAATCAACGTATACTGTTGTAAATATTTTTTATTGGCAATAAAATTATTATAATTATTATTATTAATTATTATTATAAAAAAAATTACTCATTGCCTATTACAAAGGTAAGCATATTACACATTGTAAAACTCATTACTTATTACAAAAGTAAACATTCTACTCATTGTTTATTACAATGAAGAAAAGCATATTACTCTTATTCATTATCTTAATACAAGGATGGCATATTATTCATTGTTATTATCCACAGTATTATAAAATAAGAACGATGCAGCTATTGTTTAATAAAAATTTGTTTTAAATTTGACTGGTAAATTTGAATCAATTCCTATTCTCTTCATTCACAAGGCACCTACAAAGTGTCAGTCACCTTAATTTTAATGCTTTAAATATTTTGTGTGTTTGTGGCCTGTTTTTTTTTAATTCAGAAGGTATTTGAAATAAAAGCTTCAATCTAGATTTTAATTAAACTTGGTTCATTTATTCACTGCACAGTGATGTCTGAGCATTCACAGAGGATAGGTTAATTTTCAAGAATGTGGGTAGAATAGATACCAATTTTTTTTCTTTATATTTTAAATTGAAAAAAAAAAAAACAATTTATCAAATTTTCAGGTAATCCGTCTAAGCGTTTGAGTGTACTGTGGTTCAGACAAACAAACAAAATATTCAAATGGAATATTAAGATTTACATAATCCTCAAGAAATTATGATTTTGGAGAGAGATTATGAAAAAATTATGATTTTTAGTAGTAGTAATAGTAATGAGAAAAAAATGAGATTCCGTTATAAACCACAGAATTAAAAAAAAAGAAAATTTAACAAGAAGTTTAAAACCTTGTTTCTTTTAAATGTTAATTTCTTGGAATTTCTCATTTTTTTTTTATCTTGCTTTTTATTTTAGGTAAGGAAAACGGTAAAAAAACAAAGCTTAAATTTAAATTCCAATTGTATGTTCTTAATTAAAATTCACATTTCGAAAGGCTGTAACTGGTGAACCAATCAACGGAAACACTTCACCTAGAAGTCAGTGGCAATAGAATTTTGCCAGAATCAAAAAAATAATAAATGCTTATGAAGGTGGCCTTTACGGCGATATGTGGCACTGCAATCCTGTAATGGATATACATGATCGTTGAATGTTACACAAGGACATGTTCGATATGGTATCCCCGGTTTCGACAACATATGTAGAATGTCACTCGGTGTCCCTAAGTTGACTAGTGCCAATAAGAGACAAGCTCTTTGATATGCCCTCTTACTCAAAAGTCACAGGAGTAGAGATTCGGCGAACGTATTGGCTACATTTTTCAAAAATGAAAGCTAATGATTCTATAGTCGGTAAAAGTCAGAAGCAACCCCACTTAACAGAGGTTGTGATGTGAGGTGAGGCATCATCCTGCTTGAAAACAGTTTCATCCAGACATTGACGCTTTTGAAGTGCGGAAATCATGTGGTTGGTTAATGTGGATGCCTAACGCTGGTCACTAAATGTGCAGGGGGCGGGGTCCTCAGGACCGAACTCTTCGAAAAAGAAAGCCCCGACGATGTGGATACGAAACACAAAAGTTGACTTTTTGTGAGAAAAGTGGCAACTGTCACAAGACGTGTGGGTTAGCAGATGACCAAATTCTGCAGTTATGCGTAATTACATCACCATGCAGATGGATATGAGCTTCGTCAGTCCACAAAATGATCCATGGCCAGTCGGAATCCAAGAAACTACAAGGCAAATGTTTCACGTGCACCTCTTTCGATAGTCAGTAGTTGCTGAAAATTGTAAATAGCGCAAATTTGCCTTGTGAACAGTGTTTTGTGTACAGCGCTTACAGGTTTGTCTGATGACCGTGCACTGCTGCTTCCCACAATATTTGCCATCCTTTCTACATCCCACCGATATGGTAATATCCTCTACTGTCTGCTGGTCGACGGTTTTCCATCCTCTGCCAGGCTTCATCTGTAAGGAACCTGTCCTTATCTACATCCCTCCTAAAACATTTCCATAGGTATTAAATAGGACAACTCCTTTTGTATGAAATGGTAAATACAGATTTTTGTAACTTATGATATACGAAGGATTGGACCACGTTTATCAGAACGAATTTTCTGATTTAAGAAGTCTAAGAAAAGCCGTGATCTGTTGTGATCTATTGTCTAACGCCCCGCATTTGATGAAAGACCTTACATCGTATTTTCCATTGGAGGAGGCTGCGTTACAGTGTGCAAGAGGAATCTTGTTCCACTCCTCCTGACTGACTTTTCAAAAACCAGCCACAGTTCGAGGTCGTCTGTTTCCTATTGCCCGTTTCATCAGACCAAAGCCGCAGTAGTCTTTAGGGAAAGCGTCAGGAGATTTCACTGGAATCAAACTGAACGGAATTGATCTAATTGATGTTTCATTTGCCATTCGTAACATGTAGGACATTTTTGTTCGGGCGGTATGACTCGAAGCTTTGACCTGATGGATCCATACTTCAGACGACGCAGTACCGAACAGTGCTGCAATGTTGCTGAAGTATAATGGTTGTAAGATGTTTTCCTGATAATACGTAGCATTAACCTATGCCTTTCCATCAACTTTTCGCAAAGGCAACTTCCCCTGATAGCTGTAAAGAGTCACGATCATGAAGCTCTTTGAAAACTTTTTCTAACATTGGCGGAAACATTCTGAACGACCTTTAGCATCACGATGGCGATCAAAAATTGCACGTGGTTTGTTACAGACCTTGAACGTCACAACATACTTCCATTTTTCGTCCGAGAAATGCTCTTCATACAACTTTTGACTGTTTGTCTTACGTTCGGCGATGTGTCGAAGCAACAGCCTATGAACAATTGCTTTGTGCTGCTTCTTTAGATGCAGGTCCCTAGGAATTATGCGTGTTATGGTTGTTTTGGAATCTCATGTTCGTTGTGCAAGACTTCTAAGAGTGCTGGGATTTTCTTTCATAATGTTTTCTTGAATCTTACAGACTTCTGCTGGAGTGGCAGCACTTTATGGATGTGGTTTGCGGCCCTCGGGGTTCTTCCTCACTATACTAACTGCCTTCAAACGTGACTCAGCAATAATTCGACTAATAACGCACTTGGAAGTTTTAAAATTTCATTGCTTACACATTTCTATTATTCTGGAATAAGAATATTTCGCATCGGAAAGGGCTACAACGTACCCTTCCCACCAAATCGGTAGTCGTGTAGCCATTCGAACACATAAAATGTTATTGTATATTGTTACCTGTATATTTGTCCGACCCGATCTCCCTCTCGATAGTGGACTCTTTCGGAGTAAAAGGGAAGCAGAGCTCGGGCTTATAATGGAGCGCAGAGAGCTGCAAAGGCAGTTGGTGTGTAGCGAACAGCCACAGAGGTCCTCCGCCAAGTTCGGAGATAGAAAGAGAAGATTCCTGTTGATAGGCAGCGACTCACAGAGGGAAAGAGAGATCTCCCCACTTGGAGGGAAGTTTGATGTTGTTTAGTGGTTGATAGGCCACGGAGACATTCTCAACAAGGTGCCGCACAACTCGATCCAATTACCGGGAGAAGTTGACGAGGACCGTTCTGATACAGAAGACTACGAGGAAGATAGATCTGGGCCGCACAAGTCGATCCAATTGCCGGGAGAAGTTGACGAGGACCGTCCCGATACAGAAGGCTACGAGGAAGATAACTCTGAGCCGCACAAGTCGATCCAATTAGCGGGAGAAGTCGACGAGGACCGTCCCGATACAGAAAGGCTACAAGGAAGATAACGCTGGGACACTCAAGTTGGTCAGCACCGTCCCGTTACGGACACCATCAAGGAAGACAGAACCTGGGCGAATCTTCAATTCGTTAAATTCAGATCTGTAACTTTCGCATATTTTCTTTCAGAATAAATTCTCTGTGATTTTAAATTAAATTGCTCTAGTCGCACTTCTTACCCCCAGCGCAAAAAGGTCGGTAGCAATATATGTTAACACTGACTGCACTCGTTCAGCAACAAAAACAAACAGGACTTCCGGTTCAATTCGCGTGCGCATAACAGTGCACTGCTCAAAACGATCTTATAAACGTTCTTATAAACCCTTCCTATTTTAAAAGATGAATTATAAAAGCAATGAACAATTCTCTTCTTTTCTATATGTCATCTATCAACTTTTCTTTGGACTATTTTTGTTAAAGACAGAAAGGAATTCAGAAAACGATTGTACAACAATGGTATAAAGACAAATATTGATAAAGCAATGATACTTACATGTTCAAAAAACAAAACAATAAAGAGAAGAACAGAAGCAATCAGGGACATTAATGCTACAATTGCAAACGCAGCAGCTTTCGCCTTTTCAAAATCACGAAAGCCCTCATGGTAGTCTATTGACAAACAAGAAAAAAAAATTAAACGATATTTAATTATTAAAAAGTTTTGGAGTTTTGTCTCCATCGAAATATAATTTTTGTAAGAGAAAAACCATAATAAAAATAAATAGAAATTGAATAAAAGATCTTATTTTTACCAAAACATAAAAGCGAAAACAATGAAAGTATTTAAGTATTTGTATTATACTGAAATAATTTTAATATAAAATAGCTAGCCGGGTATCGTCGCTTCGCTCCGGAACCCTTGCATGTATAACATTAAAAAAAACAACTTTATTTATTTAGCAAATTAATATTGAAATCGGAGAATATACGACTTTCAACCCGTTGTGGACTTCTCAGCTTAACTCAGGTGTATTGCAGGTAAGAGCCACACATCTGGGGTTGCCGCCACACACTTCATGGTCAGTTTGTCAGATTAGTTGACGTTTATGTTTACTGCTCCGCTCCTATTGGCGTAGCGTGATTTATTTAGCCTATAATGATTTGGCCCTACTTCTCGCGATACTTATGTACTGTCGGGGGGGGGGGGGGGGTCAAAAGATGTTGTAAAAAGTTCATTCAGATATAAGCCTATTTAAAAATAAGTTTTTTCAATGATCACTTTCCAGAAGAATACGATAGAGACACATCATGCTTTAATAAAAGTTTTCTTCTCGTTTTTTCATTATTTGTTTCTTTTTTCCTTGTCTTTATGTTTACTTATTTTTGGGTGGGGTGCGGGGTTCAGCTCCCCCACCCCAAATGTGTTTATCAAAAAAATGCATCATCATCACTGATTGATGCACTAAAATTTAACGATTTAACAATTTTCATTTTTACGTGCCTTAAGAAACTTCTCACAATAGCCAACATGAAATGTTTCAGTTTTTTTGCATGTATCTTCCAAACGCAGAAACGTTTGTGAACGACATCGTTCGATAGAACTTTCAAATTACCAACATTTTCTCATTATAATGTTCGCTTCCAACTTTTAAACTTTTCGTTATATTGAGAAAAAGTCAAAATTTGACCCTTTAAAAGGAGCCATCTTGGAAACCAAACACTTTTTTCGAAATATTTTTGTAGCATTTTGTTTGTCTTAAAAAGATCTACATTTTATCCATTTGCATGACCAATCTATCTCTTACAGTTTGGTCAGGAAAGTGGAAAAACGTACACTCTTATGACATGATGACAGACAGAATAACGCTTTTATTATATAAGATATACAAATAATAATATTTCATAAACCAGGTCCTGCATACAACGGAGTTCATGAAGTGGTGACGAAATTTAAGGACTTTCTCAGTACATGACGAAAAGCTATATACACATTCAAGGATCCCAAGAAACCAGAATTAATTCTGTTTCTGATTGGGACGAAAAGAATCACAAATTAACAGTGAGGAAAGCATATGACAAACTGAACATATTCATAAGAACAGTTACCGTGATTTGATACTTTGTATTATTTTAAAATAAATATCTACGGTATTCCATAATGTGATTTAAACATTTCTTGGAAGTTGACCAATTCATCAAAAAATTTTCTTCATTAACCTATTTCTTTTCTTGAGAATAGAAAAGACGTTATTTTACCCCAGCTGGGAATTAAGATTAAATCTAATTACTCTAATGATTACTTAATAATTACTAAGTCTTTTAATAGTTACTAATTACAGAACTCTACTTACATGAAAATCTTATACAACATGTAAAAACAGGAATCTGAAAAAAAAAATCTTCATATATACTAATTGCTGAAAATATCGAATTCAAGACAAACAAATTCTTTCGGCATCTGATCATCGCAGATTTAACATTCGACTTAGTAAGAACTGTAGGTCTAAATATGTCTTGGACGATTGTTGTCCAAAAAAAAAAAATCACAATAGAATTGTTACTAAAGCCTTCCTCGTACGGGTTACAAAAAAGAGTTGTTCTTAGGTGAATGAGGAAGAAATTGAAATTGAAATATTTTGTTAAGTTATTATGTCTGTTTTATCAGAAAAATCTTCTTTCATATGTTGCTTTTGGGCCATTCCATACCAAGTCATCCAGGGCTGACACCCACTTGCCACAGATTTCTTTGAAAATTTGTATGTTCAATGTATACAGTAAGTTAAGAATAAAGACAAAATTTTATCCAATTCTAACAATTAGTTTCATAGTTATAGCCTTTTAAAGCTTTAGTTGATTTGAACTTCCGAGGACAATTTGGGCACCGAACGAGCTTGTATGTATTTGCGTTTTCCTGGATAAAATCAATGTTTATAAAGCTAGAGGTTTGAAACTTCATTCATCTGTTCTTAATTTAATACAGAATATGATGACACTATCAACATTGAAATTAAAACCTTCCATCATAGTGAAAACATGTACTAAAAATAAAGAAGAATATTTTTCCGAAACTGTGACATGCATAAAGAAAAGAACTTACAGCTAAAATCTCTCTCCAGATACCCTAACACAACCATATATCACTGGAAAGAATATAAAATTATCTTTCAAATGGTGAAATAAGATTGTTGGGGTTTATGAGTTTTAAGAGTTTTATAGCAATGTAAAGTAACAAATAGTATTTACGCTAGGAATTGCTACACTCACCAATGTTGGGAGTAAAATATGGTTTTATGGCCTTAAAGTAAAAAGTACAAGATTCTAAAAAGTCTATTTAGCCTATAGATGGAACAATATAGGGGTAAAAGTGAACATAAATAAGCATATGGTCAT
The DNA here is from genome assembly GCA_023159025.1 of Thereuonema tuberculata. NCBI lineage: Eukaryota > Metazoa > Arthropoda > Chilopoda > Scutigeromorpha > Scutigeridae > Thereuonema > Thereuonema tuberculata. The sequence goes on from JAFIDM010001028.1 coordinate 9,113,813, forward strand.
GCCAGTCTATGGTTAGTAAGACTAGATTTTTCCTAGTCACCGAAAGTCTGGATTAAACAAAATCAGCTGTTTTTATTTAATTTAAATTTTTATTTTTGAAAAGAAAAACACAATATCGAGCATAGCTTCAATAACTAGTTTTACAAAATTAAGAATTTATAAAATATTTTAACAATTTTTTTGAAACTCTGTCTGCAGTTGGGTCTAGATTAGCGAATGCATATTGTAACGTATAAGGTAACCATAGGACTTTAATTTATTTTTACTTACCCTTCAGGTTAACAAAGTTTCCATTTTTTACCCTACAAATTTGTCTCTTAATAGTGTAAGTTATTGAAAGTCTTTCTCAAATGAAGTTTTGAAGTTGTTATAAAAGATTCAATTTTCCGAATAGTACATACAATGAATTCTTAACGAGGTAGTAGCATTGTCTGTAGCATCATTCGGCCATCACTTACCCACTGAAAATTTGATTTCATCTTCATCATCAAAATCTTCTAAAATGTCTTCCAAATAAAGCTTCAGTGGCTCAGATGTTTTAGGACATTTATCACAGCGGCGCAGCATGCAATCTCTATTCTGTCGGTTACAAACTAACATATTATGGGCAGATTCTTTATCATGCTGATTCATTGCATTAGCTAAAAGCTCCACATTTTGGTCGTATAAGCACACACATACACAATGAGTGCCTGGTGAACCAGCCAACACACACCATTTTGGTGTCACAGAGCAAAATTTAGAAAATCTTAGTTTTAGCTGTGGATACCTATTCTTAAAAACAACAAATAGTTCATGTAGGTTGCATAAAAGAAGTCTTTTCTGCATGTATATATTTTTTTCAATACTAACACGATCTTTAGCACCTGGCATCATGTAAGAAAATTCATCATCATGGTAAAACTTTTTTACAATATTTATTGTCTCTTCAGGGACCGTTCTGCCTTTTTTAGGTTCTGGCAACGCCAAAATGCCTTTTTCATTCGACAGAGTTCTTGCTTTTTGCACCAAATATTCTGATACATTAAATTCCTCCGCTACTTTCCGGCGAAACCAAGACTTCGGAGCGATTGTTAAAACCTCTATTTTTTCACGCCTACTCAAGTCTGTCTTTAACTTTCTCTTTCATATATTAACTAAATAATCAAGATCAGCAGATTGTTTCTTTAAATCATTTTCTTTTTTTTTACCTTCAGCTTCACTTGGTGATTCACTTTGAGAGTCCTATATTTGTAAGAAATATGATTTTAACTTGGGTTTTAGCCTGTTTAAACTTTCTTTTTTGCATATTTTCCCTTTGAGCAAGCGGATAATGATTTAAGTTTCAATGGAGTTACATCTAATCCTAAAAGAGTCTCGTTGAGTTTATCTTTTTCAAACACTCTTTTTGCCGTTTTTAATTCATCTTCAACTTCATCATCACTTTCATGACTTATCTGGCTGTGGGTCAGGTTTTGCTTTTAATAATGATTTTCGACAGCTACTGCACAACATCTTTCCTGGCACTAAAGTAATGTTTCTATTTATCTTAACCTCTTTCGCTTTTTCTAAAGTTATTACCCTCAAGTCTTTTTTCTTTGATAAGGGGACAGAGTGACTCTTAAACGGATCACTACAAGTTTTTTGGTTCTTTTCATAATATTTTAAAAAATAGCACCAGTGATGAGAACAAATAGTGTCTTTCTCACTGATTACTTGTGCGCCATATCAAAAGATCTATTTCTTGTTTGGACATTTTCTCAAAAATTACATAAATATCCTTTTTTTTTGTTAGTGTAGTGTTTTTACAGCAAGAGGTTAATAAAATGGCAACAGTACATATCAAACTAGGTCTATAGTCACTACTGCAAGCCATTCTTCCATAATTTAAAACAAAAGGCAAAAAAAAAAACAACACTTTAACTTAAATCACTTCACAATTTACGTAAATCACTTCATATAGATAATAGAGGCTTCAAAGTGATTTTAAAACGCAGGAAACTGTCAAGCAAATTTAACTCTTAAAAAAAAAGCACAGCAACTAATTGATGTTCACTAGCTAAACACTGACAGTAGAATAGGCTGTTGGAGATGTGAGGGGGTTCATGTTCAGACATGATTGGAATAAAATCTTTAAAATAGATAAAATAAGTAATAATTTTCGATATAGATTAAATAATTACGTTAAATACAAAATTTTCAAACAATTAAACATAGAATACAAAGACAATATTACATTTAAAGAAATAAAACACAAATTAATCTCTGACATGGTGGATGGAAAAACTATATTAAAAAGCGATAACTATTAGATTTAATTTTTTACAAATATAGTAAACTCTCAGTCACATAACACAGGTATGCAGTTTATATAAACATACCTAATGGGAAATATATGATATATATAAAAAAAAAGAAAAAAAAAATTTGTGGAGCATAAAATTTTGCAGCGTTAAAAATAATTTATTAATTTTATATGATAATAAAACTCTTATAACTAAAAACCCCACCAATTTTTTTTCACCTTTTGAAAGACAATTTTATCTTCTTTTCAGTGATTATTGGTTGTGTAGGGCTATCTGGAGAGAGATTTTTGCTACATTGTTTTTTCTAAGTGAGGTACACAATTCCGTTAAATATTTTTTTCTTACATTTCAGAATTTTTTTAACTATGGTGGAAAGTTATAGTTTTAATGCTCGTAGTGTCATCTGATTCTGTGTACAATCTATAACAAATGAGTCAAGTTTGAAACCTCTACCTTCATAAATATAAATTTGGTAACAAAAAACGTAAATACATACAAGCTTGTTACCGACCCGAACCGTCCTCGGAAATTAAAATTTCAAACGGTTATAACTCAGAAACTACTTGCAATAATTGAGTGAAACTTTGCATTTTTTCTTATTTTTATAGTCGCATAATGTATACAAATTTTCATTACAATCTGAGTACCTTGGGTTTAAAATCAAGTTTTGGCTGTATGATTTGGCATGGAACGGCCCTTTTGCTAAAAATTGCTTAAATTAGAAAACACTTTTACATCGCCTAAATCCAACTACTTTTAATTAAATACTAGCAGAGTATCCAAAAATTCATTCTATATGATTAATTGAGGAATAAGATATAAGTTTCCGGAGAGATAATTGATTAAGTGTCCATTATTTGTACGGGGTACAAAAAAAAAAACAGTTGTGGATGAGGAAGAAATTGAAATTATGTGGTCACTTCGAACTTTCTCAGTTGGTATAAAAATTACATGACGGGTACAAAGTAATGATATATTTGAATTTTGTAACTGGAAATCCCTACTTCCAACTCCATTCTCCCCTTCTCCACTTCAAACCTTCGTAAAAAAAGTTATGTGATCATTACAAATCTATATCTATCACGAAAATCTACAGGTATCCAGAAAACCCCGTAGAATTATCCTTCCCCTCATTGTAGGGTTATTATGCACAACAATATTTTTGTAGTTCCAATTGTCGCCTTTAGGTACATTTGTGACGCTTTCGAAATCCGGCACACACTTTTAGGATATTCCTCACCCAAACTGAAGATTATTTTTATGCTTTTTACATTGTCTACAGTATGGACCCATGCGAGTTTGTAGGGCATTGGGAAGTTAAGGTAAACATTTTGAACACACACACACATATACATACACATCCACAAATATAATATTAAAACTTTGCTATGGCCCTAGAAGAAATTACATCTACTATTTATCATTTTTAGGGTCTCCTAGATTAAATATAAGTGGAAAGGCAATTGCAAGTGGGTTAGAAAAGTTTCGTTCGATTTCTGGCAGTATTAGGGGTTTCCTTCACGATTATTTCTTCTCCTAGTTGGGTTCACAAGTCTTCTTTCAAATGGGTATCAAAAATCTTTAGCCAGATTTTTTTTCCTTTTTTTCGCCCTCCACTTCCATTCATTAAATAATCAGTTTTTTACTTCAGTTACCGACACATCTATCCTTTATTTGAAGATGTAGTTGTGCTGCTTTTTTCTGAACTTTTTGGACTGATCTTTTTGTAGCATCCAAAATGAAAGAAAGAAAAAAAAAATTATTTCACTCCTGAACAAAATAATATTTATTAATTGTCTGTTAGCATTGATGATTTACTTCTTACAGGAAGTGGCTTATTTACTGAAGTCATAAAAAAATCACTGATTCACAAGAAAGACTCAGTATACAGTATATGGACAGTGATGAAGTAAGAGAAGCTGCTCTCTAACATGAAAAGAAAATGAATACACGCGCTCCCCGGGTTAATGACGATCCGATTTACGGCCGAACGGGCCGATCTGAACGGGCTCCCAAGGCTCCCCGTAAGAATAATTTATAATTAAATAATTAAATTAATAATTTGGGAACTAAATTCTTCTGCTCATGTAAACGCATCGCGTAAGTGGTTTGTTGGCGCAGCTTCTTTATGCTAGCTCTTAGTCTCATTGTTTATAAGGTCGCTTACGCACTGCATCACTTTCGTCGTATCTTTTCTCGATTTTGTCTCTTATTACATCTCTTATTACTCTTATTACATATTGCAGTAACTCTTATTACATAACTCTTATTACATATTGCAGTATTACACTGTATTATTATTACCACATATAACTTATCATAGTATTGATATTATTATTATTATTATTATTATTATTATTATGTTTGAATGTTTCAAATCTTGGGTTTCCCCGGCAAAAACAATATGGCGGGTGAAGGACCAAAGCACGTATTGCCACGTGTACAAAAAAAAATTGTGTAAGAATGACTAGGGATATGTGTTGTGTTGAATACCACAGCCTTCTGGAGTTGTGCATAAGTGTTTTTGTGAAGTCCTAGTGTGATTAGACTGTGGTGCAATGTGTGAGGCACCAGACCAGTGGCATACAAGACGATGGATACAACACGTACTCGGTCCTGCCTCCATTGCTTCAGGAGGTCGTGTGCTAGATCGGTGTTTTTACTGATCTTGTCAGGGTGAGTTTTCTGCATGTTCTTGCTGATAGGCACTACAATATCAATGAGATAGGTCTGTTTGTTGACATTATCAACAAGTGTGATGTCAGGTCTATTGTGATGTATGGTTTTGTCTGTGTGAATGGGGCGGTCCCAGTATAGTTTATATGAGGGTGACTCTAATACGCTTTGTGGCATGTACTTGTAGTACGGGACCGTGTTCTTAATAAGTGAGTGTTTGTGTGCTAGCTATTGATGAACAATCGACGCTACCTGATTGTGTCGGTGGAGGTAATCTGTTTGAGAGAGAAGGGGACAGCCTGATATTATGTGGTCGATTGTCTCATGCGTAGTGTGGCATTTCCTGCATGTGTCATCATGCGTCTTTGCGTCGTCTAGGATGTGTTTCTTGTAGTTGCGTGTGGGGATGACTTGGTCCTGTATCCAGCGATCATGCACCCTTCGATTTCCCCAAACAGCTCGCCATTCGTCAGCCTCTGTTCGACGCTTCCATGTCGACATGACGCTGGCTGAGTTCGTGGCGATGTCTGCCATGAAATTCCTTACGAGCCCATGATTCACGCAGCTGCTGAGTGTGGGTGTTAGGGGTGGTGAGTTTTGGAGAAGGGTTTTCGAGGTCCAGGGGTGTGAGGTGTGTGTCAGCCTTGACAATGGTTGAGTGTAGTGAGGAGTGTTGTGCTCTTTGGTGGAAGTTTTTCCTAAGTGTGTGTACTTGTTTTGCATGTATTGCATCCTAATTTCTTTGGTGAACTGTTTGGTGACTTGTAGTAAATTAATAAGTTGTGCGTTGTTTGTGGCATAGAGTTTAATATCATCCATGCAGAGTAGGTGTGTGATTTTGTATGGTGTCAGAGTGCCTGAGGTACGTCTATAACCGCGTTCTGCCTTATCTAGTATGTGGCTCAGTGGATTCAAGGCGAGGCAGAACCAAAGAGGACTCAAGGAGTCTCCCTGGAAAATACCTCCACTTATGGGAATGGGATCTGTAGTATTGGAGATGTTGGAGGTGCGTAGGTGTAATGTTGTGCTCCAACTCTTCATCGTGGCATCCAAGAATGCCGTGATCTCGGGATGTATTTTGTAGATATGAAGAGTGTGTAGGAGCCAGGAATGAGCGACAAAATCAAATGCCTTCTTGTAGTCGATGTACGCAATATGTAAGTTCCTATTCTTCGCGCGCGTCTAGCGCAGGATTACAGAGTCAATAAGCAGTTGCTCCTTACAACCCTGGGAATTCCTGCGACAGCCCTTGTGCTGTTCGAAAAGAATGTTATGTGCCTCGATGTGTGTGTAGATCTTGTCTGCGAGGCAGGAGGTAAGGAGTTTGTAAAGTGTGGGTAGGCAAGTGATTGGACGGTAGTCAGCAGGGAGTGCTGTTTCAGTGTTCTTGCTTTGTAGGTATGTGACACCCTGTGTGAGGAAAAGAGGCATATGTTCTGGGTGTTGGATTATGTCAGTGAGTGTAAGCGCTAGCTTCCCATGCAGAGACGTGAACCTCTTGATCCAGAAGTTCTGGACGCCGTCTGCACCAGGAGCCTTCCAGTTGTGTGCGTGTTTTAGTGCTGTCTGTATGTCTGCGAGAGTAATCTCATGGAAGGAAATGAAGGGTAAGTGCTCAGTGAGTTATTGTTCCTCTGTGATCCATAGTGCTTTATCATTGTGAGGGATAAGATTAGACTACGGAGATGAACAGTATTTATGTAATGCGTCGCTAGTGGGGGTGTTTGTATTAGTTGTAGTAGAGGAAGATGTAAGTGATCTGTAGAATTTTTTCTCATTGTATTGGAAAGTGTTGTTCTGTTTTTTGCGCATAGTGCACTGATTGTATCTTTGTAATCTTTATGCAAGTGCACTGAGTTTTTGTTTTAGTGTGTCGAGATGTTCCGGAACCTGGTTATGATGGTTTCAATTTGAAGGGCGAGCATTTATCTGCTTGAATTTCTTTCTAACCTGGGACATAAGTTTCTTAGTTTTGTTTCCACAGTATTGTCTGAGCCTGGCTATGTCTCCTCTAAGGTCGCTGATGCGGCCCTCAAGGCGACGTTCCAAGGGGAAAGTATTCTTGTGACCGTGCAGTGGGAGGTACATGGTGTTGTTTGATTCCAAGTGCCCGAATGGTTCCTTGTGCGGCGCAATAGAGTGTTGTATGTATGTCTTCAAATGTTTGGATATTGTCAAGGTGATGTGGGATAGTGTGTGTGTTGAGATGGTATATGACTGCGGAGAGGTGTTTTGATGTGTGTACTTTGGGGAGTGAAGTCCTGAGTGTCGGGTCTGTGCCAGTGCAGTGTAAAAATGATTATGAGCTGCACGTAATATGTCATTAGTTGTATCATTCGAGCATGTGTGCTGAGGGGTAGAGATTATATCTGTGTTTTCTATAATGGTGTCTTCTGGTGGGGTGGGGTGTGGTGTCCTGTGGTTGGACTCAGCGAC
>JAFIDM010001028.1:9126071-9138727 GCA_023159025.1 Thereuonema tuberculata
TACTTTTTACAATGAAGCATCCGCGACAGGAATCGAACCTGTAACCTGATTCGAAGTCAGACATCTTATCCATTAGACTATGGGAACTATACTCTCTTCATATAGTTTTTTTGACTTATCTGTCAAAACTGAACTGACTTTGACTGAAAAGTAACAATTGTAATAAAAAAGAAAGTCAAAAAAGAAAGAAGCAGTACTAATTAAATAGAATACTGAGAAATCACTATTTATAACTTAAAACCACTGAAAAGTATCAATTGGAATAAAAAAAAGAGTCAAGAAAGAAAGAAGCAGTATTTCCATTAAGTAGAATACTGAAAAATCATTATTTGTAACTCAAAAACTACTGAAAAGTATCAATTGGAATAAAAAAGGAGAGTCAAGAAAGAAAGAATAAGTATTTCTATTGAGTAGAATACTGAAAAATCACTATTTGTAACTCAAAAGCCATCATTATTTGAACTCAAGAACCACTCAAAAGTATCATTTGGAAAAAAAAAGAGAGTCAAGAAAGAAAGAAGCACTATTTCTATTAGGTAGATCACTGAAAAATCACTATTTGTAACTCTAAAAGCTAGAATCACATCAAGTCAAAAACATCACGATAAATATGCGGCTGATCAACCAAGGTGAATGAGAGTGTCGATAACATCAATCAAATGATAAGTCTAAGAATACAAGGAGAGACTACAGAGCATACAAGTGCGAATAAAATTGACACTTCTGATAATCCACCATACGAACATCTCTATCTGCCCGAGTATCTGAACGCATTGAATCTCAGCGGTATTCCTCAACATCGTTTGTCATTGAAGATTGGATCTCCGATAATATTGTTGCGAAACATCAATCCCAAGTTTGCATACTGCAATGGAACTCAACTTAAATGCCGTTCATTCGATAATGATCTCATAGAAACCGAAATTATAACAGAACTCACAAAGGAGATTTTGTTTCCATCCATAGGATGTCTATGGAACCATGCGATAATCTACTTCCATTCACTTTCACAAGAAAACAATTTCCGATCAGACCTTCTTATGCGATGTTTATCAATAAAGCTCAAGGACAAACTCTAAATAAAGTTGCCAAATACAGTGAAACCTCCGAATAGCGGACAGTCATGGGACCGGAAGTTTCGTCCGTTATTGGGAGGTGTCCGCTATTGGGGAGGACTATCTTTTTTTCAATTTTTAGCTTATATCATGTCAATTAATGAAAAATTACGTACAATCTTAAATTTCTACAATTAACATTGCCCTATGAGAAAATATGAACAATTGCAAACTGTTTACTATTTTCCTTTTTAAATGAATGCGAATCCATTAGTCTTACTTAAAATAATAACAAAATTAATTACAGTATTAATTTTGTCATTATTTTAAGTAAGACAACGGATTAGAAAATTAATTTTATTAACTAAAGTAATCAGTTAACAAAGTTTGACATTTCTTTTTTGCATTGAAAACATGTTTCTCAATATGAATATTTAAATCGTTTAATTTTGCAAGGCCTTCAGAATCCCCTTTGCTTCCAACGCCTTTTCTTGCAATAATGACTCACTAATGGGAATGTTTTTTGCTCGTGCAGCACAAAACTAATCGAAGACAACAGAGTCGATCGCACTTGTCTCCGTTTCCGAACTTTGATGTGTTTGGAGTTTTCGTTGGAGTTCGTGATCCATAATTTCAAACTTTCCTCTGGACGCTACGTATTACTGTAGCCTGATTCTATTGCTTATGAAAAGCAACACAAGATCGTTCATTTTCTGTAGAATGTTGTCCGTTATTGGGAGTGTCCTCTAATCGGAGATCAATATATGGAAACTTCTATATTAAGGGACTGAGGATTGCAAAATTGTCCGCTATTGGGGGGTGTCCGCTTTTCGGGAGTGTCCGTTAGTGGAGGTTTCACTGTATTTGGAAAACGTTGTCTTCACTCACGTAAAACTTTGTCTTTGAGTCACAATTCAACAGAATTTGGTTATCTTCACTCTAAAGAATAGTTATAATCAATTTGTCACGAAGAATTTCGTATACAAGCTATGATCTTCATTTATCATCTATATCAACCAACGTCCATCTGAACATCTCTTCTTCAAATATCTATACCGAACAATCTGATGGCCTAGATTAGTAGATAATTTTCACTATTTGTAAGTCAAAAACCACTGAAAAGTATCAATTGGAATTGAATAAAAAAGAAAAAAAAAAAAAGAATCACTATTTCTATTAGGTAGAATACTGAAAAATCACTATTTGTAACTCAAAAGCCACTGAAAAGTGTATCTATATTAATCTTTTATTTCTTTGTCTGTCTGGTGCAATTATTGTAATTTACAAAAATTGAAATAATTTCTATAAGTTATCTACTGGAATCGAACATGAAACCTTCTGCTCCGAAGTTAGACGACTTAGGCAGTAGACCACAAGGATTACATTCTAATCTCAATAAAAAATAAAAATATATCATAGATACATGATTCACACGCTGATTCTAAAAGCAGTCGTGGAATGAGAGAATATAGACATCAAAAATTAGAATAAAAAAAAAAACTTTAAAAAAATTTTAGTTTTATTTTACTTGATGTAATTTGTATGTGTTTTTTTTAATAAATAACAAATTGTTTTCCGTTACATACGCGAGGCTTCCGGAGCGAAGCGACGGGTAGCCGACTAGCTTATTATAAAATCAACTAATGATATATACATTAATATCTTATGTTCTGTTGGAAAAATATTTTTTATTTTTGAAACATATATACATGTGCATTTAATTTTTTTAATAAATGGATATAGTGATCATTTCATATAAAATTATTATTTATTATTAATAAAAAACGATGAAGCCGTTCCGGCATGGCCGAGCGGTCTAGACGGCGGTCTGCCGTGTGGCCGATGTGTCGGAACCTGGGTTCGAATCCCAGCGTTGGCATGGCTGTTTCTTTCTTCTTCTGTATTTCGTCCGTTTCTTCCTGGGTCTTACTATCTCAGGATTATTCTCGACGGGATGTAAATCTCGTCCCCCTTCTTGAATTTCCTAGCCTCACTCTGACGTTGTCAGGTAGGGCTAGCCCGTGGTCCATAGTTGGCCAAAGTCGATGAAGGGAAGGAAAAACGATGAAGCCCATGCAGCTTCCTAAAAATTATTTATACACATTAAAAATAAAATTATGTACAGTAAAACAACCGGTTTCCGTCTCTACGGAAACCGGTTGTTTTAATGTATATAATTTTATTTTTAATGTGTATAAATAATTTTTAGGCAGATGCATGGGCTTCATTTTTTTTATTAATAATATGAACAGTGCAGGTAAAATTGTAATTGTGATTATTATTTATTATTAAGCATAAATAATTTATTTTATTTATAATATTAATTTGATCACACCCACAATTTTGATTTTTATAGTTTTCAGTTTTTACATAATTATAATCAAATATTTTAATATTAGGAGTACTTTTTAATCTTTTATTTTCATTTTGATTATTATTAATTTAGTTTTTGTTTTGTTTATAATTAATTGATTTTCATGCATTTTCATTTGATTAATTCATTTAAATCTTGTTGTATTCTATGAATTGCTTCTTCTTAATTTTTATTGTGATATAAAAGAATAGCATCATCTGCCCAAGAATATATCATTATTTCAGAAAATTTATTTTATTTAAACATAGAATTTGTGTAAATAATGAATAACAAAGGTCCAATATTTGAACCTTGTGATATACCAATTTTACTATTATATAATTTTCCAAAATTATAAGTTAAATTAATTCTATATTTTCTATTCATTAAATAATTTCTAATAAGTGTATTTATATCTCCTCTTTATTTTAATGTTTTCTAATTTAGTCAATAGTCATACACTATAGACGTCAAAGAAATTCATAAGCAAATTATAGCGACCTTTGAAGATATTAAAGAAGCTCTGAAGAAACTAATAATTAATTATGATCAAGAAATCACTGCCATTCTAGCTGAAAAGGATGGTATGATGAATGAAGACCTTATTCAGTTTGTTGGCGAAACATATTGCACCTTGTTATCTGAGTATAAGCTGAAACGTCAGGTCCTGGAGTCACTGGAAAGTGTTAGGAATAATAAGGAAATTTTCTTTCGGAAAACTGACGAAAAGTACGTTGTGTTTAAAGATAAAGTCAATGTCATTTCAAGACAGCAGGAAGAAAAGCAACAAAGCAAAGAAATTAGGAAAAGGTTCGAAGGATGACAGTAAAGATATGGTTCAAAAAAGCCCTAATCAAAATACGAACCCAAAAGAAAAAAAGGTTCTGGAATCGAAAAGATGTCCAGTTCGAAAACCAAACAAACAAAAACAAAAACAGTAACTGAGAAAGTATTGTTTACAATGACAAGGAAGGAGACATTAGACAACTCCAGTGATGACGAGATATAACAAACAAAATTTCCGAATAAAATCTGATACCGATTTAAATTAGGATACATCCTTTTTGATGTAGTACTGTATCTTAAATTAGAATACATCATACATGTATATATTCAAATCACTTTGAAGTGCTTACAGATGCTAGACCAAATCGATAAAGTTCATTGGAAGGTATCAGTCCATATCTAAAAACATCCAAAGTAGTAATTAATCAGTTTCTAATTAATATTTCTTTATCTTTTAAACATTAAATTTCGTTGTCTTATTATGTAAGAAGTTGTTGTTATTTCTGAGAACTGTGACAACAGCGTGTTCAACAAACAGATAAAATTGGAAACTTAGAAACCAGATACATGAGCTTCCGGAAACTGGTTGAAATAAAAATCAAGACTATATTCAGGTTGCTTTTTATGGTTACTCTTCATCGAAGCTCCATCGAATTCTCCGAAAATAATTCTTGATATGTGAATCTTGTAATTAAATTATTATTTTTCCAAAACTTCTTTAATATTTAATAAAATATCTTGGTGATATTACTAAAGAATTATTTTTTGTTTTCTGCTTGTTGCTAAGATTAATAATGGAGATTTACTATTCAAAGAGACGATATTTCATTTTCAAGTTTGATACTTTATCGTATTTAAGGTAAAGTTATTTACTTTATCGTATTTAAGGTAAAGTTATTTAATCATCATTCGATGTGCATTATGATATTGTTTTATTTAAATATTAAAGTTTACTTCTTCTCAAATAAACAGAAGAACTTAATTTTATTTGAACTTTTAGAAGGTTTAAGATTACTAAGGCTAATTTCTATAGGTCATTCATTATGTTTTGTTCAGAATGATAGATTACACAACATTGCTCGACTCAGAGAACAGCGTGAGAATCGAATTTCACTTTTAAACGCAAGGAATCTGATTCTACTTTCTATAGAATTTAAATAGGTACAGAGATTTATCTAAAGCTCGTATCAATTAAACTTGCTTGTCCACTTGTTATGAAGTGGATTAAAAGAACCTTGACTGAAAGAATAACTATTCTAAAAGTTCACACCATGAGTTTTGCTAAATATTCATACATCACATTTAAATAGCATACAAAGATCATCGAAATTTAGTTAAGAAAACCAACTATGCAAATAAGAAGAATAGATAAGCATATGAAACAATGGAATCTGAATGAGCGTGGTCTTTAAAAGTACTGTATTATGACAGTGAAGTAAGAATTTTACTTTCTAATGCTTTTTTTATAGATGGGATAAAAATAATTCCTGGACTGAAAAATAAATAAAGGAATTTGCTCTAGGTTTTAGAAGCTTAAGCTTTCTAGTTTTTTTCGTTTAAAAGTCACAAAATAGCACACAATCATTTCTTATATTTATTTACATATTGTTATCTTCATTATCTCAGTTTGCAAGATAGTTTAGCCTCTCATTGATGATGCCTTTCATTGTTGAATTTTTATTATAAGATCTTCTATCAATATTTTTAGAATTTCGTTTTAAGCATCTAAGGTATTTTTCTTTCTTGTCACTTGTCAAAAATCGTTTATTCTAAAGGTTAAAATATAAATGGTTCAATTACGCTAATATATATCCATAGTTATAGATACAAATGGAAGGAACATGTTGAGAGAATGGAAGCAAAACAGATATTTAAATACAGACCAAAAGGGAACATGAGATCATAACAGGCTACCAGGCCTAATACAAGATAGGAAGAAGAAGATGATCATGTTAATATAATATCTTCTCGTTTTTGTTATATCAATATTCAGTTGCTTTTATAATAACAAGCATTTTCTTACTGCCACTTTTTGTTGCATAATCCCGCATCAATCTCTGATAAAATTCAGAGACTTTACCTAGATATTTCTCCAGAAACGGTTAGCATCCCTCTGTCAAATCATATTGGATTTCCAATCCTGAGGTAATGAAAGCAGTCGCTTGAACCTCAACTTTTTACAGTTCGATTAATTATCATCGGAGAGTCCTGTCTTACACTGCCTGTCGTGGAAGACGATGCGTGGTATTTAATTTCTGTTGTTTGAACATAACTTATCAATATAGTTCTCTTGTTTTAGATACAGGGTGTTGTAAAATTGGTGTGTAATTTTCAAACCCCATGTAGGGGCATGGCTAAGGATCAATATATTCCTAATGAACCAATGTCCGGAAACGCCCCATTAGGGCCCTAGGTGGTCCTAAAGTGAGTCTTTCCGGGAGAACATATCCTTTGCTACACCATGCAAAATGTTTTGCAGGCGAGCCCACACATTGATCTGGGGATGCTATTTTTGTTTGTTTAATATTATAAATGTAATTTAGAAAAGACGACATCCAAAAGTGCAAGAACTGGCGAAGCAGAAGAATTTTTATATAACATATGTTCGTCGATTTGAAGATCTCCGTTACGTCTTACGTGGCTTAATTCTGGTAACCCTGAATACGTAACTACATCACTAATGCAATTACGTTACGGAAACATAACGGAAGACGGAGAAGTGCATTCAGCCCTTTAGAGCGAACGATACACTGATTTTGATTGTATTTTTTTTTAGAAATGGGAGGAGTATAGGTCTGAAATAAGAAAAAAAATTGATAAAAATATCGTTTTAGACAGATTATTTATTTTATTCCAAAATTTGATAAACAGAGTTTAATCTTCAGATTAAAATTGAGAAATGAATTTGAAAAAAGACAAGAATTACTCTAAGTTAGAAATGCAAGCAATAGTTTTCTTTTTATTCTTTAATGTTATAAATAATTTTGAAATTTATCTTCAAAGAAAAATCTTTCAACAAAAATTAATCAACTCTACAACAAAATAATGTGTTCATTCTGCAATTTGAAGGAATTTTTTTATGAGCAGATCAAATTTTGAAATTCTTCGTTCATCGAAGGGATTTTTGAGGATGGGGCTTAATATATACTCATGGACAAAAAAATTAGCGCACCAAGAAATAATTGCGGGATCGTAACGAAACTTGCAATGAAGGTACATGTCGGGGAGATATGCAAATGATTAGAAATGCAGCGGGATTGCGCATTACGTATAGCCGGTAGAGGGCGTTGAACATCGTACTCTGTGGAGTATAAAACAGGTAACCAAAGCTTGTTTGAGTGTGCTGAATCATTTACAAAGGAAGAGCTGAGGTAGACATGCCATTACGCCGTGTTCGAAGACAGTATACGCAGTTGTCGCAGTTTGAGAGAGGGAGAATCGTCGGTTGATGGAAGCTGGGTGGTCAGCTAGGCGAGTAGCTCGTCAATTAGGCCGCTCTGATTGTGTTGTGAGGAGGTATTGGGACCAGTGGACCCGAGAGATGTCATGTACACGAAGACCAGGCTCAGGACGCCCTCGACAGACCAGTCGTCGAGAAGACCGCCACATGGTCAGAAATGCACGCGTACAGCCAACTGCTTGATCGGCCGCCATCCAGGCACAGGTAGCACCTTCACTAGGGGCCGCTGTGTCTTCTCGAACCATACGAAGGCGCCTGGCTGAAGGACAGTTGGTATCGCGGCGCCCATTACATGTGCTGCCCTTGACGCCCACCCATCGACGCCTCCGTTTGGAGTTTTGCCGCGCACGAGGAAACTGGACTGCAGCGGAATGGAACCAGGTCGTCTTTAGCGACGAATCCAGATTCAATCTCCGCAGTGATAACAATCGTGTTCGTGTGTGGAGAGCCCGTGGTGAATGCTTCAATCCTGCCTTTGCTGTACAGCGACACACCGCTCCCACAGCTGGTGTGATGGTATAGGGTGCCATTGCCTACAATACACGGTCACCCCTAGTATTGTTCCGTGGCACCATGACAGCCCAGCGGTATGTTCATGAAATCCTGAAACCACATGTGTTGCCACTCATGCAACGGCTCCCAGGAGCCATTTTTCAACAAGACAATGCTCGGCCTCATAAGACAAGACTGTCTCCGCACTGTTACTACCCTTCCTTGGCCTGCCCGATCCCCAGATTTGTCTCCAATCGAGCATATCTGGGATCATTTAGGACGACGAGTTGGGCATCCCACGAGATTGAACGAACTAGAGGCAAGGTTACAGCAAATATGGAACGAAATGTCTCAAGACATCATACAGAACTTGTATGACTCAATGCCCGATCGTATAGCATCGTGCATTCGCGCTAGAGGAGGTCCAACGGAGTATTAACTCCTCCGTTCTTTTGCCTTTTTCTCTGAAATAAATTATCCTTTTTCTTTGATTTTCTAATCATTTACTTATATCAAAGTAGTCATTACGTATGTAAATTTTCGTTTCATTTTGACGACTCCTTCTTGGTGCGCTAATTTTTTTGTCCATGAGTGTATATCAGAAAAGTCGACTAATGTCTAAATCTATTTCTTTCTTATCTGTTTTTGAGAATATACTAATAAAGATGACAGATTTTAGTTAATATAAATTTCTGGTTTGTTGGTTTTTTAATTGCAGAAGGAGTTTCTGCTTTTATTTCTTTTTTGTTTTGTTGTTTAAATCGTCTTTGGAAGAATCTTTTTCGTCTGTGGATAAGTTGGAACCCCTCTTAAGAGAAGAAAGAAATTTACTCCCACAACTGAGAAGAATTGTAGACAACTTAGAAGTCATTC
This sequence comes from Thereuonema tuberculata, assembly GCA_023159025.1. Classification (NCBI taxonomy): domain Eukaryota; kingdom Metazoa; phylum Arthropoda; class Chilopoda; order Scutigeromorpha; family Scutigeridae; genus Thereuonema; species Thereuonema tuberculata. The sequence goes on from JAFIDM010001028.1 coordinate 9,135,091, forward strand.
GAGGAAAAATTACAAAGTAAGGTCAAAACTTTTTATATCGATGCTTGATGGTTAAAAAATGATGCTATTAATAATTATCTTTACTCTGTAAGACTGATAAAACTATTTGCATAATGTATAAATAGTTCATCGTACGTTGTCAATCGGAAATCGTGTTTCTCAATAAATGAGAGACAACCGAAATCAAAAGGGTATTTTTACAAAACACGAAATTCCAATGCAAAATTAAAAAAAAAAAAACATCTTCCACAACTCCAAGCTTCATGGGGCAGATATCGCAACCACCGATCAATCAGTATATGATATTTGCTGATATCTTTCTAATTTTCCTTTTTTCTTGAAAAACAATTAACTTTAAGCTGTTATGGACTTCGGGAATATTTCATTCTGCTTCATAAGTTGTTGTGAATTTATGAGTTCTCTAAAGTTAAAAATTTAAAGTTTCACTTCATTATTAATAATTGTGAAATTCTTCATTGAATAGCCATGAAGTAAGTATCTAGAAATTGTTGAAATGTACAATGGCGAAATATGGCATCCATTAGCTGAAAAGTTCTTGGAGAGATAATTATATTTTATCCTTCAAAAAAGAATAGAGAAAGTAATTACTAGATTGATGTTTAAAAAAAAAAAAAAAAAAAATTACTTTTGAAGTAATCTTAAACATAGGCTATCAAGAATAAAATGAGTAAGCATATTTTTAGATGCAACGCATTTTATTATGAGGAAATTAAGAAAACAAAAGCTTCCATTGACTTTCATGTAATCTCATTTTCAATCACTGTTTTTCTCTACATAGTCATGAATTAGTTAAGATACCAGTAAATGTCTTCCATATAATATTTTTCAGATATCTAATCGAAGCCTCCTCCTTATTACCTGAAAATCCTGGAGATGTGGTTAAAGATCCTTTAGTAGGTTTCCAACTCATACGAAGGATGGGTCACGATCTACCAGCAATTCAGAATCTTCTTAGCTTGAAATTTACTAATGGTAAGTTAACAGACGCCTAAAATGTACATAAACAACAATAGGTAAGACTAAGTGATTTCTAAGTGACATCCTAGGACTGCTGTTTCTCGCTGTTTAGCAGTCATCAGCTGGGAAAAGTCACCAGTAAACAGTATGGAACCTCCAGAAATTAAAGAAGCAACAACAAATAAACAAATCAATTGAGAAATTCATGTGCCTGCATTCCGCAAGCCTCAAATGAGTTTTATATATTCTGATGATTTCCAGAGAGAGAGAGAAACAGCTGCTCTGGGATGTCACTTAGCAAACACTTGGTCTCACCCGCGGTAAGTTAACAGATTGAAGTGACGTAACAAGTAAAAAAGATTTGACTAACACAAGACACAGAATACAAAGGGAATTTCTAATTACAAGTAAATTGCCTTTTGTTAACCGGAGGCTTTTCGAGCTGTTCAGAAATGTACTTTTATAATATACAGAATGTTTCGAAATTCCTATTACCAACTCCCAGGGCTCGTAGAGGGGACCGCACAAACAAACCAAAATCAAATCAAGTGTTTATAAAATATAATAATAAATAGTCTTGCTTCTATCTGGGTCAAACAGTGTTACTGACGTGAATGCCAATTCCAATAAAACATTTTTCCAAGTTTTCCTGTACGGAAAGAATGTATTTTCCAATGTCATGTCGTGTGAGATCAGGAAACAGGTGTCTTTTTTGTTTTGCAATTCCAGTTGTTTGTTAGGCATTGCATCCTGGTTCATTACAAGACCTGTTCGATGTGGCGACCACCAGCTTCATTGCAAACATCGTATCGGCGAGGGATTTTCTGGTACACTCGTTCAACAATACCTGGTGTATGTTGAATCTCTTGTGCGGCCAGAATTCATGCAAGGAGAGCTTCTTCCGACTCTATAGGGGTCTCGTAAATACGACTCTTCTCGTGATTCCATAGCAAACGTAGAGCGGAGTTAAATTCGGCGATCGTGGAGGCCAAGCAATTAGGACACCGTGGCCTATCCATCTATCATGTTTGGTAAAGACGATCTCTGATGGCAAAACGTTATCTGCTCGTTCCCCTCTACAAGGCCTGGGAGTTTGTAGAAAGAATTGCGAAACACCCTGTATAGTAAACTCGAAAGTTAAATACCAAATGCTAGCATTATTGCCCATACTCTCAATATCAGAAAATAATTTGGGTCCTATGTAATCATTGATTAAAAAAAAGTGCATTAAAAATTAAACAAAAGTTACTATCATTTTGGAGGGCTTAAATATAGATGGGAAGAAATGATGTTGTAATTGTAATAAGCTTATGAAATCGAGTATGTTAGTATAACAATAGAACTTAAAGTATGCTGTGAAATGTGTCAAATCCACCACCTCTAAAGAAACTTGATACTTTTAATGAAAATAAAACCGTAAAACTATCTTATTCCTAAGACGGTTTTGATAGTGAACCAGTTAATCACTGTTTACTTTTCATTCTTGAAATGGGAGAAGTGTCAGTTTTTATTTCAAATAAACAAATACATTAAAATGACTATGCCTAAAAAAGAACAAATGCTAACTAACAGCTTAGTCATCTTTTTTATTTATTAACATAATTCCTGGTAACTGTATTATTTTCTTCTTTATCTCATAAAGAGACAATTTACAATTTACCACAACCAGAAGAGGTCCAAGAAGCAGCACAATCGCTTGTGAATCTCCAGACTTTGTACAAACTGAACGCAACAGAATTGGCCAATGGCAAGATTGGACTCAGACACAGTTCCACGAAACTGACAGGTATTCAAACCTACATTTCTTTTATTGTAATTTTTTAATTATCAGCAATTAAATATTCTTTTACTGGATCAGAAAATTGTAAAAATATTTATTCTTAATAGGTTTCTTGAAATCCTTTTATTCAAATTGTAAATAATCATTTCTAGAAAAATAGATCTAAAAATTGATACATGAACTCAACTCTCGATAAATCTGGTAGAACCATTACAACTTTTCAATTACAAATATTTATGAAATTGCATCGTTTTGTTTACATTTATTGAATAAAATTGATGAACACATGTTATCTTCTCGATAGCACCACATAACAATAAACATTGGTAAATGGTTTTTGCTTTTTTCGAACTATTAGTATAACAAAGTTAGATATTCTTTTAAAAGTAATAAAATTCTAAATACCATTCGTTGAAGTAAATAGTTAGGCTAATTAAAAAAGTATCCGAAACGTACTGATAAGCGATAAGATGGACCCCGGCGATAATGGGATTGACCAATTACGTAGTAAAGGTATCGAGCCATTTTAGGGAACCCATTAATATCAATAGTTACTGTGATTTTTCCTGTGTATTCCATTAGTTGAATATGGACTGTAGTGGAAAACGTTAAGACCTTTTACCATTACTTGTATCGATGTCTTTTTGGTATCGTTCTGTTTCATTATTTCCAATTCTGTTATTACAGTCCGATTTTAATCTTTAATTATTTACATCAGCTGTTTTTTACTGATACTCTTTAAGTACCAATAAAATTGTGAATGTTTTATCGCTTACAGTGTAATGAGGAGAAGGTTTTATTTATTATTTTTAAAACTGCATTTCCTTTTTACAATATATGATACTAAGACAGAAAAAGGCCAAACACACAAATATTAAT
>JAFIDM010001028.1:9139127-9177305 GCA_023159025.1 Thereuonema tuberculata
ACATTGAGAAAGATTTGTAATATGTAGCAAATCGAAACGTCTGTAATTATAATCATTAATTTAAATGATCTAATATTTGTGTGTCTGGCCTTTTCTGTCTTGGTTAATCCATATCAATGCACGTAAATTATTCAAATATATGATACTGTTAACATTATTTGATTACATTAAATTTAAAACTTTGTAATAACATTACGGGTCAACATTTATGCAATCTAGAGAATATCATTCCATAATATTTTTTTCTTAATGTTAGTCAGTCCTATTAGAGATAGTTATATAAAAGTATACCTGTGGTATAGTTGCTGATATATTAATATACATAAATTAGATAAAATAAATATAAATTTATTTTTTCATATGAAAAAACTGATTTTACATCTGAAATTAATTGATTTTTAATATGTTTCAGTTTGTCAGTTTCCTAATTTTCCAATTTAATTGACTAAACAAATTATAATTAGTTTGGCTTTTTAATCTTTGACCAAAGCTATTATTCAGCTTGATAATATTACAGATTATTAGCCAATTTTTTTCTAGTTATCAGAAAACCTTCATTGTAGTTATTTTTAGTCCTTTTACTTCAAAAATTTTTTTAGTATTGTATTATGATAATTTTTTCTTTAATAATTAAGATCTTGAATTTCTTCGTAATATTTTGCTTTTCTTCAAATGACCTGCGTTTGAAATTAATGTATACATTATCAAATATTTTAAAAACTAATTTATCAATATTTTTAATTTGTTGTCTATTACGAAGATCCAAAACTATTCATGAATAGTTTCTGCGATATAAATAACTTTTACATAAAAACATTATTAAGCATTCTTATCGAAGTAAAACCAAAGAAATTATAGATTAGAATTAAGGTTTCGTAACACATTGTAATAAAATTTAATAGCTTATGTGTAATAGCAGTTGTGCCGTGCCGGCGTGGTCGTGCGGTCTAAGGCGGCGGTCTGCCATGTGGCCGGTCTGCCGGTACCCGGGTTCAGATCCCGATCGAGAGCATGGATGTTTCAACTTTCCTTTCCTGTGTTTGTTCGCCTCTTCTTCGCTTTCTCTTCGTCATTCCGTAATGGCTTCCTGAGGAAGGCAACGGGAAACCACCTCAGAATCTTCTCCTAGAAATTCTCGGGGTCGTCTGCTAGGGGTTTTTGGGAACACTTGCGCTTCCTGGAACACGGATGCTTCGATTCCGAAGCTCGCACTTCGGTGCGTGCCGTACCAATTAATTTTAATAATAGCTATTGTACTGTTGCAAGCAAATGAAGGGAAGCTACTAATATGTCACTACAATAAGAGGAATGACTCTTACTACAAAGAATATTTCGCCAAGTACCTATTATAATCCCACCGCAGTTATTCATCTTGAGTATATTATTTGTCCAAAAATTCACCGTTTCAAATGCTTTCCAGAAACAATTTATAATTCTTTAATATTTCATTGATGTATAGATATTAATGTCTGACATGAAAAAATGAAATGGAATTAAAAGTCATTCGAAAATAGAAAAGAAATGACATTAGAAATATTAATTAATAAATTATTTTTATTAGTTTTTGTTCTTAAAGTAAATATAACTTATATTTGCTGTTAGACCTTTCAAAAAATTTAATGTAGCGCCTTGCATTTGAAGAGATTTAAAATACTTATTAGAGAGTTTTTGCCCACCTCGCTATTCTACATGGTAGTGCTAAGTCACATGACTGGTATTGTGCGCATGCATCCCATAGAGGAAATACCGGTAACGTGATGCGTTAACTTTTCTCGAATAGCGTATCGCTTCACGGTAGGAAACATGAGTTCCGATAAACCTGAGAGAATTAGATTTAACATGAATAACGACTTGATACTCTTGCGCGAAGTAATTGGAACAAATCCATATGACGATAAGAGTTTGTGGAATGAGATTCACTGCATATATTCGCTGTATATCGTTTTTTTCGAAACGGAAATACAATCGACAATCCTCATCATTCATTTCATTTAAACTCAACCTTGGATGTTCTTCTTCTGGAACCTGAATGTTTCTTTCTCTCAGGACATTGTGTAACACTAGATCCTCAAACAAATCATCGTCAATGCCTCCAAATATAGCGATCTGAAGTATGTCTTCCATCTTGTTTATTAGCTTACCGTGTCTACTGACACGTTATGGCAAAAACTCTCTTCATGACAGAGCCCGCTATTGTGGTTACCGTATTCGTTCACGTGACATTTACGTTTCCCGTATATAAATCACATTATGGCAAAAACTCTCTTAAGTTGAATAGCGTTGACGTTAATTTTTTTAACGTCAACGCAAATATATAAAATATATATTAAATGCAAATTTCAAAAATAAAGTAAATCTCAAAATATTTACTTTATTACTTTTTACGTGTAAAAAGCATTTTTAAACATTTCTTAAGAAGTTTTTTTTTTTTTATTTGTTTGTTCGTAATTGTAATTTGTTGGTTTAAGTATGAGACGAAAAGCTGTCCAACATGAATCAGTCATCTTGAAAAACCTCAATATTCCACTTTCAATTAACCAGTATTTTCTTTTTTTTAAAAATAAAGATTTCTCCCTCAGAAGAGGGTTCTTCTGCCATATTGTTTGTCATCATTTAAATGTATAATGTTTAAGTAGTAACAGTAAAGAGACGAGGAATCTAATTTCTTTACACAAATTGTCCTTTCCACCGTTGTTTAGCTGAGGACTGCATTCTGGTTGCTGAGCAAATTCAACATTCCTTCTACGGAGGAGATGTCGTTGAATGGATGAAAGCAACAGTGAATCGATGGCATCAAGAACCGAGAAACACTCATGATTCCCAAATGCAACAGGAAACCACAGAAATGCTGAGGATCCAAGAAATGGTAGGGGAGCTTTTTCAGTTCTATTCGTAACTCCAGAAATAATTTACAGCAAAGGAAAATATTATTCAATTCAATTTCTGAAATATTTATTAAATTAAAGAATAAGAATTCGTAATAAAATACGAATTATATTTTCATTTTGGAGTTTTGGAATGTAAGTAAAAGAAATTTAGAAAACCTCAAATTTTTCATTTAATTTTAGTTTTTTTATTAGAAAAAAAAGCACATCAGGCCTAACATTTTTAATCAGAAATATATACTTACTTTTTTATTTGTTTTTAAAAATGATTTTTGTCAATCATTTGTTATGTAATAGTATACCAAAAAAAAAAAAAAAAAAAAATATCTGGCCTAAGACTCAGTGGTATAGAGGGACGGGACGTCAGTCTGCAGGGGCCATTCGATAAGACAGACTATATCCTGTGACAGGAAGCTCATACTTTTTGCAAAGCTCGATTTGACAATAAAGCAAAAAATATGCCTAAAATTATCTTTAAGAATTCAAGAAAGAATTTTGAATATTAAAGTTAAAAAAAAAATAATATTGGCTAATTCCATGACCTCTATATACAAAGACTAACATTTAATCTGATATGAAATACGAAATGAAAAGTAGCTGGAAAATATGTATCTTTCAATCTTTTGATAATTTTTTCATTACTACATTATTAAATAGTAATGTCAGTTGTATTCTTACTAAATGTTTGAACTTTTCTTTACATTATTTATTGTTTTTCTTTCTTTCAGGTGGAAAATCGAGAGAAATCTCGAACAGTTGAAGGTAAAGATAAATTATTTTCATTCCAGAATTTTTAGAAATTTCTAGAATTAACAATAAATAATGTAATAACTGTACAATTTTAAAAAATAAAAAAAATAAAACTAGATCCCTTACGCCGGTTGCAATTAGGAAAAAAAAATAACTGTTCGAATTTAACTAATAAATTGAAAATGAATAATTAGATATTTCAGATTTATAAAGTTATCGGCCTGCAATTCAAATGTAAGGGAAGTGACCCCTCAGAAACTTAAAGAAATGGTTGAGCGGGTGGCTTTACATTAAATGTTCTTTAATAAGTTCTATTTTAAATTAATACATAGTTTATGTTGCTATTTACTGTAGCTAAATTTACACAGAGTATCGGCTTGATACTAAAGTTCTGTTTTACACAAAGTATTATTACAGACAAATTTATCTCACTTATTCTTAAGTTCGGTTGACTGTTGCGAAGTTTTCTTTCTTCTTACTTGATTAGCTGATATCTTCTTTCTTCGACGACACACGAACAGAGTAGAACTACGGTGGCTTCTCACGACAGACGGGTTCTTCATTTCAGCGACCAAACGCTTCATTCATCTCGGCGACCAACGCCTCGTTCCCCCGACTGACGCTTCCTTTCCGACCGCTCCGTTCTATCTCGTGTCTTCTGTCGAACTACCCTCTCTCGAGTCAGCTATCGAACTCCCCCCGTTTCGACTTGTAGCAGTCCGTTAATATCGGAGTTCGCCACCAGCCTATTTTGCATATTCTACTTCGCAAATTACAAAACATACTTAATTTAAGAGATTGCAAATACATATAATTATTTAAATAAATAAACATAAATAATTATAACAAAATCTCATTACAGAAACTAAAGTAAAGAAAAATTAAAACTACAATAGTATGTGGAAATCAAATCCTTGGGCAGCAAACCACTCACCATAAAAGGAATTTAATCACAAAGAAAGAAATAAAAAAAAAATAATAATCAAAAAACCCTCTAATGGGTAAAGGCAAAGGAAACAATTTATCATAAAATGATAAGGGGAAGCCTTTTGAGTCAATGATCTCTTCAGTCAGGATTACCCGAGTCTACTAGACTCAAAATGCTTCTCCTTATCATTTTATGATGAATTGTTTCCTTTACCCATTATAAGGATAAGGATATCAGTCAGACCTCATGAATGAGTCCATTGTGCCTCCTCATAACAAACCATGACTATGTTAAAGATTAATCCTCAAAACACTGGAATGAGATTCAGTGGTTATAAAAAGTCCTGTGGACTTACAAAAAGATAAAATGACCTTGATCTTAAAGGTGCAGATAATATCAGTAGTAAGACGAATCTTACCAAAGATCTCCCATCTATTCCTAGCCAAAGCTGGGCAAAAACATAAAATGTATTCAGGAGTCTTCTGAGCTATTCCCCATTTCCTATATATATTACTTTGGCAAATGCCAAGTAGATGCAGGTGTCTTTTTAGAATACAGTGTCCTGTAAGAATTCCTGTATCATTTTGCAATGTTTCCTATCTAAACTTAAGATTGATATTGCAAAGCAAGGGCCATGCCTCTTAATAAATAATTTGGCCTGCCTCATACCCTGCGAGGCAAACCAATGCTTGTGGAACTGTTTTTCCCAAGACAGTCCCAAGTAATCGTTTACCTAGATCATTCTTTACCCATTAGAGATTATTTTATTTTATTTTACTTTATTTTATTTTATTTTATTTTATTTTATTTCATTTTATTTTATTTTATTTTATTTTATTTCATTTCACTTTATTTTATTTTATTTTATTAATTTTTTTACTTTTTCTTTGCTTTGTAGTAACATTTCTTTTGTGTTGATGGTTTTTCTGCCCAAGGATTTGATTTCCACATTTTGTTGTTGTTTTTATTTTTCTTTAGTTTCTGAGGGGTCATTTACCATATTAAGAACATCTTACTTTTCCCCTCGTATGCCTTTTGAGTTCTTTGCTTGCTTGATAGCTCTGGCTGAAGAGAGCCTAATAAGCTCGAACCCAGTATTTCAGTTTGACTTAAAAGGCTTCTCTTTATCATTTTATGATTAATTCGAAAATATAGAAGAACTACAATCTCAGTTGAAACACCATCTTTAGAATGTTCGTGAAGAAAATTTTCACTCAGGATCTAGTGAAATGAATATTACTGCAAATGTAAGCAAACAAATCACTATCATTAATGGACACAGTTAAATCCTAGACTATATTATACTTTGTTGATATTGTAGCATTCTTATTATCCCCACTTTAAAATTCCTTAAAGAACTTAAGATCAAAACTGAAAACTAGAGAATGCACTTACGTTTGCTTTCTCGCTCTGAACCATCATCGATAGGAATCTGGGACTGCTGTTTCGTTCTTGTTAAGAATCATCAGTCAAGTTTACCCTCGATGATAGGCTTAGAAAAGCCTGAAAGGTTTCAGCTCGTTCTCCTGCTCCCAGAAGTCGGAATCCACGAAAGCAAACAATAAAAACACTGTAATCATTATAGCTTTAAATCCTTGACCTGTAAACTGCCAGGATCAAACCGAATTTAAATCAAGAACGAAAAACACAAAGATACATTATGTGCTTTATTTTTAATTTTTATTGCATGTTATACGCAAGTTTTTCTAACTTAAAGATTACTTTCCTTTCATTATTTTTATTGTATATTTTTTATGCTAAAGTAATGGAATTGACAAAAATGTTTCTTTTTTAAGTTGTAGTAATTGTTGCAACAAACAGCAAATATTTCGGTTTCTGAAAACAAAATTATTAAATCCAGTTTCACTTAAGTTATTTAAATCCGTTTAATTTTAATCACGCGTAATTTTATGGATTAGATAAAAGGATTATTTGTTTTAAGGCATTGAGATAGGGATCCGTTGTTAGCTTCTAATGCACTTATGCCAGAAGTTATATTAATTCGTGTTAATGTTTCGACGAGAACCCAAAGATTTCAGATATAAAAATTAGGTTATGTCCTTAAGTACGGTGATATACGGACACACACATAAACAGATTAAATGAGTTGATAAAATGAGTTGATATATTAATTCGTGTTAATGTTTCGACGAGAACCCAAAGATTTCAGATATAAAAATTAGGTTATGTCCTTAAGTACGGTGATATACGGACACACACATAAACAGATTAAATGAGTTGATAAGCTTCACTTCCCTAAGAAAGCAGGCTAATAACCTTTTCCCGCCTTGTAAATACTTTTTTCGATTAATAAAAATAGCACGACAAAAAGTCTTATTATTTACATCACCATTTTTAATTCCATATTTAACATTTCTTCTATTCTTCTTCATCAAAAAGAAAATGGGTTGACTGTAGTTGACGGTACTGCCAATAGGAAGCTTTGTTGGCATTCACTGCGGATGGGCGTTTTTTTGTTTCCGGCGTACGATTTTGCAGAAGGATATATGATGTCAGGATGTTTATCGTCGTCGATCACGTGATCGCCATACCACGTGTGTTCTTTTTTTCTGAATTCAACGTGGAGGTCTAAGGTGCTGTGGCTCTGGAATCGTCAGGTCCTTAGGAAATACGTGCTGGTTGGTGTGATTTTATTTTTCTTTTGAAAAGGAAAGAACGATCCTACAACACATTACAGGATGAAGGATACCAGCATTTGACCGTCAATCATAATAACATAATAATCATAATAATCAACCGGAGCGAGGGACGATGCCCCATAAGCTTCTTCATCCACTTCCCAAACGCAGACGTAGCAAGTGTCCATAAATTGAAAACTGTAAATGATTACAGCCGTTGTTCTTTTTTCTCCTCGGCACTCATAGATCTGATTATGATATCACGGCGCCTTGTCTGGCGAGCGATGGTATTTCCTTTAGTTTGCCATTCGACTGATAATTACTATATTACACGTCGCGGCGGAGGTTGTTGTTAAGGCGAAATGATGAATACAACCTGACAAATTTATGATATTATAGAGTTCTTATTAAAGAATTGAACTTCAAAATGTGACATCGTATGTGGTCGACTGATCATGCTTCGAAGATAGTAATAGGAAATACTATTAAATATCATTTTCTTATTAGTAAGTTAATAAGAAGTGAAGTAAATAAAATTGAATCTTATATTATCAATATTCAATTTTCTTTTTTTCAGAATACAATCAAGCAGATGATCTCAGTAATGTTACTTTATGGGATTCCGATTACGACAGTGACAACGATTTTCCTAATTACGCTCGCCTTTGCAGAGGTCATAAACTTTTGGTTAGAATCTTCAATTTTTCTATTTTTAATAACTTCTTTTATTAAATATACTTCTTTTTAATAATTTTGTTAACAGAAAGATCATTAGTGTTGGGTTTTTTTCCGCTTGAAATAAAAAATAAAAATCAAAGCAGATTTTTTTTTTTAATAATTTCTTATAGATTCTATTGCTATTGAAAGTGCTATTGTTCCGATTTCGTTTGAACTGACATGACGTTTACAGAAAATTCGTTTCTGACCAGATTTTCAATTCTATGAAATTGTCAAAACAAGATATCTTATAAGACTACTACTTAATAATGTTATTTAGCATATTTACTATAATAATTTCAAATAATAAGAATACAATGAAATAATGGAATTTAAGAAGTTCCAAAATCCATACTGTAGAAAACTAAAATAAATGCTTTCTTTTAAAACTGTTCTATTCATAGAAATCTACATATCCTTAATTCCAACTTCTCCCATTACTTTTATAAATATTAAAAAATGAAAAAAAATTATCTTGATCAGTGAAATTGTGAAAATGAAGGCTTTCTGATAATTAACCCACATATTAAGAGATAAGAGGGAAGACGCCTTTAGTATAACACATCGGCAATCGGTATTAGCCTAAATATAGACAAAACGAGCAGCAGAAGAAAGAGATAAAGAGAAGGTTAGCGAGAAGTGTCCTCTTCCTCTCTTCAGACAAAAGCCAATTCACGATTTGGGATTAAAGACCTGTTTTCTGTCATCTCACAAAAAAAATAGAATTTAGAGACATATTGTTTGAGAGGATGTTTGATAAACGACAATTGCTGGAAGTACTGAATTGAAACAGAGTTGTTTTAGCCTTGCGTTGGTTACTTGAAGGATGTCAAAGTTATTGTGAGAATTTATGTAGCATGATCATTCTACCCTACTATTAGGATGTGGTTTCTTACATAGATCACTTTATCTGTGGTAGCCATTAGACAATTGTATTCAGTAGATCATGTCAATCAATTAGACAATTGCTCAGCTAGACTTTCATTTAAAGTAAACATCGGTAATTTTCATTCTTTTCGAAAGTTTAGTTTTTGAAAAAGCTTATTTCTTTTTCATTAAGTGTAAATCACAATTATAACAAATAGAGAGTTACATTACATCAAGTTCTCAAACGACTTGATTTGCCTTTAAATATTAAAGTAATATTTTGTCGAATCTCAGCTTATTTGCAAAAGAGAGAGGAAAACATACTGCAATTTGTTGATATTAATATTGTAACAATCTGTGGAAATAAAAATTTTGAAATAAAAATCACTTTTCATTTCTCTATTTATTGCACTGTAAATTTATATTTTCTTTTGTTGTTGTTGTTGTGTTCCCGGATTCATTTTCGGAACACTTGTCATAGAGGCACACTCTATGATCACTGTTGTTTGGATATTATTATCCAGAAGGACCCTAAAGTGACAATCAGACTTCCATCTCCTCTGAAGAGAAACAAATACTGAAGACGAAAGAATGTTTTGCCTCGCACCGGGATTCGAACCCTGATTCTCACATATCTGCCTCATGGCAGCCCTTCTAGACCATTCGACCATGCCGGAACGGCATATTTTCTTTTATTAACACCAATACAACATCATCTACAATCTTTTTAGACATCCTTTATCTGCTTCAGCCATTCTTGGTCTTTTGCAGCTTCTTTCCATTTGAAAATAACAAAATTAATTAATTGTGTCCAACCAACTATCAAAGGGCTATTTCCTTGGCATTCTTTCTTTTTTTTAATCCTTTTTTTGTTAAATGACATTACATTTAATAGCCTTTTTTTTCAGAAAGTATGTTTCTTTTAGTGAATTAAATTACATAGTTCTAGTTTCAAATTTTAATTATCTTCTTCTTTGTATTTTCTTAACTTTTTTGTTGACGAATGTCAAATTCTCTTCTCTAAGAGAAAACTAAAAAAAAAAAAAATTATCAAGATTAGACATTTTATCTTAGTTTTCTCCTTCGTTAGTAAGGAGAATTTGACTTATCAGGCGGTAAAGGATAAATAAACGACAACTATTTGAGTCTCGCTAATCGCATCTGAATTAAGACTTAAGCCGAAATTGCAACAGTTTATGATTTTGGATTATATATTTTTTATTTTATAATTTGTACAGTTATATCTCCAATGATTGTTTCTTTTTTTCCGGTACATCTTTTACTTGTATAAAAACTTTAAGATCTTTGCTTTTTTAATCACTCTTTGCTTGGCTTTGTTGTTAAGTAAGTTTAGAAAGTAGATGGATGTCGTAAAGTAGTTGAGAGGTTTATTATGCTGTAGCTGAAGACATTTTCAGAGAGGTCTTTTTTAACAGTGACTTTGTAGAAACTTGATTATTCAAGATTACCTTCATTTTCGAATTAAATAGTTGATGAGGATCTGGTAACCTGTTAGCAGTAGATAGCCTGAACGTGAGTTCGAATCCCGCAGCAGGCTTAGATTCGTTTTATATTCTTCTATGTTCGTTTCCAGGTGTAATAGTAGAAGTATCTGAGAGTTGAAACCACAGATTTCGAATTAATGTAACACTTAGTAAGACAAAATAAAGAATACACTTTTTTATAATAAATTTGTACTTGAAAATCATGATATTAATAAGTTTTTATTTTCTTGAAAATGTTATCAAAAATATAATTCAGTTTATTAGCAAAATATAAAGAAAACAAATTTACTGTTATTTTTAGCCTCCGAAGTATGAAGCATATTTTAAATGTATCCTGAGTAATAGAGGACAAGCGTATTTCATTCTGATGCCAGTCAAGATGGAAATTATATCTAAACATCCACCCATCATCCTATTCTATGATGTCATATTCAATAATGAAATTGAATTAATGAAGAATTTCTCTCGACCAATCGTAAGAAAATAAATGATTTATTTATCCTTTAATATTCACTTTTTTAATTAACGTTATGATTCGTAAATAAACTATAACTATTAATGAATATGTTAAATTTATCTAAATTCTATCTTATCTGATAAGAACCACAAAGTCTATTTAGGCTTGCCGAGGTTTAGGTAGTGTCGTAGGAAATTGACCGAGATACCGGATTCTGATTCGAATCCCGAACTGGAATGGAAGTTTCTTTTCTGGATTGTTTCTTTTCTTCTTCTCGTTTCTTTGTCTGTGATTCGATATTTATTGAATGTCATGTTTCGATGTGACTCATGGGTTTATTAATTTCGGAGTATTAGTGGGGTGTCAGTTATATATATTTTTATGTCCCCTTCCCTTTTTATTTCTTGTAAATGGCATTTAAAAAAATTATAATCCTAGTATAATTGAAGGAAATCCAGTTTTTTTTTTTACAACATATTTACTATTGCTTTTCTATTGTAGATGAAGCGCTCGACTGTGGAGAGAATTTATCCAAATGAAAGTGGCATCTATGAGGCCCGCGTCAGTCAAACTGCGTGGGTGAAAACGAATTATTCCTTATTATCCACTCTGTTGTCATTACGTGTACAGTATCTGACAGGACTCGCCAGTTTAATAGATAACATTGACTGTGAACCACTTCAGGTAGGAAAATTAAAAGAATATATTTTAACTTTAATTACTTTTGTACTGATACTTAAACAATTGAAGCAGCTAATAGAAGATTATCATTGGAATTCCTAATAAAGTATTTCTAGCCCCTTCGACAGAAATTTGATTGAATTTAAGAGAAGTAAATCATTTTAACTTCCCATTGCCACATACATCATTTTAACTTATAAAGAATTCAAAAATGGGTGTTTCATGATCCTAAAATTTACCATAATTTCGTCTATTTTTTTTACTAGGAATGCGAAGCATGTGTAATACAGTGGAACCCCGCTATTCGTACACAATCCGTTCCAGGAGGCAGTTCGAATGGCGATTTGTACGAATGGCGAATCATTTTTTCACGTAAGATATAATGTAAATTGGATTAATTCGTTCCAGAACCCAGAGATGATTGCTTATTTAAACCTTTGTAATAATACTTTAAGCGTAAAATACATAAAAAGTATGAAAACAATAAATATATAGGCCTGTCTTATTATGTCTTCCTTTTTCAGTATAGACGATATGGTTGATTTCGCCATGCCATACTGAGTTGCCAGGTCAGAGACGCGAGTTCCACTTTCAAACTTCGCAACGAGTTCTTTTTTCAATTCAATTGTCGTTCTCACTGCTTTCCTTTTAGGCTTAGTTGAATTAGTAATCTTTTTTGGACCCATGGCTGCACTATTTTCAATAAAAATAGCAAAAAATAACAATAAAATATCACAAAGTTTCATGAAGCTTGCGTGGATGATGCGTAGCGTACGGAAGCTAGCACAAGACTGAACTGAAGCGACCGCGTGGGGCGGCCAGTAACAAGGTCACGCTGTCCGAATCGCGAGCAAGCGTACGAATGGCGAGTTCAATTTTACTTGAAAAAGTTGGACGAATAACGAGTTGTACGAATAGCGAGGCGGACGAATGGCGGGGTTCCACTGTATTATATAGTCTCCGCATTTATGACCAGCGCGATTGGATCATTTAAGGGAAAATTACAATGGGAATATTGTGTGTAGATTTCAAGGAGAGCATATATACATTGAACCATTCAGCAGTTCAGCAGTTGAAAAGGAACATTTCTTATAGAATACCATTTGCAAAAACATCAATGCAAAGTTAATAAACTTCCTTTTGATCAAAAACTTTATTCAAAATAGGCTGATCATTTGCTTTGATAGGAGATAATAAATTCATCATTTTTAAATGAATTTTATTATTTTTTCTTTTAAATAGATTCTTAATTATGGCATCGGAGGAGAATTCCATTTTCATCAGGACATAACTAGAAAAAATAGAAGCACTGAAGAGATATTGGTAAGGTCACCTTTGTAAACTACATTATACTTTAAAATTTTAGTTTATCCGTATATTTCTACAGGGTCACATACTAAAAATAAGTGAACCTCTGTACGTCACAATACGTGCATTTTCTGTGTAAACAAACTAAATGGATTCCGGAAGAGGGCAATTTTTCATAAATTACCGTGTCCTTCAGACGAAATACATCAATAAAATATACTACGCTGCTTTAAAATAAAGTGACTTATTATTTAACAAATATTTATAAATGAAGCTAAAATCGCAGTAAAAATTTATTACTTCGAGAGTCGAAATCGAAGGTTGAAATATATATGAAGAAAAAATTGAGCATTCACCTGATGTCACATACAAGTGATTCAAATTAAAGTATTCCTATGCAGAGCACTCTCTAAAGAGAGAACCAGTGGGCGAAACAAAGTCCGAGTGGGAAATATGGCTCTGACTAAGGATACCAATTACAGTAGTATGAACTGGATAGGTGTGTGAACGGGAAAGGAAACGTTAACAACGACATACCAATTGTTATTGAGGGATTTTTATTTCTTCATTCCAATCATTATATAAAAGTGATTAACAGCAGCCAGAGTTGACTGAGGCTGCAGGGAGTTATCAAGGATAGTCAGAGGCAATCTTCAATGTGTTGGCCGTTCTGAAGGACCAAAAGTTGAAATCGAGGGACAGGCTATTCGCCAGCAGAACGCTGTAGATCTATAGAGATGTTTCGCGTGTGCAGTTCTGTCCTTCAAATCTCCTAAGTGAAGAACATTACTCGGATAAATCATGCTTTTGAGATAATCCCTAAACCAAAAATCACAAGGGTATAAGGACCATTTTCTTGGCAATGCTCGACTGATGATTCTATCCTATGTAAAATGTGAACGCAGCAACTGTAGAACATGACGTCCATTGTGGGGAGATGCTCCATCTTTGCATAAAGGGTGTCCTGTGGAAGCATCCTCTTTGCTGTAGGTGCGTAATGACGAAACGGTACAAAAGTCCCAATAAAGAGTTGTGGTTATAGTACAGGTCACAAGTCCGATTGGATGGATTTCTTCGAAGTTTTCTGACAAAAATTACTTATTTTGGTGTACTTGATAACCACCCGATGCTTGTCGGTCTAATTTTGGAACACATGTATACCAGTCTGATTCAGTTAACTTTAAAATCTAGTAAATTCGGATATTGTTGAGGTGCACTACACCACAATTAAATCGTATCCGATATCCATATCTAATATTAAACCTTTCCAGAACCTGAATAGAAGAGACAGGACCAACAGCAGTTTATTTTACAAAGAAAACCTGTGAAGATCTGAGTCTTTATTCAGAAAGATCTTTTTTTCTACAAATAATAGAAAGCTTATAATGAAAGTTATGCTGATAGAATTTCCAATAATACTCGTAATATAACTGAAGAAACGTTTGCCATCAACAGCATAATTCTTTAAGCAAAATAATTATTCTTCATTCTATTGATTTTATTGTGTGTATCACAAATACTTAAAAATCACTTCTATATTTATTGAAATGCTTACAATTTTATTTATCATTCAGATTAAATAATGCAGATATAGTTTGTTTAGTGGTCTTTTAACCAATTTCTGCTGCTTTTGGTTTAAATGCAAACAATTCCTAGAAATATTCATTAAGTGCCAAATAAAGATTTATAATTTCTTTTCAAATTTGTACAAAAATTCAGTATTATTAAGTCAATTGTGCCTGTTGTACCCTCTTAAAGGAAGTTAGATTTGTTTAGAATTAATAATGAATTAATGATTCATATTGAAATGTTCAATCTTTGTTTCAAATCCAGATAATTTATTAAATAACTTGTTTTAATTAAACATTATTAATGCTTAAAACGACATGATACATTACTACAAAGAAACATGATACATTACTTCAGTTTCATTATCTTGATCTTAGTCGTTAAATTTTGTGGAATTTTTTGATAGGGAAATATGACAACTCCAGGAAGACGAATGGCCACCTTCATGTTTTATGTAAGTTATGAGAATCTATTTTGTTTTAATTTCTGGCAACTAACTTAAAAATGAAAACATTTGAAAATATATTACGTAATATTTCAAAAATGTTTTAAGATATTGAATTTTTCCTGTTTTCTTAGTTCACTGATGTCGAATTAGGTGGTTACACAGTGTTTACAAGAGCAGGAGTTTTTGCGAAACCACAAAAGGTATTTAAAAAAAAAGTTCTACTAGCATTTTTTTCCGTATTACAAATAACTTTAGAATACTAATAAAGACAAAGAATCATAATTGGGGATTTCCAAGACTGAGTATCGATAATTATTGCTTGACTTATTATTAGTCCACGTATTCCTTTCTTTTTCAATGAATCATTTAGCCAACACACAGTCTAAGATTAAAAAGTTTGTTAAAAATAAAGAATATATTCAATAAAAATCTGACTAGTTTCGCCATGACTGAGCACGGCAACTTCAGTGAATGTTGTTGGAGTGGCTTTCCAGTCTCTTTTATAGGCGAATGTCACAGCAATAACCAATGATAAGCTTGGTCTCTCGGACCAATTGTCGAGAATATGCAAATGTTTGGTTTGAATGTGGGGAGCACTTGCGTGCCTGGTGGAGATCGTCTGCACTAATCCTGTCGATGATCGGAATAAGCGCATGTGTGTGTTTATAAATACACAAGTAGCAGCTCTCATGGTGTTGGAAAGCGGAACCTTCTACGAGTATTTGTTGATAAACACTAACGCACTTGTATCAGTTGGACGTAGAGCCTGTGTCAATATAACCGGAGAATTTTGTTACTAGTGATCTTTTGGTTTTTTCTTGAAACCATAATGGTAGATACCCCTCACAGAGACGCAGTCGTTGATGCAGGAAGTGGAAGTGGCTATCATTATAGACTCATGACACTTACGCCGGAAATTATTTTTCTCTTTTTTTACGATTTTTGGATCACTGACATTGAAATGGTGGCCCGTGCTGAGCTTGTGTTGCACTATATTATACGTTGTGTCATTACTTAGCAAGGCTCGTTTATGCTCATCCACGCGGTACTATATCCGTCTACTGGTCTCTCCAAGATAACTTTTTTGGCACTCGGGGCATTGTAATTCGTAAATGACCCCTTTGTAATTGTTATCATCGATTCTGCGCTGTTTTGCCGTGTTATAGTTATTAACGAGCATCCTGGTAGAACTGCGGCAACCCGAAGTGGCAACAATATTGAGGTCCTTCAGTAGCTTGTTTACCTTGGGTAATAAGTCCGGGTGAAAGTCAATAGCGACATGTTTCTTGTCTTTTAAGCTGGATGGGCAGTCATTATTATATAGTTTGAACATAGTTTGTTTGAAATGTTTGTCTATAAACTACTTAGGGTAATCGTTCCTTTGGAGGATAGAATAAATGAGCCTTATTTCATTGTTGAATGCGTCCTGCAAACTTGATAGAATGAAGGCCCTGCGCACTGCCATAGTGATGATGTTGATTTTAAAGCTTGTAGGACAAAACGACTGAAAGTTCAGAGTAATGAAGGAATGGGTTGCTTTTCGAAAGACTTGCGTTTGAAATCCCACATTTGTGACTGTGATTTTAGTGTCCAGGAAGGTAATGGACCGGTCTTTATCACGCTCGATTTCGAATTTGATGAATTCGTGTACGCCGTTGAACAGGTCATGAATCGCTTCAATGTGATCTTTATGAGCATAAATAAGAAGATCATCCACATATCTAAAAAGTATGGGCATCTCTAATTGGCGCTCGTCTGACAACATCACGGCGGAGTCTTCAATGAAGATCATAACCCATTCGGCTATCAACGCTGAAGCCGCCAGCCCCATGAATAAACCATGCTTCCGTTGATAGTATGTGGCGTCATGCTCAAAGATTTGCATTTCAAATATGACCTTTATCAGGGGGATCAAATCTTCAAAATGCAACTGCTTACTGAAATGTCGCAGGGTTTTTGTAGAAATGTGTAGCAATGCTTTCATAATAATGTCGAAATTGATGGAAGTAAAGAGAGTTTTCACGTCAAGCGAGAATAAACTGAAATCGGCCTGTGTTTCTGCATTCTTAATTTTGCTAACAAACTGCATGCTGTTAGGAATACTGTAAAAGGACTTGACGCTTAGGCTTTTAATCTTCTGAAACACCAGATCAGAGACAGCTTTGACCGCCGTATCAGTGCAAGCTATTGTAGGCCTGGCTGGGCAGAGACCATCTTCATCTTTGGTTTTATGAACCTTGGGCAATACACGTAGCTTAGGTAGTTTCAAATTGGCGTCTTTCATGTATGAAGCTAAGTCCTATTTCTTGGGTTATAAATTTCTGTGCCATGCGGAGATAGTCGTAAGTGTCCATAATCACCGGATTTTTACCCTTGTCGGACTCCAGAACGGTGACACTGGGATCCTGTTTGATATCTCTTAGTCCCTTGATTTCCAATGGGTTAATAGAGGTTGTGAGGGGTTGGGCACACATGGTTGTGCAATGCTTCCTATTTCTTGAACCTAAGAAACAGGTATCCAGTTTGTTACTACAGAAAAAAGGAGGTAATTAACCAACTCCGAAGAACAATTAGAAGATTACGGAAAGACGACTTAATAACTGAGGACCTAATCTTAGACTGTGTGTTGGCTAAATGATTCATTGAACTTATTTCACACACGTTAATCCTATTGAATATTTCTTTCTTTTTCTTTTTATATTCTACTCATTTATATTAGATATTCTTGAAATTCTACATAATTGCTATCAATACCTTGATTTCGATTTTCTTTTGATGTTCATTTTTTTATGATCAGACAAAGTGAAGCAGCGAAAGATCTCACAATGAAAACTTCTCATTCCATATCAAGCCAACCAATGATGTTCTATTCATAGTATTGTAATTTTAAAACAGAATTATTTAATTCATCATTTCAAAATAAAACCAATGCACTCGAATACTTTAACATATATGGAGGGTTGTTTACCATCTATGGTAACGATTTGGCTTCGGGTCTATTTCCCAGAAATTCCCTTTCTCCACCAACGATCATGCTCTATTTGATGGCCATGAGATACTGCTATCGCTCTGCAGCGCAGTTTCCATTGCAGGAGACTACTGCGAAGAACGGGAAGACTTATACATTGCCACTCCTGCTGACAACGTTTCCAGAGTCCATCCAATGAACGAGGACGTCGTCTTCCCAAGGCTCGTTTTAATAGTCCAAATGCGCAAAAATCCATGGGCGATGCGTCTGGAGACTTCACTGGTATCTCGGTAAACGGTATAGCCTGGATTCCGGTTTGTTGTTCCATTCGTGTCAGAAAATTCTGGGTCGATTTGGACGTATGGCTGGACGCCTTGTCTTGGTGGAGACGGACCTTGTAAACGTCGTTTCTTTAAAGAGCAGGTAGTTCCTGTGTATAAATTGGTGTCATACGTGATCCTGGTAGTACGCAGAATTCACCTTTACATTTTGAGCCACCCTCCGTATCTGTAGCTTGCCTTGATAGGAATAACCCGCAACGATCATGAATCCCTTCATGAAGTTTCACGACATTCTCTGTACCAATTTGGAAACGATTTGGCTCACACTGGACGATAGAAAATCGCCCTTGGTTTATTGCAGTCGGACAGATAAACATATGCTTCGTCTAATGTGGCCACATACTTCCATTTATCCCCAGCGAGATGTCGTTCATACAGTTTTCTGCACTTTGTCTTACGTTCTGAAATGTGCTTTGGTAAGAGCTTGTGATCCTTGCTTTTATGTCTCTTTTTAAGTCCCAAATCTTTATGGATAATCTTGTTTACGGTATGAAGAGATGTTCCTACCTTCGCACCAATGGTCCTTTGGGTCGCTGGATTGTTCCCCATCACCATTTTCTTGACTTTCTGAATGACAGTCTTTGTGCGACTTATAGGCGTCTTGGATTTGCTTGCTTTTCAGTCCCGGAAATCTGTCCTGTACGAGCCAAACCAACACCAGCCAACACATTATGAACTCCTTTCTTCGAAATGGTGAAACCTCTTTTTCTACATGCCGTAATTATTGCGGAATAACTAAATTTCGCGTCGGAAAGGGCTGTAACGTACCCTTCCCAAAACTGTGACACTTTCGGCGGCATTTCTCCGAACAAACTAACCCGCACCCCTCCACACTAATCTTTAAGTACTCATCTGTACTTTTGCATAAATTTGCATACCTACTGTGATTGGTTGCGTCGTCACGCGCCATGCAAATCGTTACCATAGATTGTAAACAACCCTCTGTATTTTAATTAAAGAAAACATAAAATTAAAAGCGACATGTTTCGTAGCACAATTGAGGCTACATTATCAAGTGATCGTAGAACGCTTGATAATGGAGCCTAAATTGTGCTAAGAAACATATCGCTTTTAATTTTATGTTTTCTTTAATTAAAATATATGTTAAAGTATTCCAGTGCATTGGCTTTATTTTGAAATAATGAACAGAATTATTGCACGTAAATCAACGTTTAAAATTATTTAAGTCAGTGAAATAAATTAATAGAAGAAAATTCCAGATTCTCTTATTAGAACCGTTAGTATTATATAAAAAATAGACATGTTCCTTTACAAAGTTGCTATAAAAGACAATGAAATGTTTTGAAATAAATCCTAATTTGAATAGAGTTATAACTGTTTTTACTTGCAGGTGTAACGTGTGTTTATAATATTAATAATAAGGATGAAATTAAAGCCGTTACACATTGAAGATTAAAAAACTTTATGTACAAATAAAAAAAATTACACAACACTAACAACTGGTTTATACGTATTTCAAGAGGAAAATTTTAAATTACGCATAACTCAGAATTACTTACAACTTGAACCTAATTTTTAAACCTTTGTTTTTAATTAAACTTAAATAGGAACACTCGTAATAAACATTTGTCTATTAGGTATCTATTTTTCAACATATGATATGCATAACTATAAAACTGCCAATTTCAAAATAGTGTATTCAATTTCATAGATGTTTTCTGATTTCGTGTTTTAAGAAACTGTAAGGGATTGAATAAAATACTGTAGCTTTACCATTACACAATTACAGTTCTAAGATAAATAAAAAGCAAAGACTCATCAAATTTTCACTAATTTTCCATCACTTTGTTACTCACTTTTTCGTATTTGCAAATTTCCCCTTTTCTTGACGGCTGCGCTTTACAGATTTTGAACCTAACTTTCAACATTCTTCTGAAATTGACTCAATCTTACTAATGACTGCACATAATATAGTGTAACTTATATTTAAGCTATTCGTTATTTCTGCTTTTGATTTTTGTGGGTTGTCTTTCACTTCCCGAATAAATCTCATTTTTTCCTCTAAAGAGTAACTTTTATTCCTTCTATTGCCCATGGCTGCAAGAGAGAGACTGAAGTAAATGAAGGGAACACGTGTTTCATCAATGCAAAAATTCATTCAGTTTTTGTCTCTGACCGACCTTTTATTAAAAGCCACCCAAAAGCCTTGTTACCGTGTTGTTTTTAGGGGCGCTCGCCATCTAACGCATCCCTAAGCAAACCACGACTACGGGATTAGGGGGGAGAGGTGTGTAAGGTGGGAAATGAGGTGTTTGGACGGGAAAAGGGGGGAGGTGCCGTGGAAAGCCAGCCTAGCGACCGGGGATTTATCAGAAGGGCCGCGCCTTTCGGATGAAAGAGAATGGGCAGAACTCAGATAAAGGATTAAATGAAAGATTTTATTTAGGAAATAAACTAATAGAAAAAAAATACAAGATAACAAGCAAAGATAAGTCACATATTCACTCTCAAATTGTACGTTATGTTCAGTCCTGGTCTAGTAAAGTTCTCATGGGTGGCACAGTAACGAGATCCTTCGCTAACAGGGATGAACGGCTGAGACGGTCTCGGAGGCATCCTTTGGGCACAGCGGAGGCACACTTGCGAGCACTGAATTCGGTCTCCGTATCTCCGGAGATGTCGACAGCTAAAAGCGGACAGGCGGCTGGATTGGAGACTGGCGGAAGCGTATTTCTGAACGAGTCCGCAATATCTCCTCTGGTGTCCGCCATTCTGCATATGCACTGCCGTCGACCTTCTTTAGGGGGTGAGCTCCAAGTGAAAATGAAAGCGGGCAGGTTTTCTGCGACCACTGTGCACGCTTGCCGCGTGAACTTCGGGCCGTCTTATCTGAGCCACGCCTTCTCAAACGCTGCTTGCTTCCGTCGTGGATCAACTCCGGGCAGGGAAAATGCGGGTGGGGTTCTTGGCGACTGGAGCCGCTGTCCGCGGGACTGTGTCGCCTTCCCCAAACCTCGCTTCCTGCTCTCGGCCGCTGCTTGTCGGATTCTTCTCGGATACTGCTCGGATACTGCTCTGTTTACTCCCGGGGGTCGCCGTTATATTCCTGGGAGGGGTGGTGAGACATTTCTGTCCCCATCACCGCTTGTGACAACACCACTCGTTGTTGTGACATCAGGCCCTTTGTTTTCCCGGGTTCCCGATGCACATAACAAAAGGGAGAAAGTTGGGAGGGAGCTTTAAACGGTGAACAATAGGCTTCATGGCCTGATAGCCTTTGTGGACCGTTTTGAGGAGCTTTCTCGGGCCCTTCCCGAAGTCGTTAAACCATTGTTTTAAAGTTTCTTGGTGCCGAGTTGACGGGGACTATCAGACTTTTTCAGACTTACAGACGCCAAGGACTGAGAAGGCGAGAGAGAGATATGTGAGGTTAGAAATGGAAACGAAAAATATGTTAGAAATATTAAAAATATTAAAAATATGTTAGGGAGATGAGCGAAGCTCGGGGCACGAATAGTGTTCGTGACAGCCTCATGAACGCGACATTTATGTTTCGATATCAACGCCGCGCCGTGCTGTATATGCTGTGCATCTGGGGAATATTTATAGTTGAAAATACGTTCAATTCAATCTCTTTTTCAAAAATATACTATGTATAAAGGCGAATTACGTATTACTTAATTATGTATATCTCAGAAATAATGTACATATAATTAAATACAATTTTCGCCAGGACCTACAAACAATTATGTACATACCACAACTACGTATAACTGGGTTACGGACAACAATTTTTATTGTACTACTTTCGGGGTGGACCACACCCCCTTGTCAAATCAGCTATTACAAAGGTTATATAATTGGAAGTTGGAGCCGAGTGAGGCATTTGGCTTTGACATTTGGCTTTGAGTTGAGCCATTGCCCCATCGGCATCCGTTTTGTTTCCTTGTAGAAATGCATAATGGCGGGGATGGAAACTGGAAACTTATGAGATTATATAGTAGAGCAATAATCAAGCTCAATAACACTTGAAAGGGGCAGATTTATGCATTATTGTATATTAAAAGTACAATTTATTAAAAAAAGAAAGAAAAAAAAAAGAAAAAAAATATTTCCCCGATGCGGCAATGGTTCAACCCAAGGTCACATGTCTCACTCCTCTTCAACTTCGAATTCTGTAATCGTTGTAATCGCTCACTTGACAAGGGGGTGTGGTCCATCCCGAAAGTACTGCTGTAATTTTTAATTTGTATATAAAGTTTTTTAATCTTCAGTTTGTGGTGGACTTAATTTCATCCCTATTGTAACTGTTTCTAGAATACAATATTTCCACATGTTTCAAAGTAAGTAGATTAGAAAGAATCCAGTTTTAAATCTTAGTTCCTTTTTTCTTTTTCAATTTGAAAAGGATTAAGGCCAACACACAAATTAAAAAAGTTTAAACGTTATTAAAAAAAAAAAAAAACCAGTGAGACCAAGTTGTGTACTAAATGACATCCTAGTACAGCTGTGTCACGCTAATTTTGCGATCGTCAGCAAGGAGCAGTCATCAGTACACAACCAGTTTTCGGTACTCGGGCCTCTATGAGAAAACGTCGGAATCAATGTGGAACCCGGAAAGCTAAAATACTATGCGCTAAAAAAATTCATAGCGGCCGCGTGTAGCGTGCTCATAAGTTTTCTCGCAATTTATTCTTTTGTCGAGTTTTTTTACTTATTTTAGCTTTTCTGGTTCCACATTGATTCCGACGTTTAAAAGGTTATATTGGCACATTTAAAAGCTTAAATTATGTTTCGACTGGGCTCAACCAGCCGTTTACCAATTGAGCCCAGCCGAAACGTAATTTACTCTTTTAAATGTGTTAATATAACCTTTTAAACTTTTAAATTTGTGTTTTGGCCTTTATCTGTTTTAAATTGAATATCAATTTTACACATGTAAAAATCTCATTTTTTTTTTCTTTTTCTTATGCCTTTTATTTATTATCTATCTTTTTGAAAATTATTTTAAAACTTCTGCCTCTTGCTTTTCTTTAACAGTAAATTTACTTTTTTTTGCTTTCCTCGTTTTTGTCTCTCAAAACCCTTTATTTAATTTGTTTATTATTGATTTTTATTTCTTTTTCTAAATTCATGTTTTTCTAATTTTTTTTTTCACATTTTCTGTTTTGATGAGTAAATTTTATCCATAAACTTCCATCTTTTTCTCCTTTTCTTCTAACTATGGACATCCTGCCCATCCACAGTAATTGAAATCTCCAACCCTTCTCTCCTAGGATTTTATTGACATTATTGCTGGAAAAGATATATTCTAATCACACTGAGATCCCTCTTGTGTAGAGCCTGTCTACTCTACTGAACCATGTATGGCCAACCTTAATTTCTATTTTTTTTTTGTTTTTTTCCATAAATAAATTGAAGGAAAACGAAACCTTATTCAAAACTATAACTTAAAGTTTAATAAACATTATTTTAATAGGGTATTTTAGTGTATTGGACGAATTCTTCATAAGTATTGCTAAATTTCTAGTTAACATTTCAACTTAATATTCTAAGAATCAGAAATGAAGGTCACACTTTCTTTATTTTGCTTTTGTGGATCCACAGTTTTACTATTGTAATTAAACGCGTGGATCTTCGTTGAGCTAAAAAAAAAAGAATTAAGAAAATAAAAGGATGTATTCATATTTATTCTTTACACATTTACATATAACGACTTCGAATTAGAATCATTTGTAACATAGTACAAAGGAATTTCTCCTTATTTCTGAAAGAAATTATAGTAGATCGTCGATTATTCAAGAAACGGCTGCCTCTCCCCTAGGTATTTGCTTGTACTTCAGCTATTATATTAGTCTCATGCATTTGTTTTGGATTATTTAATATTCGATGATATATAGACAAGGAGATTCACGAAGATATGCAGAAACTTCGGGAGCTCATTCTACATGTAAAAGTATAGAAAAAGTTATATAAACATAGGTCCGGAAATGCTTCGGTATCGAGTTACGGCTAGCGAAAGATTTCGCCCATAATGTAGTACCCTGGGTGAAATGAAGACTTGCTGGAAGTCTGGGAAGGTAAAAATATATAATTTTTTAAATAAAAATATAACGTAATTATTTACATATTTGCAATTACATCTAATTTTACGATATCTTAGGGTTCTGCTGTGTTTTGGTATAATATCTTACCAGATGGCACAGATGACTGGTTGGCAATGCACGGAGGCTGTCCTGTACTGTTTGGCTCGAAATGGGGTGAGTTTTCAATCTTTTCAGTGTCACTATGTAAAGAAGTATCTCCTACTTATTTTACTATATAGCTTAAAAATTTACTTTAAAAGTTAATATCGAAATCAAAAACATGCATTTGGGTCATTTAACTGAATTAAAATTAATATTTTATAATTCATTGCATTTTGCTAAATGACTAAAACAGAAACAAGAAGACATTTTTTTATTAAAAATATGAAATATCCAAAGGTATTAAAGTCTAGAAATCAATAAAAAAATAACTAACTAATAAATATCAGTTATCATCTCTAATTGTAAGATAATCTGAAATTTATCAGTTTTTCAGAAATCATAACACTTCTCGTAAGAAATCAAGTTCGATTTCCTGGAAGCCATTTGCAATTTGAATTAATCATTAAAAGCAACGTCTGTCACAATGGAAGGTTTATACTTAAATGCAGAAGAATTATTCTACATGAAATGTTCGTAAAAGTCTGCAAATGCTCTGTTATAGCACTTTGTATGGAAATTAGCTCTGAATGATCTGTCTATCTTTCTTTGAGTTACCCAATTTATTGCTGTTTCCTATTTTTCTTCCAAACACTGGAAACATGAAAACCTTCTCAATGATGGAAGCTGCTAGATTTATTAATTTATTTGAAATTGTGGAACCAAAACAATGCCAAGGCTTCAAAGTACATTTCTGATCAAAATGTTGTATCACGTCGACTATGAGTAATATGTACGACTTTCTCTAGAATTAATCTAGAATTATCTACAACAGGTATTTATTCAATACCTGTACAACTACAAAGAACAGATTGGCCAGTTACGGATTCTCTATAGCAGCAAACTGTACAATGTTGACTATTAGTGATAATCTGAGAGTTCAAAACGATTCTGAATAAGAAATGGGAAGAGTTACCTACTGAGCCCTTCTTGGATTCATAGATTCATTGTAGGAGCTACAGCAGTTAGGGGTCAAATTTCAAAGGATCTTATATGCTAAAATGAAAACCTCTACATTTATCAAAATATAGTAGCTTGTGCATTCAAAGTGATAACTATTATGTAGTTACATGAAATTTTGATATAAAAGTAACTTAAATTAAGTGCTAACTTAATTTTACTTCAGTATTTAAATTTTCTTTAATTTCTGCATCCGATTAGTTATTAACAAGAAGTTCATTCTCAGTAACAATTGGTCTGAGTGATTAATGGCCGACCCTCTTTATCCTTATCCTTATCCTTATCAGTAATAATTAAATTAAGCTTTTAATTTTATAGTCGTATTTTTATATTCACTTTCAAAATTAAATATAAAAAAATATGAAAAAAAAACATAATGTAAAAAAATATTATATTTTTGTTGCTGTATACAATACAATAATTAATTACGAATCTTATTTTTATATGTATTAAAATTTTGAAGTTGTCTTGAAAAAATATTCAAATATTAATTATAGTGGATTTCAAATCAGAAAAAACCTCCTTATTTGGCAAAATCTGATTACTTATGTTCGCCTGGAAATGGCGTCTCTGCAAAGGCGAGTTACTGATTTACATATTGTTTGAGCCACTATCAATGAAATTATTCGTGGGAATGAAAGCCAACGCTTGATATCATTCATTCGAAGCTTTAGTCAAAGGTAGAATTCAACAAAAAATCTTTGCAACGAATTCTGCACATGGAGCTGGGAAAGAATTAATACGAGGAAATTCTACCGGGATTCTAGGCAAAAAACTGTTGGGCCCAAAACGGTCAAATTTGGTGTATATGTTATTCAGACCATGGGATTACGATTTCGCAGAAAATTTTTTTAGTTCCGAATGTCGCCATCAGGAGGAGAAACGCACTGTACACTAACAGCCGCCCTGTGACAGACAACAGACGTCATCTGGTGCACGGATGAAATAAAGTTTTATTAACAAAATAATGCGTCCATTGCACAACGGTTATTCCGAACAACGAAGGACCTACGGAAAGACTATTATAATTTTCGATTTCTCATTTTGAAAATACCGGATCTTTACAAATGAATCAGGACGCGGGCGACTGTGTTCATGCAGGATGGAGCGCCCCTCACATAGGATTGACAGCAAATCCTACGTCCGACAACCTTATAATTAGTCGAGTATTCACGACGACATGGCCTGCACGTTCGCCTGATCTCACGCTATGTGATTTTTGATTATGAGTTACTTGAAAGCATTGGTTTACCAAGGACATGTTGATAGTTTGGCAACACTAAAGGACCGAATCCTGCTTCACGTGAGACAAATCTCTGAAGATTTGCAGCTTCCTCAGTAGGATCTACGATCCATAGAATGCAGATTTTGGACAACGTGCTAGGATAACATGTTGAACCGTATGTGTGACTAACTGACAATAAAACCTACTGTCAACTGTACGCTTTTGTTTTCTTTCCTATTTCTGATTAGCTCGCAATACAGAGTCAGTTTTCCCCCTTGTGGCGCCATTCGGAATTATTTTTTTTTTTTTCTGCGAAATCATAATCCCATGGTCTGAGTAGTATATACACCAAATTTGGCCGTTTTTGCCCAACAGTATTTTGCCTATCACGCTCCAAGCACCTCCTGTTTAATTACGGCACCCGGTACATTCGCATTACATAGTTTAGCCTAGTTATTAAAAAATTATTTAAATAATAACAATATATAAAAATATATTCATAAATATTCATAACTATATAAAAACAGAATTTTTTCGTTATGTTTAAGATTCAGTTACGAATTAGAGGAATAGATGTGCTGTTACACCTGGAAACATGAATCTATAAGCATATTACATCATAAAAAGTTTTTCTTTTCTTTAATCAATTTAAAATCTTTATTTACATGCTCTTTCATTGAATAATGTCAGTTATATGTAAAATCTGCAAATTCAGTATTAATATGATGACGAAAGCCTTTTTTAATAAAATTTCTCAAAATTTCTGATTTTCAGAAGCGCAGTGGTGCCTCAAGAGAACAAATGAACAATAGAAAATGAACAATAAAAAACTCACTAAAATTTGGTCTCACCCATTGTTGTTTATCAAAAGATTTAAACAGTTTAAAATATTATTCATATTAATAAAAATAACAAATTCTACATTTATGGAATAATGATAGAATAACGATAGGACTGGTCGAGGCAAATTAGAAAACCTGTAAAAAAATTTAAATTCCTATTAAAATAAAATTGGAGGAAATTTGGAACAAATTGGCTAAGTGAAGAAAAGAGAAGGGGCAGGAGATCTGATAGATTAGAAACAAAAAAAAGAAATTGGAACAATGTAAATTAAAAGTTTGGTTTAACAATATCAACTGAAGTAATAGAACTGTAAGGACTATGATCAATAATACTGACAATCTCAACTAAAATACTTTACCATTTATGAATTCAATATCTTTATCGTTTTTTTTTTTTTAGTTGCTACAAAGTGGATTCTGGAGAAATCTCAGATGTTCTTGCATCAATGTCCATTAAAGAAACCGGAAATGACGAAGAAGACAACTTTTCAATAAGACATCCACTCAGTTATGAGAGAACCTATAGTGAAAATCATGGTTTAATTAAAAACACTGTTCTTCATCATAAGACTTCATCATAAATAATACATAAAGATATATAAGTATAGATTTACTTAAATATGACAATTTATCATTATTATAAAGAAAAAATATAATATATCAATTAATATACAGCATATCACTGGTATTCTATCCTTTGCAGCATTTCTCGGTTCATCACTTCCTTTAGGCTTTCTTTTATGTTCCGAATAGATGTTACAGTTGTATAAATTAGTAGAGAGATACAATTTTATGATTAAAAATTTATAAACTACCACTGATCTTAATCCAGATTAAAGTTATTGTATTTTTTTTAAAAAAAATGAGCTTATAACGATTAGATGTAACTGAGATTTCACGTGTGTAAAATTGATATTCTATTAAAAACGATTAAGGCCAACACACAATTTTTTAAAAAGTTTTAAAAAGTTAACTTAACACATTTAAAAGAATAAATTCGTTTGGGCTGGGCTCAACCAGCCGTTTACCAATCAGATTGGTAAAAAGATTGGTTAAACGGCTGGTTAAGCCCAGCCGAAACATAGTTCATTCTTTTAAATGTGTTAAGTTAATTTTTTGAAACTTTTTAATTTGTACGTTGGCCTTAATGTTTTTTAATAGCATGACGATTAGATGTATTCTTCATTTGTTTTGTGATAATTATTATTTTTGTTACTTTTTTCTTGCTTAAAAAAATTGATTTCAATTTTGAAGATATAAATATTTTTTAATTTTAAAACCGAATGTTTTAAAAATGTCAGGGTTATTTAAAATTCCTTATTTACTTTCCAGATGGTTAACGGAATAAAAGAAACCGGAATAGTGCTAAGAATAAATTATAAAAGATAAGGAAAAAAATCAGATTTTATATCGTTTTCCTCTATTGGTTTCTAAGTTATTAAGGCTTTGTTAAAATTTTTATGAGGTTATTCAACTGCCTACAATAGTTTCAGTAAAAGGTATATAAATGATAGACTAGATATTTTATTTACTCTACTTCATACAGGATCATTAGCCTATAGCTAAGGTGTTTACAGGTAAATTCTGCTTGTTTGTTTTTTTGTTTTTTTTTTCAATTTTATCATTTCAAAGTGAATTTTTCTTTCTATAAAGTTTTATCAATGAAAATTGTAAGCCTGAATCTTTTTTATCTTATGAGAACTTTTTGGTAGTTAAATATAAACTCAAAATAAAAAAAAAATCCCATTATGAAGCTTTAAGTAAAAATCAATATTTTTTTCCCCAATACGTGAAGTATTGTTGATAAATTTCTTATTATTATTATTATACAGTGTTCATAAATATTCCTTTGGAAAATAGTTGACATAATGTAGTAAAATAGAAATTCCATGAGTACTACAAAAAATTATACAAGTTGTAATATATAAATAGAAAAACATTCTGCTATTATTCGAAAGCAAGTTGTTGAAAGTATTACCATGATATTGCTTGTAATTCTTTCTTAAAAACGTAGAAAACAGTTATTAGAAATAGATAAATGTTTTAATAAAATACATATGTTTTAACATAAGTAAAGAATAATTTTTGGTTAATTATCTAACTGTATTAGTATTATTTAACTGTAAGCAGTTATGAATTTTTATAGGAAGCTTAATACACCTATATTAGAATTTAATTTGTTCACAGAGGCCTTTGTATGTTTGAATTTACAAAAACATCTTCCATGTAAAAGATGTCAGCATGTAATGTTTTCAGTATACCGTAAATAGAAATGTTTGCTTTTAAGAAAATTAAAGAAAATGAAATATTTTATATTCCATTTTTTTAGTTCATAAATATAGTGAATATATAGTAAATATTTCTATGAAAGGGTAATGCAGTATAACCCCGTTATTACGCTCATCAAGGCACCGTGACCTACAAGCGTAATAAGCGGGACGGCGCTATAGACGGGAAATGATTTATGAGATGGGGAAAGATTTAGACACCATTTTACAGGAAACATATTTGATTCTGCAATAGATATAGTGCAAATATGAGCTTATTTCCTATTAAAAAAATCTTTGATTGTGGTTTGCCGTGTTTGTGTGCTACTGTTATGGATTATGACATTTTCAATGCTGTTCACGTAACTATTAACATCAATTGATACACCACTAGGAGCAACACTAATATATTTTCGGAGCAGATTTAGTGCACTGAGGGCTTCATTTCTTGGGGGAGCATTTTTCTCTGCAGATTCAGTTTCCTCCGCATCAGTCTTCATCCTGGTCAGCAGCATGATCTGCATTCATGTCGTCGACATCGCGGATTTCTGAGGTCACTTGGCTATCCTCAACTGACACAAAATCCTCTAAACTCACATCCCCCAGCTTCTCCCGTACAACAGTCCAATCCTCGTCATCATCCACTAAAGTGGCATTTGTTTCGGGGAGTGCTAGATCATGCTCCTACCAAATTAAAAAAAAAAAAAGAAAATTATCCCCTGTCAAAGCGCAGAAAGTTTTATACAGCTGGTAGAAAATAACACAATTTAACATTAAGATGCTTACCTTAAAGAATCCTGCTCTCCTGAAGCAGTTGTAGTCTGAGCATCAATCCCTTCCCATGCAGCAGAGATGAAGTTCACAGCATCAAGTAAGGTGATGCGTGATTCTCCACTCTGAATGCACTGCAGATATCGCAAAACAACACGCTTTCGATAGAAATG
Source organism: Thereuonema tuberculata (assembly GCA_023159025.1). Classification (NCBI taxonomy): domain Eukaryota; kingdom Metazoa; phylum Arthropoda; class Chilopoda; order Scutigeromorpha; family Scutigeridae; genus Thereuonema; species Thereuonema tuberculata. The sequence continues at coordinate 9,169,635 of JAFIDM010001028.1, forward strand.
CTTTAGCACTTTTATTACTCCCTGATCCATTGGTTGAATCTTACTACTTGTGTTCGGAGGCAGGAAAGCAAGTTCTACATTTTTCAAATTCACATTTTTCAGGTGAGCTGGACAGTTGTTCGATGACGAACTTCTTCAATAAGACTTAAACAATATATCTAAATGGTCTTTCAATAATAAAATGACGATCAATCATAAAAAAAAACCAAAATTATGGTTATTAAGAATAAAAATAAAAAAATATATTACAATAAATCTTTTATTTTAATAAACATAACTATAATCTTTTATTTTACATGAATATTCATGCTGTAACATAAATAACATAAATTCAATTATAAGTAATGACTGTAACTGTAATGCTATTGATTATGTAAATAATCAAAAGTATTTAGGTGCTTTTGATAATTACAATTGAATTTTCATTACAACTATATTGTTAAAAAACTACATACTTTCACTTACATGTTTTATCATTTAAAACATATCTACCCTTTAAAGCAAAAACTTATAATTTATAAAACATTAGTTGATTCTATTTTAGATTATGGATTAAGTTGTTGGATTTTTTTAAATAAATGTCAAATTGATAATATCAATAAATTGATTTTAAAGATTTTTAATAGCATTTACATTAATTATAAAAACGAAACTTCTGAACAAAAATTAAAAATTCGTTATAAATATAAAATATTAAAAATAGAAGAAAAATTTATTTATAAAACTATTTTGAACAATTTCTACAAAATTAGAGACAAAAAACAAAATTACAACATTGGTATTTTGACTAGAAATAATTGGTTAAATAATTTTGAAATTAATAAAGCAAATAATAATTTTGATCTTAGATTAGACATTTATGTCAAATTTAAATTATTTAGTCAAATAAATTGGGAAAATTATACTAATAATAGCATTAAATGCATTAAAAATCAATTAATCTATGATATAATTAATGATAAAATAAGAAAAAACTTTTAATCTCTGCTTTTAATCTCAACTTTGCAAGTCATATAACAAATTTCCAGCACCTACAACACAGGTGTAATTAGTTTAATTGCACCTGATAGGACTGGTTAACATTTAAAAAAAAAACTAGAATCTTGCGATTGACTTTCATCAATTTTTGATCTAAGCCTTTCAGCCAAGAAACAAACAACTTGCCTGTCATCCAGGCATGTGCTTCATTCTTGTATTCCCATGGCAGTCTTTTAATGTTTTTTAAAATATCGGGACCTTGCTGACTTTCCCAACACTATCAGTGGCAATTTCTTAGATCCATCAGCATTTCCAGCAACAAGAACAGTTACCCTTTCTTTGCTTAATTTTCCACCATGTAATTTTTCCCCTTTTAACACCTATGACTTGTCGGGCATTAGTTTGAAAAATAAGCAACATTCATCCGCATTAAAAACATCGCCTGGCGCATAATTAGTAATGAGCTTCAGGAGCACTTCATATTGCCACTCATTTACATCACTGTCACTAACTGATTCTGATTCTCCACTGATTTGGCGATATACTATGACGTGACTTTTCTTGAATCTATCTAGCCTACCATTAGAGGCAGAAAATTCTGTGTTCAATTTGCCAGCTATTTCACGCGACTTTTCTTTGAATGATTGGGCCACTTAATGACATTGATGCATCACGGGACTGATGAATCCATTCAATTAGAATTTCCTCGGCGTCTTCATATTTTCCACACTTTACTTTTTTACGTTTGCAACCACCCTTCACTGCATCGGTAATTGCATCCCTAGTTTTTGTTATTGTTCTCAGACTGGATGAGGGGATTCCTAGAGATTCAGCGAAATCCTTCTGATTTAGTATAGAATTCTCGTCGTACTTACGGAGAATTTGCAAGTTTTCACTTATAAAAAGGGATTTCCCCTTCGACCTTTTGCACTATATATCACAGACTCGCACTTCACAGAGTTCAAAGATTCCCTCCTAAAAGGAAAGAAAAAATAATCTTTTGAGTGTTACATTTCTTTCAATAACTTTCACCACAGCCAGAGCAAAATCTTTCTTCACTACACTTCTAAAATATTATAAATTTCACAATTAATATGAAATTTTTACTAATTTCCGATACAAAAAAAGCGTTACAAGTGGGATTTGAAGCGTTATAAGAGGGTAAAAGTGTACAGAGTTATATAGAAAACGTTCAGGGACCGTATAAAAGGAGCGTATAAAAAGTTTGTTTAGATGTGTGAAACACAATCCTCTAGGAAAGCCTATCCAGAAGCCTCCAGCAATGGAACTACGATGCCGGGCGATTGTTCAGAACCATGGTCATCACATCCTCTTTGGTGGAGGAAGGACTTATGTTCGTAACATTACGTACCAAATTTGTGATTTTTTTTTTACCTCAAATCTTTGTATTGACATTAAATTAATTATTTTATAACAAAATGTCAAACATTTCGGGGTCTTCCTGATTTATCTGGGTTTTTTTTTTCATTTTAAAAATAAATTAAGAAAATATGTTGCCAAATGTTTTTAATTTCATCTTTGTTAATTAATTTCTTTCCAGATCCTTCGCCAATTGAGATGGATAGAGTAATGATGAAGAATTTATTCATGATTTTTATTATTTCTTTTCATTTTTTTGTTTCTGGAGAACTCAGTGAAAGGCTGATATTTGGTAAATAACAAGGATTTTGATATGATAAATGCATTAATGAAAAATCATTTTATAATAAGCCTAGCGGAGTATTCGTTCTTCGTACGGGTTACAAAAAAAGTGTTGTTCTGATGTGGATGAGGAAAAAATTGAGATTGTGAGATCATTTCGAAACTTTCCCAGTTGGTACAAAAATCCCGTGAGAGGTACAAAGCAATTTCTAACTGGAAATCCATAACTTCCCACTCCTTTCTCCCCCTCTCCACACCCCTATCACTTCAAATATTTCCTAGTTCTTAAAACAAATGTGATCATTATAAATCTATATCTATCGCGAAAATCTATAGCTATCTCGAAAACCCGTATAAGTATCCTTCCACAATGTTTATCCATCCCCTCACCGCCCTCCCATTTACACCATACAGTTCTACTTTCAGTTAAGAGTGGCACAACAACAACACAACAATATTTTAGTTCCAATTGTCGCCAACAAGTTAATCTGTAGCGCTATTATGTTCAGCAATATTTTAGTTCTAATTGTTGAACTGCAATTTTTTTTTTTTGTAGTTCTAGTTGTCGCCTCGAGGAACATACGTGGCGCTTTCAAGAAAGTTCATTGTCATCCCCCCCCCAAAAAAAAATATATATATATATATATATATAAAATTTGCCGGACAGCTTTCTGAAATTTAAAAACCAAATTAATTTCAAAAAGCTGTTTCTGTGTAAGCATTAAGATTCGAATATACATACACGTCATCAGCGTCACCTGGTGTTGAATTTTGAAACTAAGCTAAAAAAAATTTTTAGAAATAACATAACAGCGCTTTATTATAAGAAAATTGCTCTCTTTTTTAATATTTTTTTAGGTTTTTAAATTTATTTAATTTTTTTAAATTATCTTTTAAATTATATGCTTTTTTTGGCTATATGTATAAAATCTCTCACATATATATACATATAAAAATTATTTATTTTATACACATACAAAAAAATTATTCATTTTACATACATACAAAAAAAAAAAAAAAAAAAAAAAATATTATTCATTTTACATACATACATAAAAAATTTTTCATTTTACACACATACATAGAAAAATTATCCATTTCCCAAACATACACAGAAAATTTCTTAAAACATACTACAAAATATTAAGAGCAAAAGATGACAGTTATCAATTCAAACTTAAAACTTCCTCAAATAGAGCATTTAATTCTAAGTTGTCATGAGATAACTTGAATGATTAAAATATAACAAGTCCTGTTTAGAAGATTAATGATTAAATAAAATAATGAATATATTTAATTTTATATTTTTTATAGATTTGAAATTTAAATTTCTTTTGAAATCGAATAATATAAGTATTTAAAATTTTGTTAGGAAAATTATTATTTTTAAATTCATTAATGAGATAATTCAAATTATTCAAAAAATCATCTATTTTAGAGTTAATGGTAAGATATCTTCTTAACTCTTGCAAAAAGATATTTTAATTTTTTATGTATGTATGTAAAATGAATAATATTTTTTTTTTTTTTTTTTTTTTTTGTATGTATGTAAAATGAATAATTTTTTTGTATGTGTATAAAATAAATAATTTTTATATGTATATATATGTGAGAGATTTTATACATATAGCCAAAAAAAGCATATAATTTAAAAGATAATTTAAAAAAATTAAATAAATTTAAAAACCTAAAAAAATATTAAAAAAGAGAGCAAAGAGAGCAATTTTCTTATAATAAAGCGCTGTTATGTTATTTCTAAAAAATTTTTTTAGCTGTTTCAAAATTCAACACCAGGTGACGCTGATGACGTGTATGTATATTCGAATCTTAATGCTTACACAGAAACAGCTTTTTGAAATTAATTTGGTTTTTAAATTTCAGAAAGCTGTCCGACAAATTTTATATGTTTAGTAATGTAAGTTAATTTTATTCTTATATTCTTTACATTCTGAATTTTAAATTGCAGATCATTGAATGAAATATTTGCATCACGAAACTTGAAAAGATGGCGAGTTTTAAGTTTTGTCTATTGGATTTATATATATATATATATATATACCTTTATAATTTTTACATTGTCTAAATCAGGGGTCGGCAACCTTTTGTTGTAAGAGGGCCAAATATTTTATGTGGGGATTACTGCGGGCCGCACTTGGGCCAAAAAAAAAAATCTTATTTTAACAAACAAAAACAAAAAAGAAAATCTTATTTTAACAACCAAAAAAAAAAAAGGAAAATCTTAAGACGCCTCGCGGATCGCACCAAAACGCTTCGCGGGCCGCGGGTTGCCGACCGGTGGTCTACAGTATGAAACCTACCCACATGTGAAATTTCAAGTTTATAGCATGTTGCGAAGTACGCTAAACATTTTGAATAGACACACACATATCCACAAATTTTCCTTTTATATTATAGATTTCAGAAATCCAATTATAAAATTACAATTAGTAATTATAAAACAGAATACAACAATGAACAAATTCTTTATTTTCTTAATAATGACAGTATGGACATGATTCTTTTCTGTTTGAAACTTGTTTTGATCTGAAACGTCTAATTTTCATTCCAAAAATTCATTTAATTTTCAAATTTAAAGCAGTTTTTGAAGTAATTTTTAAAACAAACAAAGCTTTTGATGAAATAATGTAAAGAAACCCATTAATATTAGAAATAGAACTTCATAAGATAATAGCATTAATAAAAATTATTTAATATTTTGATGAAAACAAGGACTTGATGTAAATTTACTGCTAGAATCGAACTTTTGACAGATTAGTTCATCAGCCTTAGGAAGAGCGTTTTGTAATAGGTATTCATTTTAGGCGAAAGAATTAAAAAAAAAACTTCAAAAAGATTCATCAAACTGGACGTGCGTGTACAGGAGGTTATCAGGTATCTAGGCTCCCAGTAGGTTTATATATCCCAGCATGTTTAGGCTTCTAGGATAAATTGAGGTAATCCGTCGGCTGAAGTGTCTTTAACCTTCGAATAAGAAACCCGGTACCCATTTGGCAAAGGACTTGTGAACCACAGGGTTCATCTGGAGGAGTAAGAACCGTGGAAAAACCCACAACTATTGCCGTGAATTCAACCAGGTTCCTCCAGTCCACAGTTCATGGCCTCAACCACTGAGCTACAGGACTCTGTAATTTGGAGAAGTTTACAAAGAACAATTTTTCTTGCAAGATAATAAACAAACTTGAGGATATGTACCATTTTTAAGGTGACGTGTTATAGATAAACAGCCGATTCCAAGTTTTTATATATGTTCTATAATCATAACTTAAGCCCATTGCACATGGATCCGAAAATCGGTCGGTCGGATCCATGTGTAATGAGCTTAAGGGGAGCATTTGAGACCAAAATTATCATATTGAAATGAAAAAAGGTAAGGTGAATGAGGGTGTTTTGAATATTTAAACTTTCGACTGAATCACCCTATTTTTAAATTGTGTTCCTAAACACCCTCATTCACCTTACCTTTTTTTTATATATAAATATGATATTTTTTGTCTCAAAGGCTCCCCTTACGCCCATTGTACATGGATCCAACCGACCGATTTTCGTATCCATATGCAATGAGCTTTATGATCGGAGACTTACTACACCATTTCTGTGTCTTAAGCGTTATTTTTTTATTTAATAGTTTCATTTAATAGCTTTATTAACATTAAAAAAAATATACAGAAAGCATTTGAATAACGAAATGGCAGGCTTCAATTAAATAGTTTTCTATATAATGAATTTATAAATTACCTGCACAGTAATCTTCTATATAACATAACAAAGAGATTTTGATAAAAAAAAAATGTGAGCAATTCAAATGAAATTAATTGACGTTTCATTTTTTTTTTCTTTCTGATCAAGTAGTGATTGTCAATAAGATGTTTCAAATCATTGTGATTGTCAATAAACTGTAGTCTCTATTACTATTGTCAGAAATTGCATGTTTACTTTTTTTTCTGTTGGATTTTTTTTTATCCTTGAGGTAAAACGGATTAAATAATTGAGTTTACTTTTAAAATTTAATTACAGCAACAAAAAGTTAATACTTCATATCCTCAGCATTTCTGTGTAGTTCTGACCTAATATTCTAATTTATTTTGTAACTCGTAGGAAAACCTCATTATATCTATAAAAAAGGGCAATGCTGTCCTTCGAATGCGTTTTGTATGTTGTGGTGGCCAAATCTGAAGACATGTACTTTTGATTCAGATTGCACCAAAGCCACTGTGTGCTGTCGAGGTGGATCAATTCGATGCTGTATGGATCTCAGGGATACAGGTAGACCAAAAAAATGTACCAACTCTTCAACAACTAGCAGTACTTCTCCTACAATCATGGTTCTCAAAACAACATCAGCCGCAGTAGTGACTCAAAAACCTACAGAAACACAGTTTTCAAAAGAGACCGTTACAATAACAACACCTGTAAAAGCAACAATATCGTCGACTTTCCCTACATCAGTGAAAACTTCAACTGCAAAAGTTACTGAAATGTCGACTTTCCCTACATCAGTGAAAACTTCAACTGCAGAAGTTAATGAAACGTCGACTTTAACAACTAAAACGACTTCAACTATAACGACTTCACCAACAGAGAAAATGGTGAAGAAAACAACCATAAAAACGAAAACTAATGAAAAATTTAGATTTTATTATACTGATTAATAAGAACTAGGAAAAGTTGCTCATTACAATTTTGAATTAAAACGATGTTGGAAAATAGTCTCATCTAATGCTATCAATTAATAATTATAAGCAAGTTCTAAAAATGTATACCTTACATCTCTTAGAAGTAGACCAAGAAATATTTTAAATAGTTATAAATTTGGGACTGTGATACTTTAAGATGATATTTAAAAATGTATTTAAAGCATATACATGTAGATTTTTGTTAGAAAATAAAAGAATAGAAACAGTAATTCTTTCAGTGAATATTTATGAATGATCTCCCAAACATAATACAGTTGTCCAAAATCACGATATTTTTTTGGGCTAGTGTTTTGAAGCAGAAATTACAATTATTATG